>JAPXFQ010001846.1:600000-827503 GCA_028564705.1 Apricaphanius iberus
TCGGATCGGTATCGGGTATCGACAGATACACAAAATCCAGCCATCGGTATCGGGACTGACAAAGTCCGATCGGTGCATCCCTAGTTTTTACACAAAAGGTAAAAATTTCCCAGAATGCAGCGCGGTAGGAGCCGGCAGCAGCTACTACGGGGGCAAATTTCCATTTTAAATGTAATTCAGCTAATTTTAGCTATCATGTTTCTTTTCTTTTTTATTATTATAATTTTTTAGATCCAAAGCAGTTATATATATGGTAGGTTAGTTGCTTAGTAGTTGCAGCTTCAGTGGCTACAAGGTACTAATTCGCTGACACATTTGATTTAATCGACATATACACAATTGAAGAAAAGTAAAACGCTCGTTATACATTTCCAGTTCCACGGCTGAAGTAAAGTTACTACGCCATAATGCTACTACGATGGACAGAGCACGTAAGCCGCGGTAACGTGAGGTAAGTCTGTTCCAAACCGTTTTCTTTGACCAAGGAAGGACGGTGTCCTTGAAACGTTTTAACATGATATAAATCTCCTCTCTTACTGTCCTTTAAAGCGGCAGCTGTTCTCGGCAGCGGGTGAGGCTGACTGACAGCGGCCTCTCGCTACGCATCGATCCACCCGTCGAGCTCCGACTCGGGGTGACAGCAGTTTATGGGCTGTCCCTTCTGGCAGCGCAGCAGAATGCTGCGATCCCAGAATAGGTCTCTCTGTCACAGATCCTCAGCAGCTGTTCGCTGCACACTGAGCTCCGGTTGCTATTCTGAACGCCGGTCTGGACCCCAGCGAGGACGGAGGACAGAACATGTCTCTGCAGAGGGGAGACCAGCTTTTATCGACATGCAGACACAAGTCCAGACTCAGCCGGAAAATCCGATTCAGATTAAAGGCAGAAAAAATAGTTTCTTAGCTGCTAAAAGTAACAATTCCTCCTTAAAATCAACCCAACTTGTTATTTTTCACCCAACACCTGGGTAACTATTGGACCAACCCAGCAGTAGTTAATTTAAAACATTTAATTTAAATGCTGGCAGGCGAGCAAACCAGCAAGCTGGCTGGGGAATTCAATCATGACCAAAAGCCAGCGATTATGGACTTTTCATTAATTCTGCATTCTGCAAATGGCTAAAAAACCAAACAGATGTTCTCCAGACGTGTATGTGAATACCGCTTTAATATGTAATGCCAGAAACCTTAACAATGATCCGTTTGGAAGAAGTCGACGTGATGATGCGTAGACGTTCAAAGAATAAACGACCCTCGTTTGCAGAGTCGGAGAACACTGGTCTAGAAACACCAGAGGTGGGTAAAGTAGCTAAAAATTGTGCTCAAGTAAAAGTAAAAAAAAAACCAATACCATGAACCAATACTTCAGATGTGGAAATCCCTCGATAATTACACAGAGAATTTTAGTTTTTAACTTTTAAATTTAAGGTCTTTGGTCATTTTTGTTAATATATATATATTTTTTCTAATTCACCGTCATTACATGTAACAAGCAGAGAAGAAAATGAAACCTGACCGCTAATTTTTAGCACTTTTTTGTGTGGTAGAAGTATCGGTATTGGTACTCGGTATCGGTAAGTACTCTGATCCAAGTATCGGTATGGAATCGGTTTTGCAAAAAGTGGTATCGTCGCATCCCTACAAATAACATACTCACAAAATAATACGTTTTAAAAAAGAGTAAATACTTTTTAAAGTTGGATTATCAATATTATACCTTATAACAAGGTAAAAAAAATGCTTTCACTGAAAATGAATGGTGTTTATTATAGATATATTCTGGCGATAGGATATCACGATACAAATTAGACAATACGATATATAAAATTATGTTGTTTTTACCTGCTCAACAATAAATTAAACATGTAATATTTTACAAATAAAGTAGAGATTATTGTAGAAAAGGGTTTTTTGTAGATTCAAAAAATACGGGCTTTATATGTTTGTCTTTTGCGAAGAAATCATTACGTTTTTTTTTAAATATCAAAGAGTGGCTAATTTTAAAGCAAAAATATGAATTTTCTCAGGTGAAAGAACATGGTTTGTATCACTGTTTTATTTGAAAATATGTGTTATTTTTAGCAATGTTTCGCTGTCTCCACATCTGCTTTTGCGTTTGTTGTTTACACAATGAAATTAAACACGAAGCGTAAACATTTGATGAATAATTTGTTTTGTACACTCTAAGAAATGAAAAGTCGTATTTAATTGATAAATTTAAGGCAATCTTTTCCACAAAACGCTGTCATATTGGTTTGAAACTGATTAAATCAAATGAAATGTTTTTAATTACACCTCTAAAATGAGCTATTTTAAGTATATAGAAAATAAAACTATGAATTAAATTTTAAAGGCCCATTTATTTTAATTTATTAGAGATTTTTTAATCATTTTGGCTTGTCAACATAAAATATGCCCTTATAAAAGAAACGTTTCAAGCCCTGACGTATTGAGAAGAAAATAAAACCTTCTAATTCATTGAATGTTTTTGTGTGGTGGGTGTATCGGTACTCGGTAACGGCAAGTACTCAGATCCACGTACTGGTTTAAAAAAATCCTAGTGGTAACAAGGCCAAAACATGGCTGACCTGACCCGATAACTGATGATGAAACTGTCCCCTTAACGAGCTACGAATGACTTTCTAATCCGGAGAAAAGTCCTCATGTCAGCCGGTCCGGACTGAAAGAGTGTCTGCATTCAGCCCAGGTGTTTTGGATCAGAACATGACTTCACATTCCAAGCGTACTCTGCAGCTAATGGGTCTTTTTTTCCTGCTTTCTGAGGTTCTGCTGCTGCTCAACCTCCCATTGAATCAGACGCCTAATGATGTGAGTCACAGTTCATCAAAGACCTCGCCCAGTTTTTCCTTTATTCCTGGTACTTAATCACATTAATCCCATTAAAAGGAGGGAAAAAAAACAGCCTTTTTCACTGACTTAAATGAGCTTTAAGCTGTAGGGATGAACCGATCCACTTTTTACATTTCCGTTACCGATATAGATATTTGAAGCTCATAATCTGCCGTCACCGATCCGATACAGATCCGAAAACAGAATTAAATTATATTATATAAATTATATATTGTGAGGAAAAAGGCACAGATAAATCTTTTTCTGCTGGGCAGCTTCCAACTTTTTACTTTTTCACCTCAATGTGAACAAATATAAAGGCAAATGTACCGAATTGCTCATTTATTTGACAACCCTTTATTTTGCCAAGGAAGGTGCTACAGGATACTACGTCACCGTTTAGCGAAATCTAACGTTTTGAATCAAAAATACGTCACCGACGTGATTCGTGTTTGTCTGATGAGGGTAATAATCCGCTGTAAACGGTAACACACGGACGCAGCAGCGGTCTTTATGTGACTGAAGCTGCCGTTTAAATTACTTTCGTTATTTAGGATTAAAAACGTTTTCCAGTTTCAAGTCTAGTTTTTTTTTTTTTATTCCAGCTGGACGACGGTGACTTCGGCAACGGATCAAGGACCCATATTCCAAAAGTCCTTTCAATATAAATCGTGTTGCGCCCAAACGCTGCATTAACTACTGATTACATGGACTATGGAGCCCCGTTCTGGTGAAATGATCTCTGGCTGTTTCTGAGCTGACCAATCACAGGCAGACGCTCTACATGGAGACGGATATTAGAAAATGGGGCTCTACTCCGTCCGTCTTTGTGTAGCTGATGGAGAGCCCTTGTGTGACAGGATAACGGCGTTTTGACGGAGACAGAGAAGTAAATATAAATATCGTCGTACCTGGTAGATGACCACTCTGAACTTGTTGCGGGTGAGCAGCTCGTCCTGCGTCGACTCCACCTTCTTGACTCTGACGTTCTGCTTCTCCACGCGCGAGCGGACCTCCTTGACGTTGGCGCTCACTTTGCGGGTCTTCTGCAGCAGCTTCTCCACGGTGCAGCTGGTGTCGCCGTGGTCCTTGGCCAGCTTCAGGACGTCACCCTGCACCGCCTTGATGTTGTTCTCCAGCTCCAGCTGACGCTCCTCCATGCGCTGCTGGCAGGACTGGACGTTGTCGATGATGCCGGCCACGCGCTCCAGCAGCGACAGGATGGTCAGGGCGCTGATGGGGTTGCCGGCCTCGTCCTCCACCCCGACGATCTCCAGCTTCTCCTGGACGCCTGCTGAGCGGAGCTTGTGCTGGTCCATTTCGGGGCACACCTTGTAAAATCGGCGGGTTTGAGGAGCGCTGGGGTTACCGGCAGGAGACCAGAGGGAGACCCAACCGCTGTGACCCAAACTCAGGTCTGGGAGCAGCAGAGAAGGGGAAACTCCGCCTCTCCCCCCTTTTTTAAAAATAGGTGTCAGCACACTGAAGGGTCCTGATCTTCACGGGATGTGGGCCAGGCTGTAAACTTTGAGCTTGAGCACGAACCTCTCTCCCAAGCTAAAAATATCAAACTCCGCGTAAGGCGACACTTTGACATTTCGGGACGACGGAAACAGCCATCCGTGTCCCGCAACCTCTTTGTTGCACCCGGTGATTCGTCACTTCCAATAATTTACTCGCTGTATGTTCATGTAAGCAGCCGCAGCGACAGATGCAGAGAGGCTCCAGTTGTCTCTTCTGATTCCCCAGAGCGCGAATGTTTTCAGGGGTTTTAGACGCCGCAGCGCTGCCGTTTTTACTTTCCCCTTGGCGGCAGAGTCCAAACATTGACTGAGATTGAGATCTGAAGCCCTTTATAGAGATGACTGAAGGCTCCAGAGCAAGAGAGCGGGAGGTTTCAGATGCAGTCTGAGTACAACTGGTGGAAGAAAGCTTCTCTGTCATCTAGTAAAGCATCTGGTAAAATGGAAATGCTGTAAAAAGATTAGCCAGGCTTAGGGTTGAAACTAGAAATAATATTCTGAATACTTTTGGCTGATTCTCCGAATTTGGTTCCCTTTGGGTCCCAAAGGTTTACGACTAAGATTTTCATTTCAAGTGAATCACAAACTGCATTTTAAAACAAGAAATTGAAACATCTGTGTTCCTTTTTGGTTTATTACACACAAACAGATTTTAATTTAATTTTTTTTTTTAGAAAGCAGATGGCCCAAACTTGAAGTGATTCTTGAAGATTGCCGAGGTTTTTTCCACCGCGTGTGAATGTTAATAAAATCAAAGCTTCCCCAAACACAGATTGCTTTTCTATCTATACATTTATTATTTTTATTTATTATTTTTTGTTGTTTTTTTTAACCAGAAAACATCACACAACAACAATGTACAGCCCACATGTCCGCCATAGACGATGATGTTTGTACCAAACCACAAAGTTTAATGGTCCTTGTGCTTGAATCCTCCATTTTTCGACAGTTTGGAACCACAAAACGTATTTTGTCCAACAAAACGCCACTTCTTCCCTCCGTCGTTCAATTAGCTCATCATTTAGGGTTTGGGACTTTCTCACCCATCTTCAGACATTCTGACGTTTCTGATGGTGGAACAAATTGGATGTGTTTCCACTCCCTGCACCCACACTTTTTCTTTCTGCAAACCTTGCATATTACGGTAGTTTGCCCCTCACCTGATTTTTTTTTCTGCACCCGAACCAGTTCTACTTTGTGGTCTTTACAACAAGCTCCTCCTCAGCCTCGCGCCCGCCATCCGCGCCATGCTCGTTTTCGCTCGCGCACCAAACTACGTCATCAGCTGGACTTATCGTTGTTATCGCGAGGAGACACGTTTTTATTGTGAGGAGAATTTTAGACGATCCATCACAAAAAGATGGGATAATGCCCATCCCCATAGTTAGAAGCCGAAAACAGCATTTTACTCATATTTAAATGTTTAAAATGTTGCCAATGCAAATTTTTTTCGCAGTAAATCTCTGAAAAAAACGAACTTATTGTCATTTATGGCGTATAGTTTAAAAATAAATTAAGATTACATTTAGGGATGCACCGATACTGGTATTGGGTATCGGTGCCGATACTGTCCTTATGTACAGTATCGGTTAAAGTTAACCGATCCCATGAACCGATACAAAAAAATGTGTAAACTCTGCAATAATGTCACAAAAATTATAAAATTTTTCCCTTGAAATTTTAGTTTTATGGTCATTTTTATCAATATTTTATTTTTATCTAATTCACCATCATTTGTTGTAACAAACAGAGAAGAAAATAAAACCTGTCTTCCAATTTATTGCATTTTTTGTGTGTGTAGTAGAAGTATCGGTATTGGTACTCGGTGTTGGCAGGTACTTAAATCCAAGTATCGGTATTGTATCGGTTTGTAAAATTTGGTATCGTTGCATCCCTAATTACAATATATATTTAATAAACATCATAAATAAATACTGATAAACTTGAATAATGGTTTAGGCAATTACTCGTAAATATTAGTTTTAAAACGTTGAGTTGTTTCGTAATGAATTATCTGTTGTTTGGTTTTTGTTTTAGACATTCCAGTGCAATCGCTTTCATGAGCCGCTTTAGTGACGACTCCTAATTTGGGTTTACGGCGTAGAGCTCAGTGTTAGAGCTGCTGGACGACCTCTGACCTCGTCCCCTCTAAACTACACTGTGAAGTGATTTAACCTTGTGGCACCAGACATCAAGAATGCGTCGGAGGGGACTGAGGACGAGAATGTTTGAGGATCTCATATGATTAGGAACATCGTTTGTCTAATTATGAAGTATCCAAAACATCTAACGCAGTGTTTTCCCAAACTTTCGCGTCTCTGAAACACAAATCAACACAAATGATGGAAGGTACAAGCATTTTTCCTGAACCGCTTAAAAAGTGGTAGAATGGCAACGTAACCAACATCAAAAGCCCATAAATGGAGGAATATATATCGCTTTTATCAGTTCAAGTCCTGTTTTATCAACTTTTATTCAATTTATAGAATGCAGATGCTTCCTCGTTGCCATTTCTGGCGTTTTCTCAAGACCGTCTCAAGACCCCCAAACTTTGGGAACCGCTGATCTAACGGACTGCAGCTTCATCTTTGTTTAAAGGAACTCGACGCCCACGCTTAGGTAGAGTGTCACCCTGTGGGCTCATTTCTCTTCTAACCCCCCCCCCAATAAACCTGGTTTATAAACTCTTTAATTCACCAGGACATTTTAAACCAAAGTCTGCTGGATTCTGGTTTGACCAGAAGCTGGAATCTGGTGGGAAATCCTCACCAGGGTCGTAATCCGGACTGACTGCTGAATCTGGGCGACTGAACTCAGCAGCTGCTGCTGTTCCTGAACTCCCCACCCTCCCTCCCCTGCTCCTCCGACCCTTCAGTCTTTAAATATATATATTACAGGCCCAGCATGCCAACCGCCCCGCCTCCTTCAGAAATGCATGACACACAATTGGTTAATTTCCATAAGTTGGGGGGGCAGCCATGAATTTTGGCTCCAGCTTCTACAAATAATCAGTTTTTAATCAGACAGTTAATGATGTGCTCCCTCCTCTGACAGGTGGGTGGAGATTTACAACGATGGCTGAAGGCCATCAAAAAACTCATCTGTCCTTGTTTTCAAACCACAAACTCCCAGAGCTGCTGGGAGGGGCCCGATAGCTGCATGTTTTAGAGGACAGGAACCGTCTCTGCAGCTCCGACACGCAGTCCTGTCAGCTCAGGTTAACAGGACTGAGGCTTTAATAGTATTTAATGTTTCCATTTCTATTTGGTTTTGATTTAAGATGTATGCATCTATGTGTGTTTTTACCATTTCTTAGGCAGAGTAGTTTTGTTTCAGTTTGGTTTTCAAACAATCGCAGCTGATCCAGAACGCTGCTGCTCGTGTTCTCACTAGAACCAGGAAAGTAGAACACATCACCCCAGTTCTAAAGTCCTTCCTCTGGCTCCCTGTAGCTCAGAGAACAGACTTTAAAATACTCCTACTAGTTTATAAATCACTGAATGGGTTAACACCAGAGTACTTTAGAGGTCTGCTATCATGGTACAAACCATCCAGACCAATCAGGTCCTCCAGCTCTAGTTTACTGATCAGAACCAGAACCAAACATGGAGAAGCAGCTTTTAGTTTCTATTTTCCTCATATCTGGAACAAACTACCAGGAGAATGCAAAGCTGCAGAGACACTGAACTCTTAATTCTAAAATAAAAATATTTAGACATGCTTATGAGTAACTGATACTATTAATGCCAACGCTATTATTAAATGTTTTTTCATAAATTGTTATCTTTAATCAAATTCTAAATGATATCTTTATTGTTTCTTTTATAAATGTTTGTTTATGCTTTCTCTTAGCGATTCTACGTTTTCATTTTCACATTTCTGTAACCATGTAAAGCAACTTGAATTGCCTTGTTTCAAAAGTGTGCTATATAAATGAAATTGCCTTGCCTCCTATTAGTTTCAGTTTTAGTCTTTTTACTAAACAAGTTTCATACCAGGGGAGAGACTTTTAAAAAAAGATTAAATATGTAACAAAATCTCAGAAAGTGATTATGCTTTTGAAATAATGTATTGGCTTGGGATAGATGATCAACCTTTCATAAATGGATGATTAATGTTCAAAAGATTGTCTTGCTGGTTGTGTGCTTGGGCACAAGATCTTTGGCAGCCTTTTCTCTAACTAGAAATCATTTAAATAGTTTTTTTTTTAGAAATTAGAAGAACACATCTCCACAACGGTGAAGACAAAGATTTCTGCAACTCTGATAATCAAAAACAACTCAAACCCCATCCAAATTTAAACACATACCCCTAAAACACTGAACCCTTTAGAACACACTTGATGAACAAAGGGAAACCACACAGTTTAATTAACTCCACTTTTTTCTTTCATGAAACCGTCCAGAGCTAAAAGCAATGGCCCCCAATCCTTCACCAAACCTAAAACAAACCAAATCCCCCCATAATCGACCAATGTGAGGATGTGAATGGGTCCGTAGGGACTACATAAAGCGCTATACAAGTAGGGGCCATTTACAATAACAGGACGTGCACAGTAGAAATCCCTACAATGAATGCAGGTTCTGCAGTTCTGAAAAAACAACTCGGAAACTTACTACCAACACTACAAAAAGAAATCCAATCCATCCTGAGTACAAAGACGATACTGATCATTTTAACACATATTCTAGTAGTAAACAAGGTTATTATCGTTAACAAAAACGAACAAAATAAAAAATAATAGAAGTCAAGAAAACATGTTCGTTAACTGAAATAAAAATAAAAATGACACAAAAAGAAAATGAACTGAAACTGTAACGAGTGCTCACCAAACTAACTAAAACTAACAGAATTTATTGAGAAAATGTGCTTAGTTTTTGTTTCATAAAGTTTCTCATAAAGTCTAGAAAAATTATTTCTTTGTCGCTCTCTGCCTACTGCGAGCTGTCAACAGAAACAGCTTCGATCATTCAATTCACTTTTATTTATATAGCGGCAATTCACAACAAATGTCATCTCAAGGCACTTTACAACAAAAATCATTTCAATACAATTACACAAACATTCCAATCAGGTAAAAGTTTTCTATGTGAGAAATCCCAGCAGATTGTGCTGAGTCATTGACGTGAACATGCAGACTCCAACCACAGCAATTCCTCAGCAAGCCGTCATACTTAGCAAGCATGTAGCGACAGTGGAGAGGAAAAACTCCCCTTTAACAGGAAGAAACCTCCGGCAGAACAAGAACCAGAACCTGGCTCAGTACAAGCGTTCATCTTCCACGACCGTCTGGGGGTCTGAGAAGACAGAGAAGAGACAGCGTGGAGGATGCTCGGTGACTTTGAGCATCATCTGGAGAGGAGCCTGATAACTAAAAGATCTGCCTCCTATTCTACTTTTAGAAATCCTAGGAACTACCAGTAGACCTGCATTCTGAGAATGAAATGTTCTGTTAGGAACATATGGAACAATCAGATCTCTGATGCATGATGGAGCTGATTATTAAGGGCTTTATACGTAAGGAGACGGATCTTAAACTCTATTCTGGATTTAACAGGGAGCCAATGGAGAGAAGCCAGAACAGGAGAAATGTGATCTCTGTTTTTAATATTCATCAGAACTCTTGCTGCAGCATTTTGGATCAACTGAAGGCTTTTGATTGCATTTTGTGGACTTCCTGATAATAAGGAATTACAGTAGTCCAGCCTTGAAGCAACAAATGCATGGACTAGTTTCTCTGCATCACCCCCGGACAGGAGGTTTCTAATTTTAGCAATATTCTAGAGGTGAAAGAAATAAATCTTAGAAACCTGTTTAATATAGGATTTAAATGTCATGTCTTGGTCAAAAATTACACCGAGGTTCTTTAGATTATTACCAGAGGCCAAATTAATGGCATCCAGATGAGGTGATTGATTTAGCAGTTTCCTTTTTAAAGGTTCTGGTCCAAAGACAACGACTTCTGTCTTGTCTGAATTTAAAAGCAGAAAATTTAGAGTCTTTCGGGTTTGTAAGTCTTCCAGACATGCTTGTAATCTACTAACTGATTGGTTTTGTCAGGTTTTATGGATGAATAGAATTGTGTATCATCATCACAACTGTGAAAATTCATTCCATGTTGATCATTTGTGTTGTTCCTTTTTTGGTTGCTAATATAAACAACACAACGTGAAACTTAGAAACAATCCCATCGACTCGCGCCCTTTAAGGCAAATAAAAGACGTCTTTGGATTGCAAGCTATCGGAAGAAGCGACTGAAACAATTATTAAACATGAAACATTCTGCAGAAATAGCTTCATAACAGGCTAGCTACGGTGGCTAACATACAAGCTAAAATTACTAGCTAACACTGCAAATGCAAATAATAGCAATGGGAGCCGGAGTAGGTTGTGCGTTTATCCGCTGTGTTGATCAAAAACTATTCCCTCTCTAGTTTCTGGTTGTTGTTGGTCTTTATTGGCTGTGCTGCATTATCATGTGCGTCATATAAGCAAAGTTTTACTTACTACTAGAATATTTGCAAAATGATCAAAAGCATCATAGTACTGATAGCTTGGCTTTTGCTTCGTTGCTTTTGCTATCGTTTTTACAAAAGTTTGAACGTTACTCTGCAATATTTCTTCTATACTTGCCTGATTTGTATGGTTGTTAATCTGGCCTATGCCAATACATTTTTGAAACAAGCATAATCAATTTCTCAGATTTTGTTATACATTTCTTCTTTTTTTTGTCTTGCACACAACTTGCTAAACCAAAAAAAACTGAAACTAAGCATTTAAAAATAAATAAAATTAAACTAAACTACTTTACAAATTGGAAAAAATTAATTCAAACAAAAGTAGAATCGAAAATCTTAAATCAAGTCTAAATAAAAACTAAAACTAATGAAAATGAAGTGAGTAATCCAAACTGGACTCCGAAGCTTTCCCAACCTTTCATGACATGAGGCCAGGTGGAAATGTTGTGTCTGAATGTTGGAATAATACAGTAGAGAGATTTAAAACAACCATCAGAAACCAGAGATAGAAAACCATTATGTGTTTATCAACACACCAGCCCTTCATACAGCTCTAGTTTGCATTTCCCTAGCACTGTTGGTTAGCAATGTTAGCTTGTCTTTTAGCCAACACTCACCTGATATGAGGTAATCGCTGCAGACTATTGCATTAATCATAGTTTCAATTGCTTCTTCTTTTGTTGGCCTTTAAATCGGGCGAGAGTCGATTGTGTTTTGTTATTTTTAACAATGCACCAATACAGGTATTGGGGCCGATACCGTTTTTTAATGTACTATATTGGTATCGGTTAAGGCTAATCGTTTAAACCACGAACCGATACTTAAAATGTTCGAAACTCTGCAATGATTTCACAGGAAATGTTTATTTTTCACTTGAAGTCTTAGTTTTTTATCAATATTTTATTTTAAATCTATTTTTACCATCATTTGTTGTAACAAGCAAAGAAGAAAATAAAACCTGTCTCCGAATTCATCAAATTTTTTCGTGTGCGGTAGAAGTATCTGCATTGGTTTATGGTATCAGCACTCAATTCCAAGTAAAAAGTGGTATCGTTGCATCCCTAGTTGTCTTTAATCATAGCGATTTGTGCAAGCATCAACATCACAACAAGACATGAACGCATTCAGTAAAACAGGGAGTTATGTAGACCAACAATCCTTCTAGACTTTACACTACTGCATCAGACACAGAAATGAAAACGAAAGATTTTTTCTCAATAAATTCCTTCCTTTTTTGTTTCGAGAACACTAGACTTTCAGTTAGTTTTGTTGCAAAAACCCAAAACATGCCGTAAAGCTTCAGTTCTCTTCCAGTCAGGATTTTGTTCAATAAAGTCAGCTGCATTATTCTCCTCTTAAAATCAGTCTCATTAAAACCCATTCATGCATAACTCTGTCTTGCCCAAATAGCAGCAATGATCCTGCTGCTCAAATCCTCTTCGCAAGAACTTATCGTTTGGACGTTGGAAAGTATTTTCAAAGTTTGTGTCTTTGACCTTTTGCATGGAGTATTGAGAAGGCATCTGCTGTCATTTTGTGCCAACTATATGAATCAGTTGGAAGCTGCCAGGGAAACGTTTCTTATCTAGACTTACATGTGATACTGTGAGGAAATGTGGCTGTGTGACCTCGGGCAAATAATATCTGCCAGTAGGAAGCAGAGTTTATCTGCTCCTGATCTTTTCTCTGCCGCTGGAAAAAGGTGGAAAGATATTTCAGTGCATGATTATGTATGAATGAAAGTAGTCGACCGAGCCGATTGAGCTCATTTATAACCGAGGCTGACGTGTCAACAGTAAACTTTCATAATAACCATTTAAAACGGGCTGACCTATAAAAGCGGGAATAAAAACAGAGAATAGAGCCCAGGGAGCAATTATGTAAGAAATGATGGCGTATGTGTAACGTTCATTATGAGTATTTGCTTTGCAGCATTTTAATAACTTGAGCGGATTAAACTCTGGTGAGAAAATTGCTGCACACAGGCTTCATTAGGCGGTTATTGTTTCACTGTTAAATGAAACGGGTTTTATCGAGGGTTTGAAATAAAAAATATTAGAAGCAAAGAAACCTCTCTCTTGTCTTTTTGCTGGCTCATCCTAGGCAATTTCTGTACAGTTGCTGCAGGCTGTCCTGGAAAATAAAATAAAAACCTTAAAGAATGACGAGACTGGAGTCTTACAGGAGTTTTTCATATTTAATAAACATGTCGGCCAGGATGTGACAAACCATGAACTATGAACAAGCCATGCTTGAGCTCCCAATCACCATCCTATTCCCAATATTATATAGTATATGCTAATCAAATATTATCTTCATCAGTACCTACTACCTACATTGCAAAACCAGCCTCCTCAACACTAGATAAATACACCTGTTTTTAGGAAATCTTTACAAGAAACAAGTGAAATTATCTGCCAGAGCAGTAAGTGAATTTTTCTTACTAAGATCTTTTGAAACAAAAATAATTTCACCATCTAAATAAAGCTAAAGATCAATGTTTTACACTTATTGTATGCAAATAAAGACAATAAATCATAAATAATGTAAATTATTCATCTAAATAATAAAGACAAGCGAATGTTAAAATGAGATTTAACTACTTATTTTAAGCAACTGACAGAGGAAATTAAATCTGAAGATTAGCATAAAACACTTAATGTAAGGAAAAAACAAGGCAAATGATCTAACAACTAGTAGATTAAATTATTTCTTTTTTTAAATAAAGCTAATAAATCCTAAAACTAGGAAACCTACTTGATTATACGTCATATTACCCAGTCTATGCTATGGTGTCATTGCTTTAGGAACTTAATGTAAATACACTGATATGGGATGGACTTTATTTCAAGAAAAAAACTGAATGCTTCTTATTCAGAGAAAGATTTGTTTTTCACACTATGTGAAAACTATTGTTTGAAATAAATGTAAAACAGTTAACTGTTAGATATACAGACTAAATAAGAAAAAAAGGTAAGATAGACTATAAAACATGTCTGATCATCTAAAGCATTAACTGGAAACTAACTTGTAATGCTCTAAACAAGAATAAGAAGATCATTTAAGACAATAAATCTGATTAAGCTACAAGGAATTTGCAGTTTAGATCCGATGTTATGGAAAAAAAACCTAAATGTTTCAAAATCACATTTAATCACGCGGAAAATCTTTGAAACGTGAAATTCACATGTAAAAGCATGTTAAAAAAAGTGAAATATGTGAACGACGTGTTTTGCACACATTTTCCGTGTGAATTTGTAAGATTTTGATGGTAATAAACTGTGAAACACATTCATATGTGAAGCCCATGGGATTACATGTTATCTATACGTGAATCCATTTACTAAAATATATATCTAATTAAGTAATTCTAATTCCTCTGAAATATCCCAGTCACAAAGTTTAGAATTTTTGACCACTTCCTTTCATTCTGCTACTTTTCTCTTCTACTACTCTCCAGTTGCATGACCTAATGTTATTCCAACTGTTAACTTTGTTTTTTCCTCTTCTTTTTTATTTTGATCCGTAGAAGCTACACCTGGTCTGGCATCCTACTCAGTTGTTATGCCTTACAGACTCAGATTATGCTCCCTGTAATTAAACCTTCTCCCTCTCCTGTCATAAATGATTTACTTTCTTTAACAAATAATAATAATAACTGTAAAGTATTCTTAAATCAGCTTTTGTTCTTTCTGTGTCTCTTCGCTGTCTTTTCAGACCCCCAGACGGTCGTGGGAGATGAACGCTTGTACTGAGCCGGGTTCTGCTCGAGGTTTATTCCTGTTAAAGGGGAGTTTTTCCTCTCCACTGTCGTTAGATGCTTGCTCAGTATGAGGGATTGCTGTAAAGTCAATGACACAACGCAGATGACTGTCTACTGTCGCTGCTGGTGCTGGAGGAGTGAATGCTGCAAGTCAATGACTTGATGGGAGAAACTTAAATAGATTGGAACGTTTGGATGATTGAACTGAAATAAGCTTTTTTTTAAAGTGTATTGAGATGACCTATGTGCACTATATCAATAAATATACAAGTGCATTTTATGAATTACACAACAGCAGCAGGTGTGAATAAAAACTGGTTTTATTTGGTCAGAAACAGCCTGTCAGAGTCAACATGCAAAGTCAGACACTATTCACAATGATAACAGTCACATCATATGATGACAACAAGTAAAAACATGGTGGACAACATGGAAATTTACAGTACAGGAACCCGGCTTAAACAAAACCAGAACCTATTTGACAGACTTAGGCTATCTGGACCTCAGTGCAAATTCAACTTCAGAAAATCCTATTTCAACATTGGGATCTTTTCCTAAAAAAACTGCAGTTTTTGCCATTTGTAAAGATACACAGTCAATAAGCTAACAGCAATAATCAGGATTATTCAGCATGAGTTAAGAGTCTAAAGGAAAAAAAATGCAGGTTAATTTTTCAAGGTCATATTTTCAACATGTCATTAATATTTATAAATGTTATGCTTCCTAACTAAATATTTAGCTAGCAAGCTAAACTAGCTATCTAAATTATTAGCTTCAAAGTAAAAATTTAGCCCAGAGCCAAATATTTAGCTAATTTGTTAACCAAGAGTTTGTAAACTAAATATTCAACTTGTCAACTAAATATTTATTTACACAAAATATTTATTTTGAAGCTAAATGTTTAGTTAGCTAGCTAACGTGGGTGGTTAAGTCTTCAGCTTTGCACCAAACATTAGCTGAAAGCTAAATATGTATCGAATATGTTAGTGAAGAGTTTGTAAACTGAATATTCAACTTGTCAACTAAATATTTAATTAAACTAAATATTTATTTTGAAGCTAAATAGTTAGCTAGCTAACTACAGTGGGCAGCTAAGTCTTTAGCTTCAGACTAAACATTAGCTTAGAGCTAAACATGTGGCTAACAATTTAGCTAATAGTTTGTAAACTATTCAACTTGATAGCAAAATATTTAGTTTGAAACTGTGGGATTTTTAAATGAATAAACAACACAAACTTAAAAAGAGTTTGAGAAATGAAACCCCTATTTTTTTCTCAAACACCGCCCCGTAAAGACGCACAAATGGTATCGACACGCAAAAAGATACCAGAGGGCACAGCTCCTGATTGGACCCAACTTGGGGCTTTTAGGACGTCTATACAGCAACACTTAGTACGTTTCCTGCTTCTCTTTCCAACTAATTGAAAGCAGAATTAGAAATTGTCGTTAACAACCCTGCCACAGGCAGCTGTTGCTCCAACCGGCTTTACAGATAATGATGTTGTCAAACAAGGTGTTGTATTTTGCATGTAAAACTGCTCCTGTTTCTGGCTCAAGAACCACTAGGACCAGTTTGAAAGCAATAGCTTAAAGTGTTAAAAACTCTTTAGTGCTGTTTTGATTGGTTTTGGATTCGTTTGTATAAAATATACACATCCGCTGCATTTCTTTAGCAGGTCTCAGGTAGTGGAGCCATCATCTCCTGTTGGCTGCTTTTAATCGAGTTTAGAGTTTAAGACGTTCTTCCTGTTAAAGGGTTACAGATATCACTGCAGCACACAGAATGCATAGAAACTCAAACAGGAATCCCTGATCCAGAAATATCTGACAGCTCTTAAGAGGGGAAAATAAAAAGATAGGTTCAACTTCAATAAATATATTTAAATATTAGTTTTGTTTGCATTCAATACTTAGACATTGTTTTGTGTAGTTTTCCCGTTATCACTCAAATGTGAGAAATTTGTTATTACGCACACTCTAGTAGATTAGATTCAAACTCCCAAACAATTTTTAACTAAAAATTTGTTACAGTTGAACTGCAAGGTATAGTTTTTAGGATTGTTATTAATGTCGTCTCAGCTGCTTCCCTCTGTCTTCATTCGGCATAAATCCAGATGAGTCTTTCATGGATGCTGGAGCTATGCAGCCTTCAGGCCGGACTAAGACCAAAGCTGACTTCTGGATACAAATGCGTTTTAAACTTGATGTAAATAAGACATCACTGCAACGGGGAACCTAAGTCTCCTCCCCTTCCTGTCTTGGGTCCCCAAACCGAAAAAATAATGAATGGAAGTCAACGGAGTGATAAAAGTTATCTTCTGGTCCGCTTTGTCTTACGTCCTGAATCACACATATGTTGTACCTCGATTTAAACGATAACTGTACATTTAGACTGTGTTTGTCAATTGATTTGGGATTTATTTGACTGTAAAAATTAACATTTAAAATGCCTAGAAATCGGAAGTAGCATATATGACGTAATTTGGCTAACGGGAGCTAGCGCTAGCTATAGCACGTAAAACACTCACCTAGAGCTTGTAGAGCTTCTCCTCCATGCTGGCTCTCACTCCACCGTCTGCTTTATCCCCGACATAGCTGCTACTTTCCACATGGTCAGATTTATAGAGGTTTTCTCCGTGTTTAATTCTCCTTTCTTCATCCTGGAGGCTAAAACCCTCGCTCTCCTTCTTCTTCTGCAGTTGAAGTCCGGTAAACGTTTTTACACAAAACCTAAAGTAACTTTTGCCGCCGGTCGAAAATCTGCGTTTTCTCTGCATCAAAATTAGTTTTTAAAATTCACGGACATCATAAGTTCGATCCACTGCGCATTTCAAACTGGATTAGAAAATAAGTTGTTTCGGTCCACTGACTGTTATTAATTTTTTTCGGCAGTAGGGGACCCATGGACCTAGGGTTGCCAACTTTCATAAACTAAAATAAGGGACACTTAGGCTACAGGGCGTTATTCAACACGGGCCGAGCCTTCTCTGGGGAGGTGTGATGCTTTTAGTGAGGGAGTCATCCAGAATGATCATACGTTAATGCTTTATTCACAATAAACACATTAATGCATTACTGCTGTAAGTTAGGCTATATAAAACTGCAATGAAATGCATCCACATAAAAAAAGGGGAAAAAAGGTACATACAACTGGTGTTAACAAGATGCAGAGTGATCTAACACATGACGATACTAGGAACAACAGTACGTGTGTTTGTTGAGCTTCCAGCAATTTATTTTCAATTTATTTTCTTTCTAAAATGACTCTATAGGGATTGTGATGAACAGATGAACACCGAACACCTTAAAACTTGTTTTTCTGCTCGTTTAAATACAAATTTATGAGTGGGATTACAAATGGTTAATTGAACTGGCTTGCATAGCTTGTCTGAACAACAATCAAAACACATTAAGAAATGTAATGTAATGTTCACTTAAAATTTATTGGCTATTTCTCTAAAATATAAAATTTCAACAGCCAGAAACCTATCCAAACATTTTTTACTTTTCATTTTAATCTGTTTGACAGGATAACAATGAATCAGTTAGTATGACTTGTTCTTTAGGTTGTCATTTATATTGATTGGGTAATAAACTATAACTACTGTCTTAAAAAAACAACCCAAAATCCTCCACATTTAATCCAGCAAAAATAAAATAAAAATATTCTAGCCTCACCGACGTGTTTGTTTCCTGCGATTTTGTGTTCCTGCCGTGCTGTGCAGTGACTCTTCTCAGTGTGCGACTATGAATACTCACCGACATAGGTTACAATTTGCCGTGTATTGGTCTTTACTGACCGTGTCCAGCCAAGAATGGGCTTCTTCCCACTCATCTATGTCTCTGTTAGCGTTTTTGGGACGTTTTTAAAGACGCTGTGTGGGAAGCGCCAGAGCAAGCCGCAAAAACAAACAATTTGCGGTCCCTTTAGATCCTATCGCCAGAACAGTTTAGCTGACTGTAGTTTGGTGATTTGTATTTTATTCTTTATATAGGCTACGTTGTTAAAATTAGACCTATGTAAAATTGAAGTGTGCAACAGACATATTGGACATTTATGAAAATATAGAACTTATTAGTTAAAAACGGGACGCCACATTTAATTGTCAAATAAGGGACGATTCCATATTTTAAGGGACGGTTGGCAACCCTACATGGACCGGAAGTAGAAGGGCGTGACTTAGGCTCCCCATGGTAGGTGAACCCTACTAAAAAAGGTTGCACCCCCTGCTGTCCTGGGGGGGAATTGCTTCGCTACAACACAGGAATATAAAGGGAAAACTACACAGTATCACCATTTAAACACAAAGACAAGCTACAGACTTGATTTCTGTATTTACAGGCAGGAATTATTCCTGCAGTAGAAAATATGACGATGATCTCACTTGGTTTACTTTTGTTTATTGGGAACAACATGAAAAAGGACAGTGATTAACATCAGGTTGACCCATGTGGATCTTAATGGACATACTGACACGGAAACCAAGAACTGGCCTCAAGACTTCAGAACGTTAATACGACAAAACAAGAAAAGAAAATAATATTTTTAAAGGCAGTAAGTTACCTGCACACCACTAACATCTTAAAGACGGGTTTTTATTCCTGTTTATACCAGCAGGAAAGGTTGGAACGGTGGAGGGAGTTTCACATATTCCCCAATGGAAGTTCAGAATGGATTTCCATGTTATTGGAATGTTAAATTAATATAAAAAAACCTCCTCACGACATTCAAAGAAAACCCTAAACCTCCTCTATATTAGCAACCGAAAAGTCCTGCGATTACATGAAACGCGTCCGTTTGAAATCCGGCAAAAAGTCCCTCGTTTACAATCCTCCACCTCCGGGTTATATGAACAAGGATGTAAAAAAACATTCCAGCCATTAAGCCATTAAATAAATGTCCACACTTCCTTCGTAGGTCCTTGTGTGTTTCCAGAAATGCCACATTCATCATTTTAACACCGACCGCAGGGTCTTCTGGTAGCTACTCGGACTTTCAGCACCCACGGGACGAGGATGAACCAGAGTCCAATAACGTTTCCAGTTAAAAAGCTTAAACTACACCACAAAGCACAGTTTTCACAAGTCATGCTAATTTACAAGAACTACAAGTCAGAAACAAAACTAACATAAAAACCTCAAGTAAAAACTACTTGAAAAAAATTATGACAATTCTTTTAAATCATTAGCTGAGTTAAACTGAAGCAATAGAAGAGATTTTCATCCCAAATGAAAAGAAAAAACAACTTTTAAACAAACTACATTTGGTGATCAGCTGCACATCATTAGTAAGGAGCAGAACAGACAAGAAAATACATTTGTTTAAAAAAACAAATCAATAAATATCACGTTCCAGTGGGGCAAACATTGCTCTGTTAGGCAGTTACCGTAAAGTTTTCAACAAATGCAGGCGGATGTAAAAGAGAGACGGTTGTGTTGATTCAGCTGCTTGGAAAAGGAAACTCCACACCGAAAAAGAGGAAAATAAGGCCTCTTAAATAAATATTCTTAATCTTGTTTTATTGTTTTTTTGTTTCTTTTTTTTTTTTCAAAAGAAAAAAAATTCCACTTACTGTTAAAAAAATTGGCATTCCCGCCTTATAAGAAAAATACGTATCAAAGAGAACCATCCTGGAGCTAAGCTATACCATCCTGGAGTTAGTGTCCGAGGAAAAGTGACCGAGGTTCTGTTTTTGCCGACGACCTCGGTTGTTTTTCGGACATTTGCTGAAGACACAAACAGAGAGAAGAACAGTTAAACTTTAAATATTCTAAAATTATTTTAGAGTGAAATGTTGAATAAATGAAATATTGTGGAAAAGTGGATTCTTGTTTATTTTCTGATCACTTCCTGAAGAAATTACAAACATCTAAGGTTGTTTATTGTAGCTTAAATTTATTATAGCTTGAATTGTACAGAATTAAATAAATCTAACAATCCAACATTGTTGCAGAGTATTTAAATAAAACAATTTTTCGGGGCCACATAATTTCTTAATGAAAACAGATGGCCGATTTTGAGATTGCCGTTTAATTGGATCATAAATCTTTTCAACTGGTTGTATTGTTTTCTACTCTGGCCATGTCTGCTTGTACTATTTAATTTATTCAAAAATATCCAATCAAATTTCTAGTAAGTCCTATGTTTTCAACTTTTTTAAGTTACAGAAGATAATAATATCAAATTGATTTCAGGAATTGAATAAAAAAAGGCTTTTATTTTAATGCAGAAAAAAAAAAAAAGTGTTCTGCTTGAATAAAGGGTCCCAAAACGTATTGAACTGTTTCTAGTGCGTATTGTTACACCACTATAATCTGTAGAGGTCATCATGATGAAGTCAGTTGCTTTCTTACCGAGTGATGCACATCACCACGGCAACAATGATGGCAATCTGCACGGCTCCGATAATGGCGGCGATCAGGACGTAGTGGAGCTTCTGTCCACTGGGAACCACATAGAGGATGTTGAAGTCCTGAGGCTCATCACACTGAGGACCTTTGTATCCTGCGTCGCACCTGTAGCCCAAAAAGACATACTTTGCATTACCAGCATTACCAGCTGGGGCTTGAAGAGCAGCGGAAACAAAACGTAATAGAAAATTTAGCTTACAGTCTGTGTAAATATAGGAAAACTTATGTAAGTTAAAAGGTTTAACGTTAATATCAAACCGTTTAATAGTTCCTGAAACTCAAAAAAATATAACTGAAGTCTGCACAAATTCCTCAATCGGGTAACTTAAAGGCTGAATATGGAACTTTTTAATAAAAAACTACATTTTTATAAAAGTAATACATCCACAAAACTTTTAGAGAGGTGTAGAACGAAAGCACACTTTCTTAAAAAATGATATTTTAACTAAATTATAATCAAATGTACTTTTAAAACGGGCATGACAATGAGGTCATGTTTACATCTATTAGCCAGTAGCGGACTGCGTGTTGACAGATACGATCTCTACTATCTTTTTTTTTTTTTTTTTTTTTTTTAACGTGTCCTGTCTAGCAGTATGCTACTCAGAATTGGTGTCTGAGTACCAAGTACAAGCCCAACAGTTTTACTTTCCCAAGCAGAGTATTACAGCTTCGCTGTAGTACGCCACTTGATGTATATGTATGAAAAATCTTTATTAGTGATTACTGTGGGTTCAATTTCCTGACGTCATGGACATTAAACTGAGACAAGAAGGAAGAAAGGAAGAAGGTGAAGAAAAGAAACCGGACCAGCAGAGGCGCGAACCGACGACACAAGACAGGGAGGCAAATAAAGAACACAAGAAAACATCCCAGTCCTCCACCTCTGCCGGACGGCAGAGAAACAGTAATACAAAACAAAAACGACAAACTGTACAGAACCAAACCAATAGTTCGGATCTAGTAGAATAAACTAAGAATTACACATTCACTACACACAAGCATTGATTAATAAACATAATACAAATGTTTCTGGTAAGCTCCTGTGAACAACTAACTAATGATGATAACCTCAGCTTAAGATATGTCCGTCCTCACCAATGTCCCCACACCTATGTGTGTGCGAGCATGCAGGTCTGAATAAGGTTTCCCCATGCAAGTGATTGATAGCTGGTGTAAGGAACCGTCAATCCGTCCTACAGGAATCGACACAGACATGGAGGAGGCAAGAGATGTATGCATCCAGGGTCCCACAGAGTACAGAGTCCACAGGCGGATCAGCGCAGGGTCGATCACCCACCAAGAGAGGAACAGATGGAAGCCTCAGGGGAACACACACCAGCCGCAATGCTGGGGCCCGAGAGATCGCAGTGACGAGCCCACGGGCTCCGCCGGTAACCGGCTACGCCAGGGCAGGCCCGGATCAGGAACTGGAGGCCACGGGGACCAGGGGCCCCCCGCCGCCGCCGCAGGCAAGAAGGATCCGCAGCCAACCGACGGACAACACACGCCGCCGCCACCCCGGACCAATACCCACCCGCCGCGCACTCTCGCCGACGCCCAGACGCGGCAAGCGGCCACCGGGGAGCAAGCGACAAGAACCAGCCCGGGGAGATGGAAAGGGCAGCAGCGCCTGCCAACCATCGGCCGACCACAGCCCCCCCCCAGCCGGCACCGACGGCAGCGCCCCCCCCCGGCCAAGCCCCAGCCAGGGCCCCAGCCGGGGGGCACGCCGCCCCAGAACCCCGAGCCCCAGGCCCAGCCCAGACCCCCCCAGAGCAGCACAGCACCAGGCCAGTAACCCGTGTCCGCCAGCACGACCCCTCTAAGGCGCCGCATGCAGCCACTAGGAGTCACCACACAAAGCCCCCAAAGTCCCACCCCAGGCGAGGGTCACGGCACCTACCGCCGAACCGCCAGCGGACCCACCCCCAAGGACCTCCCCGCAGTCACCACCAACCCTTAAGCTCCACATCGGCAACCGTGTCCCACAGAACGGAATCAAGGGCCCGACCCCACTAGGTGATGGAACTGATCAAGGGTGACCAGAAAGATTGATCAGATGTGGAGGCAGATGCCATTTCTAGACCAATATAATCCAGAAGGAGATCTCTATATTGATTAATATTCAGAGTATATTTATTTTTCCAGTTCAAGAGGATATTTTTCTTAGCGATGCATAAGGCGATGTAAAATAATTTCATAGACTTTGTATCCATGGTAACTTCATCTACATTTCCCAGCAAGCAAACTGTGGGAGCAGGTGTGATATTACATTTCAGACACTTTGATAAATCTTCACATATCTGGTACCAATATTTCTTAACAGGTAGGCAGAACCAAAGAGCATGAATATAATTGTCTGGTAGATTGCTTGTACATTGTAAACAGGTATCAGACGGCGTATAACCCATCTTGAACATCCGTTGCCCTGTATAATGCACTCTATGAAGGATTTTATATTGTATTAATCGTAGATTAGGATTCTTAAGAAATTTGAAGGTTCTTAATGAAATTTGAGACCAGAGGTTTTGGTCTATTGAGATGGACAAGTCCATCTCCCATTTTGAAATAGGAAGGGCTATTGATTCATCTATTCTATTTAATGTTTTGTATATTTTAGATAGCAGTTTGGGAGGGTTAAGATTAAGGAAGTCTAAAACTTTTCCTGGAATTTGTAAATCAACTGTATTGAGCCTAAATTTATTTTTTATAATTGATTTAATTTGTTGGTATTCTAAGAATTTATTCTTGTTAATTCCGAATTGTGTAACCAATGTATTAAATTGGATAAAGTCTGTTCCATCAAATATATGTTCCAGGTATTCAATTCCTTTACAACTCCAGCCTGGAAAGTTGATCATGCATTTTTTTTTTTGTAAGATATCCGGGTTATTCCAGTGGTCTAGTAAGGTCTTTGTCATTTTAAGAAATTTCCAACAAGCTGTCAGAGAGGAGCTGATATTAATACTTTTAAAACATTCATTTTGTTTTATATTTGAGCTAACAAAAGGTAGATCTGAAAGTTTTATCTTATTGCATAGTGTCTGTTCTACATCTACCCAGCACTCATCGATATAACTGTGTTTTACCCATCTTGATGTGTATTGGAGTCTGTTGGCTAAGAAATAATGACGAAAGTTTGGTAGGTCTAGACCTCCTTTATCTTTGGACTTCTGTAGTGTTTTTTCAGCTGATACGTGGGGGTTTATCTTTCCAAAGAAATTTAGAAACAGAAGAGTCCAGAGATCTAAACCAATCAGGTGATGGTTTGCTTTATTGTAGCTACCCTTCCAATAAGTGATATTGGAAGGGATTTCCATCTTACCAGATCATCTTCCACTTTTTTTTCTCTATGATCTAACTATTTGGTCAGCTATACAGAATCAGAATCAGCTTTAATGGCCAAGTATGACACATACAAGGAATTTGACTCCGGCAACTTTTCTCTCCAGTACAGAACTTAAATAAGTGAAATTAAAAACAGAAATAAAAATAAATACAAATAAATAATAAAGGATAATATATACAGCATGTGGAGAAGAAAAGTGACCATAGAAGAACAGAACCTAGAGTAGTTTAAGGTGAAGCCTACACTAGATGGACCCACATAAAATATTTCCACGGCATCAAACACACACAGAAACGGCGACTGCGTTAGCTTACCGATCCTCCTGGATCGGTAAGCTAACGCACTAGCCAACTTTGCTAACGTTAGCTCTCACGTAAAATTCTCTAAAATACATTCCTCACTGGTCACAGTCCAGGTTGGTCACTGGGTGTATTTGCAGCAAACCTGGCAACCCAACAGCTGGAATTATATTTTTATTGCTGTAACTACAAGCTAGATACACTAGATGTCCCTATTGTGCTCGTTTTCCACATCCAGCGTTTAATTACTGTGGATTTTATTTAATTTTTTAAAGATTTCTGTTGCATGATGAGCTGTCAATTCAAGCGCTAACCTGTTTTCTCTTAGTCTCCTCCTACAGTAGGTGCTCCTGACCCCTCCTGCTTGACGACCCTGACTAAGATGGCGTTCCAGTGGAGGAACGTTCTCCACGTCCTGCTACCAACTTCTGCTTCTGCATCAGTTCTGTTGCTCTTTCTGTGTCTCTGCTGCCTTCTCCAAACCCCAGACTGTCTCTGCAGATGACCGCTTATGCTGAGCCTGGTCCTGCTGGAGGTTTCTTCCTTTTAAAAGGGAGTTTTTCCTCTCCACTGTCGCTTCATGCTTGCTCAGTGTGAGGGATTGCTGAGAAGTCACAACGCAATCTTCTGTGGTTCTCTAATTCCTAAATTAAACATTGTATTGTAATAACTCTTCTTGTAAAGCGCCTTGAGATGACATCTGTTGTGAAATGGCGCTATATAAATAAACTGAATTGAATTGAAGATTTTGTTGCTCTTCTGATCTTTACTGAACAGTGGATTTAGCTGCGATAAATGTTCCAAGGACGGGATTCGAACTCAGGACAGCCGCGTCGAGGACTAAGGCCTCCGTTTTTGTGGATTTTGCATCTCAGAATGTTTTATTTTTTAAACCAAAGAACAACTGAAGAAGACTCAATCCAACGACAAATTGTTTTAATACAGATGAATTTTTAGAAAACTAGTCATGATATTTTCCACACAAAGCGAGATCGTCTGTAGGTCAGGGCTGGTACTAACCGAATAGTTTCTGTATTTCAACGTTTCTTCTAATGATCTGAAGTCACTTTGACAGATTTGTATTTACACTTCTGTACAATTGGTGCAAATGTGTTGATATTCTCACATTTTATGCTCAGGGTAAAGGTATCTGGGCCAATAATAATAAAAAAAAAGATTCCCATGAACGCATCTGAGCATCATCTCAGACCTGGAAACCTGACTCAATAGATATCAATAACCTGGAGCTGACAGCGCATCAAAGAGTTACCGAGGCTTTGAAAATCACCGGTGCACGCTGCAGAATTTCCTCCCATTGAAATGATAGCTTGCAGGTCAGAAAAAGATTTGTTCTATCACCTAAGTTGGATGAATGTTCCCCTTATTTCTAAACTTTGGTTGAAGCAGCACTTAATTCCAGTGTCCAGTGTGGCAGCAGAGCGCGGATTCAGCCTCCTGAACAACATCTAAACCCCATAAGGGAAAAATCCAAAACCTCGACATAAAAACCTCTGCGGCAATCCCACTATTTGATTTGATAACTCACAAGCAGGAACCGTGTCACAGTGAACTGTTCGGACTTTATGTGCAATCGTTTAATTTTATTTATAATTTTATGAAGTTCAGTGTAAAAAGTAGTAGTAGTTTGGAAACGGTGCCGGTGCTTAAAGAATAGAAAACATTCAAACTTCTTCCAAAAAACCTCTAATTTTTTTTATTTTTAGTTAAAAAATTACTTGTTGTTTTTTGTGCAAAAAGATAGCCATGTTAGCGTTTTACTGGTAATATAAGGCATCGCTCTTGGCATGTCTGGAATTTTTTTTATGTCAGAACCAGTGCCAGAATATCGGTACCCAACCCTAATTAAAATTTAAATAGATTTTATGGCTGCATCAAGCAATTTATTGCAGTAAATTAAAAGTTACACGGGTGCACGTTGCTCAGTAAGACACGTTGCAGCTTCTTCCTCACAGTGTCTCCTGTTCGAGGCGTTCATGGCCTCATCTGAACCTGGGAGAAGTTGTTATAATCCAGGATAAGCGCCACAAGCACGATAAAAATATACAAACAATCGTCTCCAAAATGTAACACTTTTAATCTTAAAAGGTCTCACATTTTTTGTTGGGAATAACTGATTTTAAACCTAAATTTTTCACCCATTGTGAAAAATCTCTCAGCTTAAATATTGAAAATATTTGGCTTCAATCACAGACATTTTTTCAGAGTTTTCTCTCGCAAATGTTTGACTTTTAAACATCAGTGGATTTCTGAGTTTTTTTCTTGAAAATGTTTTTTTTTTTTTTGGGCCAATTTACTCCAAATCTGCATGAATGTGACAAACATCGTTGGGGAATTATTACCAACCTGCAGGTGGCCATGTTGTACTTGATCTCACATTTGCCATGGACGCAGAAGCCGGCGTGGCTGTCGGCACAGTGGATGGGCATCCCGGCGTAGAAGCCCTCGCCCTGATCCACACCTGTCGTTTCTGGAGGAAGGAAGGCAGGAAGCTCAGAGGACGATCGTCAACCAGATTTTTAACCAGGCAAAAACTTAGAGTAAATGAGGATACCCGGTTTGCTGAATGTGTTAGCATCACAAAGAAATCCTCAAAGTTAGTGTTCATCATCTCTTTGTGATTGTTTCTACTTTAGCGCTTTAAGATTGACTCTTTTTTTTAGTGTTTGCTGCAGTGCAATATTTAAATGTGTTACGTTTTTACTGGTTTTTCAAATGTTTCAAACTCTTTCTGATCTTCACTTCCATCAGCGCCTATAAAGGCAAGGCAAGTTTATTTGTAGAGCACATTTCATACACAAGGCAATTCAAAGTGCTTCACAGTTGCATACATTAAGAAAACAGATGAACAGGAAAAAAACATCAACATAAAATATGATTAACTACAATAAAAAACAAGAGTGCAGATAATATACTTTCAATTGTCATATGGATGAGTAAAAATAACTGTTTTCAGCCTGGATTTAAACATTGTTAGAGTTGAGGCTTGTCTCACATCCTCATGAAGACTGTTCCTGATTTTAGCTGCCTGAAACTGAAATGCAGCCTCAGCGTGTTTATTGTTGACTCTGGGAACCACCAGGAGACCCCTCCCTGAAGTTCTCAGGGCCCGAGATGGTTCCTATGTCTCTAACATGTCAGAGATGTACTTTGGTGCCAAACCAGGAAAAGACTTGTTTTAAATTCTATTCTCTGAGCGACAGGAAGCCGGTGGTTTTTCAAAAGGTAAGTAGCTATTTGTGAAAAAAGTTTAGAAAAAACATAAAAGCTAAATAGTCGAGTCACACAAAGAAGAGGGTCTGTTAGCAGCAGTGAAAGAAAGCAGCTACAGAACAGCAGGTAGCATTTATTATGACTCACTGGGGTAAAAAGGTATTTAGTTAGGAACCAATTGTTCCCCCGCTTCAAACGATGAGATCGGTCTGTAATTTTCATCATAGGTATACCTCAACTATGAGCAAATAACTTTTTTTGCAAATTATAGTGTAAAATAAGTATTTGCTCAATAACAAAAGTTCATCTAAACACATTTTTAATGTATAAACCCATTGTTGGTTGCGACAGAGGTCAAAGGTCACATGTTGGTCTCCAGCAGGTTTCCACTGCTGCTGCATTTTGTCCCATTCCTCCATGTTTTGGGACTTTCTATGGGGGTTGAGATCTGCAGACTGGCTCGGCCAATCAGGGACCTTGAAACGCTTCTTAGGAAGCCCCTCCTCCTTTGTTACCATGGCGATTATGTGTTTGGGATCATCGTCATGCTGGAAAACCCAGCCACGTTTCATCTTCATCGCTCTCACTGATGGAAGGAGGTTTTCACTCTAAATGCCACCACACATTGCCCCATTCATTCTGTCGTCCTGGTCCCACAGCATGATGCTTCCACCTCCATCCTTCACAGTAGCTATGCTGTTGTTTCTCCTCCAAACACGACAAGTAGAGTTTTTACCAAAAAGTTCTATTTTGGTTTCATCTGACTAAATTTCATTCTCCCGATCCTCTCCTGGAACACCCAGAGGCTCTCTAGCAAACCTTAGACGGGCCTGGACGTGTACTGGCTTAAGCAGGGGGACACATCTGGCGCTGCAGGATGTGTGTAGTGTGTTACTGATGGTAGCCTTTGTTACTTTAATCCCAGCCCTCTGCTTCTGCTACTGGCTGGGTAAACATATTGTTGGGCCTGTTAAAATCGACATTTTATTACATTTTAATGCAAATATTATTGTTGCATTTTCATTCTGCAAGCCTCTACACACCACGTGGATGAATTATCCTTTTTAAATGTGATTATTTTCATGCGGTTATTCCATATTTGACCTTTAATGTTAAAACGATCAGCCATCTTCATGAAATGAAGCAAACCTGTTATTATTTCCATGGAAATGACCAAAATAAAAAACTGTTTATACTTG
Organism: Apricaphanius iberus; assembly: GCA_028564705.1. Taxonomy (NCBI): domain Eukaryota; kingdom Metazoa; phylum Chordata; class Actinopteri; order Cyprinodontiformes; family Aphaniidae; genus Apricaphanius; species Apricaphanius iberus. Next base: position 629,146 of record JAPXFQ010001846.1, read on the forward strand.
TGTTGCTTTCAAATACATATTTTTGGCTTCCGCGTTTTTCAGTTTTCTCGTTACAGCACAGTTTTTTTGTTTAGTTTTTTTTGCTTATTGTAGTTAATTCCATGGAAATATGCAGAGTTTAGAGTGATTTGATCGGGGGTTGATAATTCTGACTTTAACTGTGGTGAGAGAGCGGTCTCGTTTGACGGACGTTTCAATAATCTGCAAGAAGCAGCTGAAACATCTGCAGCGGCCACCAGAGGGCGTCAGGGGCGGGGCCAATGTGCAACAGACGGTAAGTGGTCAAAACAAACAGTCGAACCAGCGAGTGAAGGTCAGCAGACGGAGAACCTCCCTCCAGGCACATTAGAGCGCATCTGCAGCTTTTCACTGCGTTTGTTGGGTTCAGTCGGAGCATTGAACGCCTCAGCAGGTGAGAGCGACAGAGAACTGAAAGGCCCCACGCTTTACTCAACAAGCGCTACAACATTCTAGCTTCATCCTGCACTGTTTATGTCCAACCTTTGCATCGTGAAGCAGGACAAACTCCACAAATGAGCCCTGGTCCTGTCAGAGTAAATCTGCATGTTTACTCAGCAGAGCGGCTCCCTAAAGCTCGGTTTTCCCTTTATATCACTGTCGGCGCAGACGTACAGCTTTCCATTTTACTGCTCTGTTTTCCCCCTGTGAGGACTTTATCGTGTATTAAAGAGATTTTCATTAGGCTTATCCTCCTGTTATTGCTCCTCCTCAGGTTCAGACTCAGGTTAACAAGCAGCCGAAAGGCCACCGAGAAAAAGGTTGGATTAAAAGCAGGAAAAAGACTCACAGTGCGGGACTGCAGATCAGCTTCAGACTTAAACATAACGCCACTCAGATGGTCAGGGTTTCAACTAGCAACCACATTCGGTTCATTAGCTTGTTTCAAGAAGCTAAAAAGAAGCTGAATGGAGCTAGAAATGTGCCCAGATGAACACAAAGGTGTTACCAGGTGCTAAGCCTACAGACGGACGGCACTCTGAACCGGCCCACAGCATCACAGATCCTTTTGTAGGTGGTTTTATTTATTTATTTAGAGCACTAATGAAAAGCCAGGTGCGCCACAATTATGTAAATCAAAATGTCCCAAAATAATTACTTAAGAAGTTATCTTTAGCTTCCTTTCCAAGATATAGCTTCTTAGCTAAAGACTAATAGTTTTAAACAAAATATTTAGTTAGGAAGCTGTAGATTAGCGAGGCAGCTAAATATACAGCTTCCTAGATCTATATCTAGCTTCTTAGCTAAATACTGAGCTTCTTAAGTAAATAGTTTAAAAATATTTGACTATGATGCAAAATATAACCTAAAATATATTTAATTTTTAATTTCTTACCTAAATATTTATTATTGTATATACACTCAACAAAAATATAAACGCAACACCTTTGTTTCTGCCCCCATTTTTCATGAGATGGACTTAAAGATCTAAAATTCATTCCAGATACACAATATTACCATTTCTCTCAAACATTGTTCACAAATCAGTCTAAATGTGTGATAGTGAGCACTTCTGCTTTGCTGAGATAATCCATCCCACCTCACAGGTGTGCCACATCAAGATGCTGATCTGACATCATGATTAGTGCACAGGTGTACCTTATACTGCCCACAATAAAAGGCCACCCTGGAATGTGCAGTTTTGTCTCACAGCAAAATGCCATATATATTCGTGAAACAGAAAACTTATCTATCTTTAAAACTAGGCTTAAAACCTTCCTCTTTGACAAAGCTTACAGTTAGAGACAGCTTAATGTTAGTAGTTAGGTAGAGTAGCTAGGTAGAGATAGATTAATGTAAGCCAGGTAGAGAGTGTTAGTAGCTAGGTTTCCTAGTAGCTAGGAGACAGGTTAATGTTAGTAGCTATGCTGCTTTAGGCTGTTGGAGGACATTATTAGGGTCTGTTCCTACTTTCTCTCCTACTTTCTCCCCAACTGCATGATGAGCTGTCAGTTCAAGCGCTAACCTGTTTTCTCTTAGTCTCTTCCTTTAAAAGGGAGTTTTTCCTCTCCACTGTCGCTTCATGCTTTCTCAGTGTGACGGATTGCTGAGAATTACACGACACAATCTTCTGTGGTTCTCTAATTCCTAAATGAAACATTGTATTGTAATAACTCTTCTTGTAAAGCGCCTTGAGATGACATCTGTTGTGAAACGGCGCTATATAAATAAACTGAATTGAATTGAAGATTTTGTTCCTCTTCTGATCTTTACTGAACAGTGGATTTAGCTGCGATAAATTTTATATGTTTATAGATTCATAGTGCTCTACATAAATGAATACACCCTCTTCTAAAAGTATGAATTTAATCAGTAGCTCAATGAACAAAAGAACAATTTCCAAACTTTCCACAAGGCCGAGTTTTATTTAACACTTATTTAACTCCATAACATGAAATTAAGGTTAATGATCTTATTTAGATCACAAAATCTTTAGTTTTACTCAAATTGGTTGAAGCAAAAATAACATCTTTCTTTTTCCATTCTTCAAGAATAACCTATTTTAGAGCCTGGATGCTGGATGGAGAGGGATTCTCAACTTGTCGCTTCAGAATTCCCCACAGGTGTTTGATTGGGTTCAGATCAGGAGACAAACTTGGCCATTCAATCATCTTCATCCCGTTCTGCTTCAGAAATGCAACAGCAGCTTTAGATGTTTGTTTTTGGATCATTCTCATGTTGGAAAAGTGATGGCAGCATCTTCTCCTTCGGTATAGAGCAGCACGTTGTTGACTTCATGATACCATCAATGAAATGCAGCCCCACATCATGACACTGCCACCACCATGTTTCACTGTAGGCGCCATGCATTTTTCTTTGAAATCCTCTCCTTTACGACATTTACATAGTTTCTAAACCATCAGTTCCAAAAACAGGGATCTTGGTCTCATCACTCCAGAGTATAGAGTCCTAGTAGTTTTCATTTTTTCAGCGTGGGCCCTAACAAATTCTAGGCGTGCTTTTTGTGCGTGGGCTTTAGGAGAGGCTTCCTTCATGGACGATACCCATGCATGCTATTCCTCTGCAGTGTGAGCCGTATGGGTGTCCCAGAAAACGGTCACACCAGTTTGGCTTTCTACTGCTTTAGCTAACTGCAGTGAACTTGCATGGTGATTTTCTTCAGCCCTTCTCATCCGAAGACGCTCCTGCTGAGATGTTAACGGCCTGGATGTCTCTGTAAGGTGGTTTCACTTCCATCTTTCTCAAATTATTTGACCCCTTTTGCTACAGTATTTTGACTGATGCGTAAAGATTTGCTGATCTTCTTGTAGCCCTCACTTTTTGTGTGTAAAGAAAACTGTGTAAAAATGATTTCTTTTCTCAGATTTCTCTTCCATGGGGAGCCATTACTGACAGCATGAAATAGGAAGGCCTTTTCTTTGTAAAGTAATGCCCTTTTATTGTCACCTGTCTGCTGGATGCCTCTTAAATGAGTCATTAGACTCACCTGTGGTTGAATGCTTGTTAATTAGAAGTTTGTAGTCTTAAGTGTGGCTTTTCTCATAGGAATATAATTGGGGTGTTCTCATTTTTGCAACATGGGCTTGAATTAATTTGTTAGCCAAATCACTTTTTTGTGTGTGCAAATCTTGTTTGCAATCAATGGCCCACATTTGTCGGAGTATTTTGTAGTATAGTATATCAAACAAAATGTTGATTCTGAAAGGAAGCTAAAGGTTTTCTGACTAAGGTAGTGGGGTGAACTCATTTATGCAGAGCACTGTGTACATAACCCACTGATCCACCATTATCAGCGAGATCAGTTATCAATTAGTTTTTTTTCTCCTTACTTTGTTGTATTTTCTTGATTATTGTCTTATTCTAAATGCTTTCTTGTATTTGAATCATCAAAATTGATTTATGCTGTGTTCCAATTTTAATCATGTAAAGAAACCTTGAATTCCCTTGTGTTGAAAGTGTGGCATACAAATAAAATTGCCTTGCCTAGCCTATCCACACCCGACGCTGAAACGCGTCTGTGTTAAAAGACTAATATATGCTTAGTGCAGCCTCGTTTCTTTATTTTCAAATGTTAATATCACGAGGCCATCACTCTTAAAGACTTTGCACACACAATTATTTGCACTCAGGACATGCAAGATATGAATAAAAACTATTCAGTTGTTAGACTTTTTAAACAAGAGCCTCTGATACAAGTTCATTTTCAGTATACTTTCACATCATTTCACCACACAGTGAATTTAATTTGTCACTTTAAACACGCACGCTGCAAAGAACTTCACATATTTTAATAAAAAAAAAAAACATGCAAATAAGAGTTACCCTGACCCCAGTTCTTTCACAAACTCGGAAATCAACCTTAAACCAAATTAAAGGTGGTAACATCTTATTCTGAGAATTTTTAACAAGTGCAATTGTCTTACTGCATTGGCAGATACTGGATTATTCTAAAACTTCTCAAATTAAATGAAATAATCTGCCAGTACTGTACGAAAACTGCGTTTGGTAAGAATGAATAATCTGAGACCTTCTGCTCTTGCTTAGATTGTTGGAGTTGGTTAGACGGACAGTTTTTGCAGCGTTCCCCACAGACAGCCACCACTCTGACCTTCACAGAACCGAATGGTTCAGGTCTACCTGGAGGGGAACTGATCTCAGACCCGACAGCTGCGATTAGGGTGGAGGCAGCCTCACCTATGTTGACTTTGAACGGGCTGCTGTCGTCCTTCTTCCCCAGCTTCTCTTTATCCGCTGTGGGGAAACAGAGAGAGAGAGAGAAGCCGTCACATTCAGGCACGCACAGAGAGCTCGTTTTCTCCAACGTGTCGGGGAATATTGAACGCATTTCAGCCGTTACATCACAGGTCTGTTAGAGACGCTTGGGCTTTTTTTTTTCAGACTTCCTGTCTGCTGTCAGGAAGCGTCGTGTGTGTGTAAGTGTTCTGTACCCTTTAGGTCAAACTAAAAGAAGAGGAGGACATGGGGGATGTTTACTCTCAGTCTGAATCACACCGTGTTCATCAGAGCGGAGGCGGTGATGGGTGAAAACAAACAAACAAGCAGCCAGCTTGTGTTGGCATTGCTGTTGTGGTTCCAGTGAGCAGGCGTCATGTTCCCATGCCGTCTGCAGGAGGAGCTGCTCTGAATCCTAACCAACGTCTGACAGGATGGTCCCTGCATCGTGTTTGTGTTTAGGCTGGAGCTTTGTTTAAAGGCGTTTTATTATATCCAATAAGGACCGATACCGATACGAGTACATTAGGACGGTATAGAGGCAGATAGCGTAATAATGTACCCCTATCAGTATTGATTAGCTGATTCAATGAACCGATACTTAAAATGTGGAAACTCTGCAATAACTTTACAGAAAATATTTATTTATGTGGTAATTTTTATCAGCATTTATTTTTCTATCTAATTCGCCATCATTTGTTGTAACAAGCAGACAAAGAAATAAAACCCGTCTTCCAATTGATTGCATGTTTTTGTGTTTGGTGGAAGTATCGGCAAGTACTCAGATCAGGTATCGGTGTCATGTCGGTTTGCAAAAAGTGGCATCGTTGCATCCCTACTATCTAAGCTCCACTTTTATTTCTTGGTTCTGGGGAGATAATTTGCTCCTAACGCCAGGATCCAGCTGTGGAGCTGAAACTCCGACCTCATGGTCTTTGGAAGACTTTAGTTAAACGCTTTACAGATTGATGGCTGGATGCATATTAGGGTCTTTTTGATCATTTTAAGTTTTTATTTTTATTTTACAACAAACACATAAACCTGACAGACATAGGAAGAAAAGAGTCATCTTTTAAAGTGTAGACAGAATTGAAATGAAGAAAATAAATCAATTATGGGGGAATGATATCCAGATCAACAAACGAAATACTTCCCAAACTTATCAGAAACATACATGGACACACAACTCCCATATTTTCTATCTTTCATTCTCTGTCAGCTTCTGCCATTAATTTTCCGATCGGCCGATCCGTATAAAACCATCAAAATATTGGTATCCAAAAAGAAAAGAATCATGAGCATCTTTATTGGAGTGTAAGGGGCAATTCAGTCTGATCCAAAAAGGAGTTCCAGTTATACTAATATTTGTTACATTTAATTTTAGATGTCTTAAAGAATAGGTATTTGTTGTATTATTGCCATCTAATCTTTAATAGTTGGGCTGATTGCACCAAACCAGCGTCTGGTTATTACATTATGGTATCGTTTTATTGAATTTCTGCCGTCTTGTTCATATTTTGGATATTTCAACCTGTTTCCTTCATCGTTATTTTCTGGGTTTGAACCTAAACTGGGTGGAGAGCGCTGCAGCAGATGAACACACAGCTGACCTTCGCCCATTTGTGGTTTACTAATCACAAATTCATAGATTCTCACAATTTCTGTGGAACGAAGCTCAAATTTATTCGCGGAATATTTTGCCCGCTTACGTTAAGCAGTATTTAATTTCCAACTACCTAAACTACCACCAACCATCTAGCTAAGGCTCCAAATCCACAATTAACTTAATACAAATGCAGTGGTGGGCAGTTTTTCCCTTCGATAACATGATCCAAAGTCATTGAACTCTCATATAAACCTTTTGGATAATTCATCAACGGTTTTTACACTTATTAAAACTGCCGCAAACCTCACAGCGTTGCAAAAACAGGCTGTAGCTGATTCACTAACATGAACCAGAGCGCAGTGCGCCTGGTAAATCCGCAGAAAGACGCACGCAATCCATTTTGCGCTCCCCCCCCCCATGCTGAAAATGCAATATGGACGTTTCTGTCAGAAGATGCAAAATATTGGGAGGAGATCAGGCAAATTAGTGTGATTTACTAAGCATCAAAATGTTTGCATCATCTTTTTCAGCGTCTATTTTTCCCGCTTGTGAAAGGCGTGTCTTGACTTTGCGCCACCATTCAACCTAAATTTAGTACTGACAAACGAAAAATGTCATTAACACACAGTATATCCTAATAGAAAGTAACTCTAATGACCATAAATCAGAAGGTTGTGTAGATTTTTCCTTGTTTTCCCCCAAAGACACATCATAACTCACTGCATAATGAGTTATGATTAGCTTCCCCCAGATTGGTTTTAATCTTCCTGGTTCACAATGACAATCAGTAGAGAAATATAATTCTCAATATTCTATACTAAAAGTAATTAACTCTGTGACAGCCATAGAATTGGTACAGTAGTAGCAGTTTAAAAGTTCTCATGTTTCCATGATTGGTCCTTGACTGGCCCTTGACTGGTACGTGCCTGATCCGTCAAAGGTCCCTGACAGGTCCGTGGTGGTAATGTAATCCCCCGCTATGACGTCTTCAGTGAGGCCTCGCCCCCAAGGAGCCTGAGTTAAAACCAGCTGCAATGCCTCTTTTGTCCACGGGGAGGAGCAGTGATTTTAATGTTAATGATTTATTGACGTATCAGACTCAGGGTAGCCTATATAAATGTCATTAAAAAATGTTCCCCTATCTGTTCCTCTATGGTTTGCTGGTTTGTATGTAGCCTAAGTTTGAATGTAACTCAGAAACTCATGGTTCAAATAGCCTACCACTGTAGTCTTATACCCAGATACAGTAGTTTTATAGCATAAGAGTGCTCTGTAATGTGAAACGTATGACAGTACTGTAGGCAATTAGCCTACTTTTTGGGTTTCATAGGGTTAGGGAACCTGGCCGGGTTCGGGCTTAATTTCTATCATTGTCCACGGTCTCAGGACGGGCTTTAGTGGTCAGCTGATCATCTCAGCGCGATCATTGATACTGTAATAAAGTGCTGCAGTGGGCCACTAACATTATTCCGACAATACCTGTCAAGATGTTGCAGGCACACTGCATGTGTCACGATGTGGAAGACCCACTCCTCTCAGATCAAAACAGAAAACATGCTTCGACTGCTGCGTTGCGCTCTCACAGAAAATACTGAAGTGTAAATGCAGTATTATCCCAAGTTTCAAGTTGCAGAAGTCTCCTGCATTTATATAGCAGCTCCCTGATGGCCACAAGTCAGACAAAATCTCCTGAAATCTAGACCAAGCGGTGAGAGCGCACACAGAGACTCACACAGGCGAGACAGACTTTTACGCAACAGAATCAAGTGGTTAAAGCTTCATATAGCTGCAGACAAAAAAAAAAAAACGTTATAAATCAACATGCCTTGAAATTATTCTTATTCATTTATAATTTTAAGTTTCAGGTAACAGATCCTTTTGACCGGAGTTTCAAACATTTGTCCAGTAAATTGAAAACAGGTGCCAGTTTTCCTAACGCATGGATTCGTAGTCCTGCAGGAAAGTACTATATAGACATATGAGTCTTTGTAGCCGGGGTAATATTTATAAATTACAGTTTTTTTTTGTTTTTTTTTTTAAACAGTTTATCCACCAGCGCAATTTTCATCCAGTCAGTCTCCAACTTTTAAGGCCAGATTACAGCTCTACGCTGAGTCAACGTGTGATTCACAGATGTGATTTACCTGTGACTAATAATGGTCATCTACCATTAATAATAAATGAAACTGTGAAGCTATAACTTGTTTTTCTTCCATTTTTATTTAAACTAGCAAATTTCACACAACACAGCAAACCAAAAAAAAAAAAATCACATTTTAAACGTTTTTTTTAACGGCAATAGCCAAGGCGCTGTGCCTCAGGGTCAGTCTTGCGGGGACTTCTCAGTCTCTCATTTATTTTGTTTCTGACTCTTTGCCAATGGTCCCCAGACAGGTTAGGGAAGCGCTTTGAAACCTGTTGGTGGACCCGCTCCTTTATAATTTGAGGCAGTGGACTTTTTCCGTTTGAGCCGCTCCAGTTTGTCATCTTTCCCCAGCTCTTGTACATATTAAATGGAGTAAACGCCATAAACACATTGGCTGCATATATGTCTGGCCGAGGTTGGTCTCCATCATGGCAGCGTCTAAAAAACTCCTCCTCACGTTCCGCTGGCAGAGCTCTAATTTGAAAGTCTGTCACGACATCCATCGGACGTGTGAGATGAACTGCTGGAGGCATGGGTTCTGGAGAGGGGCGGGGGTCCACCGGTTCGTAAGTCAGCCGACGCCTGGCAGTTGGACTTGCTGTTGGTGGTGCAGGACTCTCCAAACGTTGAAGGCGATGTACAACGTCCTGTACGGCCGCCTCCAGCTGGCCCATTCTCCTGGAGATGTCCTCCAGTGTTTCTGTTGTGTCATTTTTACGGCCACTGACACTTGTTGCCTCAAGAGCTCCCACACGGCTTTTAATGGCCCCGATCTCGGTCACGATGAGCACCTGGATTGAGCCAGCACAGCTCCCTGCAGCAGCGCTGACAGTGTTAGCCTGCACAAGAAAATAAGAAGGTGGAAATTATTAGTATTAGAGCAAGGTTCAGTCTTCTCACTACAGTCCTCAGGTCACTGGTACTGTTTAAATCAGTTTTAATTCAATAACTTACCGCTTTTTTCTTCACAAGCCGCACGTTTGATCTCCCCACCGGTGTTGTGGATGTGTGTGGCTTCGCATAGGGCGAGGGCTGCTTTGTCTAGTGGGAGAAAAAAAAGAGTAATTTGTTATGTTCACTAAACAAGGAAGGCTATTTAATTCTGGTTAATTATAGTGCTGTTTAAAGAAACGCGCACAAAAAGAAAAGCAACTTACCACACGTTTTGCTCTCCTGGTCACTGGATTGTAAAAGTTGCCGGGTTCCATTTTTAGTGCAAAGATGTTGCCAAAGAGTGGAGGAAAATAATAAAGCGTTGTGTTTAATTGGCATTTTATATTCTACCTGAACGATTATTCTCTGTGTAGTGAAATTTCATTGGCTGCTTACACCTTGGGAATGCATCCGCCAATAAGATGCGTTAGTTTGCAACACGTCATTTACATAAGCATTGCAATAGGCTGTGTTTCTCCCCCCCCACACTGCCTGACTCAGTCTACTGTACAGCCAAGATGACACGCATCAACAGAGAGAGTTCCTAGCAAGTGCGTCAGATGCGACTTGAAGGAAAATCAACGAGGGAGATCCATAAAAATTTGGTAGACAGGGGCATCAAAGTTACACTAAGGGCTATAACAAAACACTACAGAGAGCCGCAACCCCGCCGCTCATGTCCGAGAAAAATGCACAAGTAAGTTTTTTCATCCATGAATAAATGTAAAACAAAAACTGATAATAATGTATTCACTTATATATTCTGTAATTTCTAATGCGTTTGGATTTGTCTATTCTCATTCTTCTTCTCACAGTGCTATTCTGGTTGCCATTGATGAAATGACCAAGTCCAATGACGAGATGACGGCCCTAGCAGTACAGCAGAAAATCCAGACTGATTTTGGTGTGCGACTGGGATTGACAAGCATACGCGTTGCTCGCAGAAAAATGGGTTGGAAATTTGGCATGGCCCGCTTCTGTCCAATGATAAAAGAACGCAACAAAGTGAAAAGGCTGGAACAGGCGACTCTGTGGAACAACTCTGGAGAGACCTGGCATGATGTTCTGTTTACAGATGAAACAACTGTTGCATTGGAACACTACGCCAGACAGAGTTTCCACAAGAAGGGCCACGTTGTGGCGAAACCTCAGCCAAAACATCCTTTGAAGCTGCATGTTTGGGGAATGATTTCCCGGCAAGGTGTAGGTCCAATGGTAATTTTCGAGGGAATAATGGATCGAAAATACTTTGAAGAGACCATCATTAAAGAACACGCCGCACCATACATAAGGACATATTTTGGGTCTGACCATCGCTTCTTCCAGGAAAATGATCCAAAACACACCACTGCTGGAGCGTACATGGCGTCTGAGGGGATCAACTGGGTGAAAACTCCGCCAGAGTCACCAGACTTTAATCCCATTGAGCTTGTTTGGCACTCAATGAAAGATTTTATTCGGAAGGAGGCTAAGCCAGGTACCAGGCAGGAGCTTGTTGACGCCATACATAGGTTTTGGGACACAAGAGTCAATGTGAACTTTTGCAACAGACTTATCACAGGACTGTCAAAAGTTGTGAGGTGTGTTATTGAAAACGAAGGGGGGCACAGTGGAAAATAAAAGTTCTGGTGGTCATGTATAATAAAAATAAAAAAAATAGGCCTACCCCACTTCTTTTACATTTCCTGTTATGTTGTTTAAATAATAAATGTTCACCAAGCGGCAAATAATGGTTTGTGTCTTTTGTTTTTGCCTCAATGTCACGGAATGAAATAAACGGAATGAAAATAAATAAAAATTAAAAATGGTTTGTGCAATAGGGATTCTCATCCGCAGAACATCTGCTAAGATGGTGACACCAAGTTATCGTAACAGTAACAAGGCTACTTTTAGTAAGAAGTTTGTGGAGTGCTTTTTAACAGAGAACAAGAGTACATACTGCACATAGGATGTCAGGGACTCATTGCCACTATAAGTTAATACAAGTCAAATGTTTCTATAGAGTAAAGCTGGCTAACCTATTGTACTCGCTGATGATCATCCTGAATGCAACCCCCAACTTAACAACACACCATAGACTCCAGATCATTCACACCTCCTAAAGAACATTACCATCTCCAAGCATCCCCCCACCAAGCTTTCGTGACCATCCCTACAGTATGTAACCATGTATATTCTGTTATTATTGTAAACATTTCACAACTAATCTGCTGCAATTATCCAGGCACATTTAGCTTTGTCACCATTCAAACCAATGTGTCTAATCCATTACAGTGGATATCAACCTTTTTGTCAACCAGATGTGGCTAAAACAACAACGCACATGTTTTTTATTTTTTTTTCTTTGTCCCCACCCTCCATACGCACACACACACACTACTACCACCACAAATTCGCCGAGTGCTTCACTGACCAGAATCTGACCCGCACAGATCAGAGTCGCATACAAACGCAGTGTTGATACAATGCATTTTGGAGAAAACAATGAAGCAGAAAACAACTCTCTGTTTGAAATTATTTAATTTAATATGAATTTCACAACGCTTTATTTTAGAATGTTTAAGTAAACTAATGTTTAAGTTTACAATTAATATATAATATACACAACAACTTAATTAAGAATTTATTATAAAATATATAAATTGATAAATATGATAAATACGCTATTACGCTGTTTTTGCGTTGTGTAAATCATTACCATCTTCAAGCATCCCCCCACCAAGCTTTGCTCCCCATCGCTACAGCATGTAACCAGGTTTATTCTGGTGTTGCAAACATTCCGTGGTGAGCCGAATAGTCATGTGATTGCATAAATATTATAAATAGGCTATTACGTTGTTTTGTGTTGTGGAACTCTGTCATTTTCATCCAACAACAATAACATAAAAAAACACGAGTTTATCACAAAATTAAAGGAAAGTACATTAGGTTTTAAAAAAGTTATACTTTAGGTTCATAGAAATAAATCAAATTGTTTACAGATATAACGTTTAAGGCTACTTGTTCTAATGTTTTACAGAACTCATTTGGTGAAGTTTAGCCCGTGTTAGGAGAACTTAAGTTTATGGAGCCTATGATAAACTTTGACAATAGAAGAAGCAGGTTAATTACAAAAAAGTGAGCAGTTTGTGTTGTTACATCCAAAATGGTTTTTCTTCAGTGGACGTGATAATAACATCATGTCGATGAGAATTCTGTGAGAGAATCGCCATCTCCTGGTCATACTCTGTATTTCAATTAATGGGTGGAGTTGCAGTAAAACTTTGACACTCCCACGAGAAAGACGGGAGGCCACTCCGGCCACTGGGATTTGGAGGGAACTCTGCCGTTAATGGGCTGGAAAGGGCACGCCATTCGTCCGGCGTTTACTCTGAATGAGAACTTTTAAACTGCTACTACTGTATGTATGTTGTCTCCCCCCCCTTTTTTGCCAAATACCTCACGTGAATCCATGCGTTTATTCCTCCTCTCTTAGCTATAGCAAACGCAGAAGCGGCCGCAAAGTCCTCATTTGAATACGGCTCCTTGCGCCTGTTATAAAGGTAACACTTTACAATAAGGTACAAAAACTGTGCTTCGTTATTGGGGAACAACTTAGGAAGTAATGAGTAATGAACCAGGGACTAATGTGGAGTTTACCAGTACTAACTGGCGAAAAAAGTCTTATTGGGATTAATGGTTAGGTGTCTAACAAAACAGATGAGGAATGAATTGGGGATTAAATGCAATAAGGATGTAAAGCATTTACAATGTCACAGTGATGTAGCGCTGCTGTATCAGTTTGATTTCACTCGTCTGTCACTTAATTAGCAAGAAACCATTGTCTATTTATTTCATGACCATTACTTTGTGCACTGGCATGTGCAATGAAGCAACCACTTAATTGTCTGCTGAAGAACGAATCATTCCTTACTCATTACTTAACAATTACCTACTACATTTATGTACGCTAAAGTAAATTGATGCATCCTCCAAAGTACGTACTGAGAAATAAAACATGGTTTCTTATTAAAGGTTACAAAAGAGAGTCAACAGGCATTACATTAATGCCCAATTCGTTCCTTATCTGTTTCTGGTGGGTGTTTTACCTTTAAGTACTGGTTAACTACCCATCAGTCCCTGGTTCATTAGTCAGTACCTCAATATGTGAAATTGGACAAAAAAATAATTTGTCGGCAAAATGTTTGCTTTGATTTTTTTTTGTTAAAATAAAACGTTGCATTCCATAGGGGTTAGCGCTGGTTCCCCGTGTACATTTTTAATTAATTTAATTAATTAATTAATTTAATTGAACTTTATTGCAGAATCAAACGTCCAAATAGACATACAACCAAATACAGTACATATAACATATAATATAATATAGTACAGAGGCCTCAACCCTCTATGCGGATGTAGTGAGTTTAAATCCCGTTCCCAGCAACTTTTGCCCACTTCTCTCCCCTTTATATGGCCGCAAAACTTTAAAAAATAGAATTAAAGCATTGAAAAGTGCAACAAATCTAAACATGTAGCCCACAATATACAATGACAAGCTAATACAAATAGTTTTTTTTTCTTTTAGTATTGATTGTCATTGCGTTTCTTTATGCTTCTACCACTACATGTACATTCATTTATTGTTCAGTATGAAAATCTATTTCACTACTTATTGTTACACTGTATAACATATGCTCTATAAATAAAATAAACAAAAATAGAAAGCTGATTGTTGTCAGACACACACTGAGAGCTGCAGCGTGAAACCAAACCCACTCATCCTTTTTTAACGCTGCGTCGTTCATGAGGAAATATTGACAGTATCTCACTCTGCTCTTTGTGTCTCCATCCATCCCTCCATCCTCACCTTCCTCCCACCACGTCACTCGTCTTTCCTTCACTAAGAAAGCAGCAGAGAATCCCAGAATCAGCAGCGTGTTTCTCTGCTTTCGTCCCGGTGGGTAGAGGACGCACGTTTCCAGCAAACCGAGCTGCGATTGATTAAAAGTGTGCTGGATCCTATTGAGTTACAGCAGTTTTTGATGTTCATTTATTTTTAATGCAGATCAGTGTTGAGAGCGTAGAAATGGACTCTGCATCGACCAGAATCTGCACCTGCTGCTTGGTTGCTTCATCTTAAAGAATTATTGTATATTTTCAAGGTTTAAAGTAAGATCATCTTACCAGTTGTTGCTCTGTGGTCAATCTTGCTTCTGTTAGACATTCTGAGATCAATAAAGTTACGTTTTTGTTCCCATGAAGGAAACATACATGTGGCCAGACTCTAGCAACAGCAATGAAAGGTCAAGACTAGGGAGGCCATTCGTGTTCTGCTGGTTTTCCAACCGACAACCAGTATACAAATATATATATATATATATATATATATATATATATATATATATATATATATATATATATATATATATATATATATCATAAATATAAAGCACTTTATGAAGTTCAGCTAAAATTGTCTGTTTATTGTAATGTAATGACTTTTCCTGTTATCTAGCTTCGGATTTGGTTAAACTGGAAAGAGTTTTGATCAGCTGCTTCTTGTTGCACACACAACACATTCTGTACCGTCCTGGAAACAAGTCCGTTCCCGACGGGGACCCATAAGGTTTGAAAACTCCCAGGTTACGAATCACGTTATCACAATACTCTGTTCCTAAAAGTACCTTTTGCAGGACTGCATCGCAGTGTTTCCCCTCCGTAGGCGTTATCGTAGCGCGGCGCCACGACTACAAAATGCAAACCCTCCAACCTGTACGCATTTTTAGCGTAGCGAGTACGCAATTTGACATCTCAGTACGCTGGCACGACTCGTCCCTCTAAACTACAGACGTGTGAGTTCTGCTGCAAATCTGAACGTACGATAATCCTGCATGACAACACGATGCAGCAGCGTGGTGAAGCATTTTTAGCCAATCATTGTAGAAACGTGGAGAATAACGAATCTACCAAACATCCCATACCTCCTCCTTCCCTCTGGATCTCTTTTCATCAGCAGATTCTTATTTCTTCGTACCTATGCGAGCCCTGAATCATCGCCCCTGCTGCTGACCTCTGCTACCATGTCTCCTCCCTGACTCTAGTCTTTACTATTTTGGCATTAAAGACGAATAAAAATGTAGAAAGCAAACTCTGGCTGTGGTATGTCAGCTTCCTCTCAATCTTCTTTTCCATTACAGGCAAACCAAGGCATCAACGGCGTGTGACTCACAGCTCCCCAATTAATATTTTGCACAAATTGTACTTTTTAATAGTACGCTTAAAACACAACATTTCTTTTTACAGATCTAGGAATGCTGGAACCTGGTGTTTGAACTATTAAAATAAGTGGTACTCAACCCCTGCAAAGTCCAGGGATCCTGATTGTTAACCTTTAAATTCTTTGATAAGAATTGGCTGTTATATGCTGATAATTACTGTAGAAAATGAGTTAGATGTTGACAAACCGTTAGTTGTAGCAACGGACAACCGTATCCATGTTATTTTCTACTGTCTATGTTAGTTTTTTTTTTTAATATGAGCTTCATGAGGCTGCAGAGCTGGTCTGATGGTGCTCATCACCTTAGGGCTTTACCACATTGTACCCCTACATCCCTACTTCCCTCCCAGCTGGCATCGCCCTGATCCAATCAGGCGCTCTGTCGTGGGCCGCCTTCAAGCCAAAACGGCTAAGAAGAAATCTATAAATCCCGGCGCGTTGCGATCTGCTGCCAGCTCCCCCGGACTCTGGCAGGCCGACACATTGAGATTCAAGGTGAGTCCGTGAGCATAAATCTGATCTGAGGAGCGATGGGGGGGGGGGGGGGGGGGGGGGGTTGTTCAGCCTTTGAACAACATCAGACATCAAGCTGTGACTGCAGATCAGGTTTGTATGCAACGCTCACACCTCTCAGAGCATAAAAGGAGCTCTGACTCATCCCCTGCAAGAAATTCTTCTGCATATTTTAAAAGCTTACATCAGAGAGTGGTCGAAAATGTGGAACAAAAAAACCACAAAAAAAAAAAACCCGTCAGTATAGCTGCAGGTTTAATCCAGTGGAGTCGGTTTTCTTGTTAATGAGGGGTTAATGAGAAAGCCAAAGGCTATCTCTGCTCTGCTGCCATACAACAGAAACACAATCCTTCTTAAACCATCAAACTATTTCTGCGCTTTAAAAGTCTGACACCCAGGAAGACATTTAATCCCTTTATCTAGTCTGGGATCACAGCGACTCTATTAATACAGAGGAGGACGAGAAGAGTAAGAGAAGAGGAAGAGAAGAAGAGGAGGACAAGAAGAGAAGGAAGAGAAGAGAAGGAAGAGAAGAGGAGGACAAGAAGAAGAGGAAGAGAAGAGGAGGACAAGAAGAGGAGGACAAGAAGAAGAGGATGAGAAGAGGAAGATGAGAAGAAGAGTAAGAGAAGAGGAGGAAGAGAAGAAGAGGATGAGAAGAGGAAGATGAGAAAAAGAGTAAGAGAAGAGGAGGAAGAGAAGAAGAGGATGAGAAGAGGAAGATGAGAAGAAGAGTAAGAGAAGAGGAGGATGAGAAGAAGAGGAAGAGACGAGGAGGACAAGAAGAGGAGTAAAAGAAGAGAAGGAAGAGAAGAGGAGGAAGAGAAGAAGTCTAAGGCCACATCCACACTAAGCCGGCTAATGCTTTAAACGTATAATTATTTAGTCTACACCCCCCTATCGTCCACACTAACCCGGCGTCGTTTAAGGTCTGTGACCGGATAACTATTAGCCGGGTAAGAGAGCCGTGTAAATCTTAATTCAACGGCTAAGCGAGCTAGTGTGGACAGCTTCCCCGGATAATGAAAGGAAGTGGCGTCAATGAATGCTGCGTCAATAACAATACGACACTACAGACAAAGACCACAGCGAAGAGTAATAAATCGATCTCGCCGTCTGTCCACACCAAAAACTCTCTCTTCTTCTGAGCAGCTATTGTTCTCTTCGGTTAACGGGACAAGCAGATATGAACTGTGCTGTAGAGCTTCTTGTATATATTATGTAGGCGCTGGCGTCACGTAGATTATACGCGTTTTTCGTGCGTCTTTTCGCGCATGCCCAGTATTTGCACAGGTCGGTATGGGATTGCGCAATCATGGGACCTTAAACAGGCCGTAAATGCTCATGTTGAGTGGATAACATTAGGCGTCTAACTCCCCGTATAACCTTATCGGCTTAGTGTGGACGTAGCCTCAGAGAAGAGGACGAGAAGAGGACAAGAAGAAGAGTAAGAGGAGGACGAGAAGAGGAAGAGAAGAGGAGGACGAGAAGAAGAGGACGAGACGAGGACAAGAAGAGGAGGATGAGAAGAGGAGGGCAAAACGCTTCGGCTATTAACTGAGAGATGATAGAGACACTGCTTCTCCTCCAGAAGGCATGAGGAAAAACTCCATCCATCCATCCATCCATCCATCCATCCGTCCTTTAAAGTCTTCGTTCCCCGTTGACATGATATCATCCAACAGTAGCAGCAGATTTGTCGTCTGAACTTCATCTCAATCTGCCGTTCCACTACACCCCAAAGGTTCTCCGTTGGATAAACTCCTCTTCATCACGTCTCGTTGCTGAAATGCATCGAGTTGCTGTATGATGGGAGAGAAAATGTGTAAATGTCTGAATGTCTGGCTGAACCTTTTAACGGGCCAGGGAGCTTTTTAGGCTCAGCAGTCCAATCCTTGCAACCTTACAATAAGATTTACAGACAGACAGAGTTAAGAGGAGGTATTCCATTTCATCAAGACGTCTTGGGGAACCTTTGAACCACATAAACAAGCTGAACTTGCTCCTGCTGGTCTTAAAGCCCTGATTTAAAACAAAAACTAACTCTTGGTTAACTTTTTACACATCCTATTTCAAATATTCTTTGTCACTTTATCAGCAGAAAACAACGAGCACTTATTTATATTAATAGTTTCTGGGTTTTATTTCATGCATAAATGATTTGAGCCGTTTTCCCAAATGATCTTGGGACGTCTTGAAGGATGCATCAGACTTTTTGCAACGCCTCTGATCATTGATTTATGCCACTGCATCCCATAATGCAATGCATATTTGGCTACTTGAAAGGCGTTTGGCTGTAGCTGTATGTCGAACCGAGGTCGGGTCAAATTCCCACCGTAGAAATGTCTCGATTCGGTTGTTTTGGTGAAGATGCTGAGTTAAACTGACTTCAGGATGGTGTTTAGTTTAGCGCACCCCAAGCTGAAAATAAAAACAATTACAGTTTTCAGAAAAATCCACAGTTATATCACATCAGAACTTATTAAATTCAATATTAACTATATGAAGTTTGATGGACTTAAAAAGCCTCCAAAGACCGGACAGTAAATAACGGTTTGCAGCTTTTCGGAGGCGTGGTGACAGTTTTAGAGTTTATTTTCCAACACAGCAGCTCATCAGCCTGAGGTTTTCCAGATTTTAGTTGGCCACAGACCAGACAAACAGATGAATAGGAGCAAATGAAGGTTCTCTTTGTCTGCTGGATGAAAAAAATATACATTTGTTTCCACCAAAACGGCAACATTTGGAGACAAGATAGAAATATGCAAATATTTCCTTTGCAAGTTGTTAAAAACTAATTTAGCATTTTTCAGGAAGCCAAAGTGTGTGAATGTAAAACATGATGTTAAATCTGCAGCCAGTTTTCCAGAACCTTGACCGTGTGTCGGATCGCTGCAGCACGTTGTCGAGGTTTGCATTAATAGCTCCGTATTACAGCCCTGCTGCTGCACGCTTGGTTCGTTTCCTAATTGAAAACGCCGGCGATCAGACGCATTAATTTGACTGACATGGCCTCGGTAACGAGACTGATTTATTAAAGCGTCACGGCGCTCGGCAGCACTGCGACAAGCATCAGTCTTCCAGCTCACTGCATTCCTGAATCTATGAGAAGAATTCCCATGGACAACACTATTTCCAGCAACAACTAACAGCTTCTTCTTAGGGGGATCCAGGCATTTCCAACCCAGGGATATGCACTCATTCCCAACCACATGGCAGCAATTCATTGCATTTAGACGTCAGTTTCAAAGTGGGCATCAGGAAGGAGGAGAAAGCAGATTCAAGTGACTTTGAATGTGGCTCGGATGTCGGTGCCACATGGTCTGATCCGAGGATTTCAGAAACTGCTCATCTGCTGGGATTTGAACCAATAACCATCTCTCAGCTTCACAGCAACGCCTCCACAAATAGAAAAACATCCATCGACTGGCAGAAAAGACTGGGTAGATTGGTTCTAAAGGATAAAAAGGCCACCAAAGCTGGAAGACCGGCTCGTTTCAATCAAATGACGCTTATTGTGTTTTCTGCATCCGTCTGATTTGCAACGATCCCATATATCAATCCGTTTAGCACATATTTATTATTATTTAAGAGTATGTTTGCACAAAGTACTGCAGAATTTCTTAATGTTGTAAATCTGCCCATGATTTGGCAATTAACCCTTTCAAATCAGAATAAGTTGGGGTGGTAGAGCACATTATTTAATGTATTTCTGAGGAAATTCTTTTTTTTGGTTCTTTTTTTTGGTTCTTGCAATACATTTACAATACGTTGGAACAGTAAGCATTTACCACTTAAAAAGACTCTTAGGGACTGAGAACACCAAGTGATGAAATGTTTTAGGTATAATTTAGTCCTATTCTAAGGCGGCCAACAGTACAAGGTTCTCTAGTGGAGAAAGGTGGGACTGCAGGCAGGCCAGTCCAGTAGATGTACCGTCTTCCTCCACAGACAGGACTTTATAATGTGTGCAGAATGTGGTGTTTCATTGTCTTGTTGAAACATGCATGGGCGCCCCTGGAAAAGATGTCTTCTTGAAGACACCATATTGAGCCCCAACATCTCTATGTGCAGTCGTGGCCAAAAGTTTTGAGAATGACCCAAATATTTTTCACAAAGTTTGCTGATAACCTGCTTTTAGATCTTTGCTTCAGTTGTTTCTGTGATGCACTGAAATATAATTACAAGCGCTTCATATGTTTCAAAGGCTTTTATCGACAATTACATGACATTTATGCAAAGAGTCAGTATTTGCAGTGTTGGCCCTTCTTTTTCAGGACCTCTGCAATTCGACTGGGCGTGCTCTCCATCAACTTCTGGGCCAAATCCTGACTGATAGCAACCCATTCTTTCATAATCACTTCTTGGAGTTTGTCAGAATTAGTGGGTTTTTGTTGAGGAGTGACCACAAGTTCTCAATGGGATTAAGATCTGGGGAGTTTCCAGGATATGGACCCAAAATTTCAACGTTTTGGTCCCTGAGCCACTTAGTTATCACTTTAGCCTCATGGCACGGTGCTCCATCAGGCTGGAAAATGCTTTGTTCTTCACCAAACTGTTGTTGGATTGTTGGAGGGTGTTTTGGTACCATTCTTTATTCATGGCTGTTTTTGGGCTAAATTGTAAGTGAGCCCACTGCATTGGATGAGAAGCAACCCCACACATGAATGGTCTCAGGATGCTTTACTGTTGGCATGACACAGGACTGATGGTAGCGGTCACCTTTTCTTCCCCAGACAAGCCTTTTTCCAGATGCCCCAAACAATCAGAAAGATGCATCATGGGAGATTTTGACTTTGCCCCAGTCCTCAACAGTCCATTCACCATAACTTTCTGCAGAACATCAATCTGTCCCTGATGCTTTTTTGGAGAGAAGTGGATTCTTTGCTGCCCTTCTTGACACCAGGCCATCTTCTAAAAGTCTTTGCCTCACTGTGCGTGCAGATGCGCTCACACCTGGCTGCTGCCATTCCTGAGCAAGCTCTGCACTGGTGGCACTATGATCCCGCAGCTGAATCCTCTTTAGGAGACGATCCTGTTGCTTGCTGGACTTTCTTGGACGCCCTGAAGCCTTCTTAACAAGAATTTAACCTCTTACCTTGAAGTTCTTGATAATCGTATAAATTGTTGATTTAGGTACAATCTTAGTAGCCACAATATCGTTGCCTGTGAAGCCATTTTTATGCAACGCAATGATGGCTGCACACGTTTCTTTGCAGGTCACCATGGTTAACAATGGAAGAACAATGATTTCAATCATCACCCTCCTTTTAACATGACAAGTCTGCCATTGTAACCCAATCAGCCTGACATAATGATCTCCAGCCTTGTGCTCGTCAACATTCTCACCTGAGTTAACAAGACGATTAGTGAAATGATTTCAGCAGGTCCTTTAATGACAGCAATGAAATGCAGAGGAACTTTAATGGCAAAGAAGGACGATGCAATTCATCTGATCACTGTTCATAACATTCTGGAGTTTATGCAAATAGCAATTATAAAAACTTAAGCAGCAACTTTTCTCATTTCCAATATTTATGTAATTCTCAAAACATTTGGCCACGAATGGACTTTTCAGAATTAATGGTTTCATCACAGAAGATCCAGTTACCTTTGCAAAGGGCGCTAACAGAACCCCGTACCATGACAGACCCTGGCTTTAGGACTTGTTGCTGCACACAGTCTTGATGATCGTTTTTTTCTTTGGTCCGGAGGCCGGCGTCCATTTCTCCCAATAAATCCCTGAACTACTGATTGATGTGAATCACAGTCCACGTTTCAAGCGGGTGATGCCTCCCAGCCCCCGACAAGTCCACAGCCCTTCTGGTCACTGTTAACATGGAGCTTCCCTTTGGCACAGTTCAGTTTTACTGGCATTGGTGGATGTAACTATGTGTTGGACCAAGGTTTGCCAAAGTAATCCTGAGCCCACGTGGTGATATCACTGACCGATGAATGGTGATTGTTGATGCAGCGCCGACCGACGGATTGGAAATCATGGTTGTTAAAGTGCGGGTTGCAGGTTAGAGTCACCCTTGAACCATAATTTAGAGAAATATATTAGGAACAGTTTCTAAATAAAAAATTAACTATATGTACATTATTTTCGCTTTTAGAGTTGTTTTTTTATGAGAATGGGAGGGGAGTCCTGTTAGCTCGATCAATAGAAAACTATGGATTTTAATGCCGACTTTGACAGATTAAATGTTAAACATTTCCAACTACAAATATGATGGAGCACAATCATACAGATGTGATCCTACTGCCTGCTCCAGATAACAAAAAGAGACGAGGTGGAGAGCAGGGGAAGAAAAAAGTCCAAATCAAACCAATGCTAGGCGCTATTATCCTCAGTGTTACAGGTCAGCTTTACTGTTTCTTTTAGAACCCACATATCACGTTGATTCTAATCCTTGATTTGAGTATTTTAACAAAGCTGGTGATTAGCAGACGTTAGACAACAAAGCAGAGATCCCGTCTGCTTAGAGCTGAGGTTCTGATGGATCCGGTCGTGTCTCCCAGCCGACTGCAGCCGTTTTAGAAGCTGCCGCGAACAACAGAGGTCCCATTAAGCTTGGTTTATGTTTGCCCCATGAACATTCCGCGCTGAAACGAGACGTGAGGAACAGGCCGAGACGCCTTCTTGCAGCGTTTATACTTTCTGCGGCTTGTCCCTGCTGAGAGCCAATATTCTTGACGACTGTAAGGGGCGGCGTAGGGCTCTACGGCATGCATACAACACTACACCGTAGTAGAAGTAGTAATCACTGTTGTTTACAAGATGGTGATATCCGTGAGCTTAAACAAAGCAAAACTTTTATGTTGTTTACTTAGGAAAAAAGATGAAAAAGGTTGATTTAGGTACAATCTTAGTAGCCACAATATCGTTGCCTGTGAAGCCATTTTTATGCAACGCAATGATGGCTGCACGCGTTTCTTTGCAGGTCACCATGGTTAACAATGGAAGAACAATGATTTCAATCATCACCCTCCTTTTAACATGACAAGTCTGCCATTGTAACCCAATCAGCCTGACATAATGATCTCCAGCCTTGTGCTCGTCAACATTCTCACCTGAGTTAACAAGACGATTAGTGAAATGATTTCAGCAGGTCCTTTAATGACAGCAATGAAATGCAGAGGAACTTTAATGGCAAAGAAGGACGATGCAATTCATCTGATCACTGTTCATAACATTCTGGAGTTTATGCAAATAGCAATTATAAAAACTTAAGCAGCAACTTTTCTCATTTCCAATATTTATGTAATTCTCAAAACATTTGGCCACGAATGGACTTTTCAGAATTAATGGTTTCATCACAGAAGATCCAGTTACCTTTGCAAAGGGCGCTAACAGAACCCCGTACCATGACAGACCCTGGCTTTAGGACTTGTTGCTGCACACAGTCTTGATGATCGTTTTTTTCTTTGGTCCGGAGGCCGGCGTCCATTTCTCCCAATAAATCCCTGAACTACTGATTGATGTGAATCACAGTCCACGTTTCCAGCGGGTGATGCCTCCCAGCCCCCGACAAGTCCACAGCCCTTCTGGTCACTGTTAACATGGAGCTTCCCTTTGGCACAGTTCAGTTTTACTGGCATTGGTGGATGTAACTATGTGTTGGACCAAGGTTTGCCAAAGTAATCCTGAGCCCATGTGGTGATATCACTGACCGATGAATGGTGATTGTTGATGCAGCGCCGACCGACGGATTGGAAATCATGGTTGTTAAAGTGCGGGTTGCAGGTTAGAGTCCCCTTTGAACCATAATTTAGAGAAATATATTAGGAACAGTTTCTAAATAAAAAATTAACTATATGTACATTATTTTCGCTTTTAGAGTTGTTTTTTTATGAGAATGGGAGGGGAGTCCTGTTAGCTCGATCAATAGAAAACTATGGATTTTAATGCCGACTTTGACAGATTAAATGTTAAACATTTCCAACTACAAATATGATGGAGCACAATCATACAGATGTGATCCTACTGCCTGCTCCAGATAACAAAAAGAGACGAGGTGGAGAGCAGGGGAAGAAAAAAGTCCAAATCAAACCAATGCTAGGCGCTATTATCCTCAGTGTTACAGGTCAGCTTTACTGTTTCTTTTAGAACCCACATATCACGTTGATTCTAATCCTTGATTTGAGTATTTTAACAAAGCTGGTGATTAGCAGATGTTAGACAACAAAGCAGAGATCCCGTCTGCTTAGAGCTGAGGTTCTGATGGATCCGGTCGTGTCTCCCAGCCGACTGCAGCCGTTTTAGAAGCTGCCGCGAACAACAGAGGTCCCATTAAGCTTGGTTTATGTTTGCCCCATGAACATTCCGCGCTGAAACGAGACGTGAGGAACAGGCCGAGACGCCTTCTTGCAGCGTTTATACTTTCTGCGGCTTGTCCCTGCTGAGAGCCAATATTCTTGACGACTGTAGGGGGCGGCGTAGGCTACGGCATGCATACAACACTACACCGTAGTAGAAGTAGTAATCACTGTTGTTTACAAGATGGTGATATCCGTGAGCTTAAAC
This sequence comes from Apricaphanius iberus, assembly GCA_028564705.1. Taxonomy (NCBI): domain Eukaryota; kingdom Metazoa; phylum Chordata; class Actinopteri; order Cyprinodontiformes; family Aphaniidae; genus Apricaphanius; species Apricaphanius iberus. The sequence goes on from JAPXFQ010001846.1 coordinate 653,840, forward strand.
AAAGCAAAACTTTTATGTTGTTTACTTAGGAAAAAAGATGAAAAAGGAGACTGTCCTCTCTTCCATTTAAATACAGTTGATCAAAGTGATCTCTATCGGCCGAATTATAAAGATGTCTATTTAAGAACCTCTGGTAATATGAGCTCTTGCCAGTCCGCCATGTTTTTCCGCGCGGGACTGTCCGTGTAGTTACAAATTTTCCTAGTTGCGCGGCGCAGAAATTTTGGAGCGGGAGGAGGCCACGTGGAGAAGCGTGGTAGCTAAAATTACGTAATTTGGCCGCGTGGAGCAGTGCGGACCTCGCGAACGCGGCAAGCATAAACCAAGCTTTAAGCTGTAAGCACAGCAACACGCCGGCTGGTCTAAACTGGTCTTTGCTTCGATGAAAAACTCCGTCACATCGCTGGTAAAATCCTCGGGTCCGAAGTGAGCGCCATAAATTACAGGATTACCCATAACCAAAGCAGGGCAGCGCCAGCTGCATGAAACACACCCAGACATGGAAGATGCTGCCTGTTCTTTGGGGTTTATGTCCTGACAGGCTGGTATTTGTACAGCAAACACAATAATTTATCATTTTTAAGAAAAACAATCAGAGCCAGTGTTAAGAAACACACTGACTGTTGATAACACGACCGCAGGATCTAATAACTAGAAACTGAGAAGGCAGCGCACAGCGTAACCCCCCCCCTAACTCTACAGGTCAAAATTTTGAAACTTTTAAATAAAATATTTGCAGTTATATATACTGCAATTTAAAAATGCATATTAGAAACTCTTTAACCTACAATCTGCACTTTAAACTTAGGCTGGTGCCCTTGTCCTTTACGCACGGAAAATTCTCTAGATTCCTTGAATCTTTTATTTATGAAGGTGAAATATCCAAAAATCCTATAATTCTTTGATACATATTATTTTTAAACAATTCAATAATTTATTAACGTATTTGTTGGCAAACTGACGATCCTTAGCCCATCTCTGCTCCTAAAGAACTTAATCTTTCTTAGATGCTGCTTTTGTACCAAATCACCTGTTGACATCACCTGTTTCAAATCACATCATTATTTAACTCATTTACCTGATTTCTAGCCCTAAACTGCTCCTGTCCCAACCTTTTTGGAATCTGTTAAGATCTGAATAACAGGAAAAGATGTAGATTTACAAATGAAATGAAGTTGAACGGACAAAACATGAAATATTTGGCTTTTGTATTAATGGTAATGTTGGTACTAATGGTACTAATGGTAGGTGGGGCTTGTAGTGGAACTACTGGCAGAAAATGGACCTCAGCATCGACAGAAAGCCCAGCGGTGCTGCAAAGCGAAAAAAGAAAAAGGAGGAAAAAGAAGTGACTGCTATACAATTATGTTCTGCCAATTAGTAGCTTTTTCAAAAAAAAGGTAGAAACGAGGAGGAGGATGTCAGCTAGCCAGCACAAATGTTAGCCTGGAAAGGGTCGTCAACCATCCCTTAAAATACAAAATCCTCCCTTATTTAACACTTACATTTTGCGTCCTGTTTTGAACTAATAAGGGACGCTAATTTTAACTACGTAGATTATATAAAAATAAAAGACAAATCACCCAAGTCAACAAAACTTTCCAGACGACGGGATCTAAAGGGACCACAAATTGTTCGTGTTTGCGGCTCACGAGCGTTGTGCGATCTGGATTTATCCGGTAGTCTCTCACAAACACACACACACGCACACACACACACACACTACCCACTAAGCAATGAGACGTCAGAGTGACGTCTTTTTTTATGTCATTTTTGGACGTCCAATTTTGGTCTACTGAAGGGGGTTGTTTTGTAACGCCAGGTGACGTGTTTTTTCGACGTCTACTGCACGTGTAACGTTCACGTCCATGGGACATCTGTACAAAGGCTTTTTATAGTCCAAATGTGGTTATTTTAGACGTCTTTTCAACATCAAATTGAGACAAATTTTAGACACTGTTTTGTATCAGTTCTATAACTATCAAGAGACTAGAGGACAGTTTGAACAAGTAAACGTATGATTAGAAACATGACTTCTGTCATCGCTCACTCTGAACGCCCACTAGGGGGCAGAGTTTTATGCACTTTCAGTATAAATTAGCCTAGTTTGACGGTCACTTGATGCAATAAACTCCCATAAACTACCATCTCCAAGACGGTGCGGGGAAAAACGCAACCAAACACTGACAACAACATAACTCAAAATATAACTTAAGAACATGACAACATTTGGAACATAAATTATAATGTGAAAAGGATGAATTCTACGATTAACATGAACACGTTACCCATAAGTCTTTGCGGACTACAACAACTAAACTAAACTTAAACAAATAACAAACCAGCATGTACTCAAACAAAATGAATAAAAAGTGTGAACACCATTTTCCTGTACCTGTGTAAAGACGTCTCCATGACGTTGAAAACATTCACATAGTTCACGGTTAAAATGTTAAACTGTATATTGATGTCCAAATAGTGGACCTAATTTGCATGTTGTCCAGAATTGGTCTTGGACCGACCGACCAAATATAGAAATGATCTGTACGTTCATAGGACGTCTAATGTTCAGAGGGTAGCGCTTTTCACGCAGCGTTTTTAAAAATGTCCCGAAACCCCAAAGCAAAAACGCTTATAGAGATCCTTGGCTGGACAGGTTCAGTAAAGACGAAAACGAGGTAAATTGTAAAATATGTCAGCGAGTGTTTCACAGTCGCACACAGAGAAGACTCGCTGCACAGCAGGCACACAAGAAGGCAGGAAACGCACACGTCTGTGAGGCTTATACTGCATGTAGGTTAGAATATTCAAAAAAGGAGAACATTTATTGTGCATTTTTTTCAAGTTACAACTAAAAGAACAAATCATACTAACTGATTAACTGTTATGCTTATAAAGAATTGAAAGGTTTCTGGCTGTGGAAATCGTTCTTATTAGTGTGGTGTGGTTGTTGTTCAGACAAACCATGCAAGCCAATTTATTTTACAATTTTACATCCCACTCATAAATTTGTATTTAAATGAGCAGATAAATAAGTGTAAAGTGTTTTGGGTGTATCTGCCATATCCCCACTTTAGGAAGAAAATATTGAAAATACATAGTTGGAAGCTAAACAGACCTCATGTTGCTGTTCCTATCTTCATGTGTTAAATCAAACTTCATCTTGTTGACTTAAGTTGCATGTACTTTTTATGTACACATTCTGAAGTGTCCCTTATTTTAATTTAAGTTTAATCTCTAGTTTTTGGTTTAAAATCAATATGTTAAATGAAGATTTCATTTAAAAAAAAGTGTTTTGTCTTGGGGGCCAACAATGATAGCAGTCTCTACCTGCTGAGGAGGCTGAGGTCATTTGGAGTCCAGGGAGCGCTGTTAAGGACCTTCTATGACTCTGTGGTGGCTTCAGTCATTTTTTACAGTACTGTATGTTGGAGCAGCAGTTTATCGACAGCTGAGAGGAAGAGGTTGGATAAACTCATCAGGAAGGCCAGCTCTGTTCTAGGATGCAGCCTGGATCCAGTGCAGGTGGTGGGAGACAGAAGGACTCTGGCTAAAATAACATCTCTGATGGACAGAGTCTCCCCCCCCATGCATGGAAATGTTGCTGAACTGCAGAGCTCCTTCAGTGACAGACTGCTGCATCCTAGATGCACAAAGGAGTGTTTCCGCAGCTCCTTCCTCCCTGCAGCTGTCAGACTGTACAACCAAAACTGCTCCCAACAAATATAAATATTTAACACCTGCACTGTATCTTACATTTGCACTAAACAACCACACCGATATAATTTGCACATTATTTTCACCTGATGTACATATTCTGTGTATTATTGTGTTTTTTTTGTATATATTTTTCTCTTCTTACATATGTTGTATATTTGTTGTTTCTTTGGCTGCTGTTTACGACCGATTTTCCCCTGATGGGACTATTAAAGGATTATTCTATTCTATTCTATAATAGAGGTCTACACACTTCTATCCAGGACGGCATAAATGTGATGAATGCCGTTCTAATATTTTAGTAGGAGTCATAAACTTATCTTATGCTTCAAAACCAACTTTTGTACTTAGCAAAACGAGCCGCATCACTTCCTGTGGGGGTTTGACAGTAGGACTCGTCCGTCCCCAAGAGAAGCCACAGATTATTGATAACTTTTTGGTTATTACAGACAGAAGAGGAGACAGGAGCGCTGGGAGACAGAGAGAGAGGCAAAAAGACACAAAACAGCAGAAGAGAGACAGAGAAGGAGTGAGACATGGCAGGAAAATCATCAGGTATGAACGTGTTTGTGATTAGATTATGAAACTTTCTTGGCCTGGAGTTAAGTGGTTACATATTTACATAACTAGGGCAGTGAAGTGGGGGGAGGCCCCTTGAACACATGGTGCCCAGGGGCCCCTGCAATGATAATCCGGCCGTGCCTGCAATGAAACATAATTCTAAGTAAGCTTGGTAATCACTACTTTCTGTTTTTGTTTGCATTTTCCATACTGTCCCAACTTTTTTTTCTCCTAATTTATGGGTGGTACAACTAAAGTAAGCAAAATAACGTCGCTGACCGAACAACGGGCTACAGCAGCAGATCCCCACTGAATGTCACTCCTCTAAGCTAAAGGCTGGTTTCATCAACGGTCGGCGACTGGAAGATGTCAGGCTGTGATGAGAGGCGGAGGAATCTAGAACTGTGAGTCTTACCGAGGCACCGTCCCAGGTGTTTGACGTCTATCTGCTCCTGCTTCATGCACGAAGCCTCTCGGACCAGGCACGGGTTGTTGTAGGAGTTTCCATCTGTGGCGCAGACCGGGTTTTCGTTGTGGCCGCTGCAGTCAATGTTGCAAATGCACCTGGAGGCAGAGGTCAGCCGTCAGAGCAACATCCCAGGAGCGCCCAACCATTTCATCGCCGAATCATTCCGTCTTCGAATGCAATACGCTCCTTTTTATCCTCTGGAGACGTTTTCTAATAGTCTGTACAATTTCAAGGACAGTTTGGATACATTTTCTGCTTCCTTCAAAGATTAAGCTAACCCTTTCAAAGAATAATAACTTATCTGAGTTTCCTGCTACAAAAAACGAATTTCCAATAAGGTCGGTTTACATTCATCTATTGATTTAATATTCACCTAAATACATGTTTCTTACTGGTAGCTAATAGTACCATCTGTCAACCAATGACAGCGAAGCTCACCAGACGTCCTCCGAGTCTTCGTCACATTCTGCTCCGTATTTACACGTGCTGCACTTTGTGAACTTCTTCTCAACATCCGAGGCGGAACCTTCGTCATCTGCAGAGAAGGAAAAACACTTTAGTGGCAGCTAAAAGTACATTTTCCCCCGTTTTGTCACATCAAAACCTCAAAAGGAATCAAGAAACAGAAATTGTTTCTCTACTTTACACTGCCCTCAGGACCCCCATTATATGGATGTTTCGAAGGACTCCAAGCAGCTCCAAACTGCTCTGGGTGAGTGAATGAACGTGATAAATGCTAAAAATAAGGTCCAGGCTCTAAAAATAAAACAAAACTTCCCCTTTAAGTGATACCAGATAGACTATGAAGGCACCGCTGCTCATCAGTGAATCCAAAAGCAGATGTTGTTCAGCATCCTCGGCCTGAGCTGCACTGGAAACGTCCTAGCTTTAGCCAACAGCCGACCGTGAGGGAAAAGAGGCTCTAAAAAACACACAGAGTGGAGCAACAGCAACATGGACACCTGTAGTAACCTGTAGTAACCTGCTGCTGCTGCTTTATTTTAACTCCTCTTAAGGTGGGAAATGTTGATGCTTCAAAGCCACCTGAAGATAAAACAGACTTTCAGAAGTTTCCACGTCTGTTTCTGCTCTTCCGACTGTACAACTCTTGATTTTTTTTCTTCTGATCTTCAACGCTAAACATTATAATCGGCTTTTCTTCACTTATATTTTTTTTAATCTTTTTTTCCTTCCCAGAGGAGTGACTTGATTTCATTTGTGTTCCGGTTAGCGGCACGGCGGCACGTTAGCGGCGATGGGGCTCCTTCCCGCCATGGCTGGGGCGCTCCTCTATCAGACGCAGCTGAGCACGTGAAGAGGCCCCTCAAGCTTGTCGGCCAAATGGAAACGGAGGCGGCACATTATCATCTGATGGTATTGTTATTATCATTACAGGGGGAAGCGTTTAATCCCATCTCGCATGATGACGTTCTCCAGCGGCGCTCGCAAAGAATGACGCGCCAACAGCCGCAACGTGGAGGATGAAAAAGCCGCAGGGATTGTTCAGAGCCGCCTTTCATTAGCGGAGCCATTTTCATGATTCATCGGGTGCAATTTTGTTATAAAATAGAGGAGAAGCTGGATCCCGCTGGGAGAAGGAAATTAATCCACAGGAAAATCTAGCAACAGCAATGAAAACTGAGCCCTAAGCCAGTAACACTCTAAAGTTTAGGATTCTTGTCCTGGAAAAAGCAGTAAAAGCTGAGGGAGAAATGAGACAATATAACAGGAGCAGATTGGTACTGGACACCATGAACAGAAGAACACCCAGTAAACCAAAGCTACATCAGCGAAGACGAAGAAGGAGCCGTTTGGTCACCATGAAGTCTGTTAATTTGGGTCAAAACAATTGTTAAGCATGGTGGTGGGAGCATCATGCCGTGGGATACTACCACACGGAGAATGCACGCCTGTGATTGGTCAGCCCAGCATCATCCCCAGATCATTTTATTATTGCAATAAATGCTTTAAAGGCAGCTAGGAAAAAAATGCACATGTGTGTTCTGGTGTTTGTGACGTTAGTAAAGCAAGATTCTGCTTTTAAGAATCCTTAGTTATTCTTTCTTTCAATCAGTTTTAGTGTTGAGAATAATTCCAAAAATTACTCGAGGCAAAAACTCTGCCTCGAAGCCTCGTTAAATTCCTATAACGCAGAGATCTGATTGGTCCACACGAACCGTTGTTTTGGAAGAACCTGTGTGAAGCACAACGGCAGCGCGTGATGCATTTTGAATTTAGTTGTCGCAATGGGAGTGAAGATGCCCATAAATGGCAGAAAATGTGTAAAGTTTGGGATCGTTCCATTCTAAAAAAAAGAAGAGAACAAAGTACAGAGTAAATACTGTAAAGTAGAGCTGGCGTACCACAGCAGTACGAGCTCAAAGATCCAGAAAACATCCATGTGATGTTTCACCAAGCGTCGCTGTAACCTAAACCTGTATACATGATATTCGCTAATTTTAATATTGTATTTGTATTGATGTCATAATGCTGTTTAACTAGATATGATGTTAAGCTTTGATGGTTTTAAGTAGTAAACTTTATTCAGGTTCCATAGGAAGAGAGCCCTTAGCACACGTAGCCAGGTATCTCACAAAACTGAGATATTTTTCTACGGTTTGGCCCGTCATCCATAGGCGCCGATCCCGTGGGTGCTTCGGGGCCAGAGCACCCACGGACAGTGCCGCGCACCCACGTGGGATTGACGGCTTTCTCACCAAGCAAAAACCGCGCATGCTCAAAAGAGTAGCGTAGATTTACCGCCCAGGATATGGTCACTGATCCGACAGTCCCCAAAGCGACTCGCCTGGTTTAAAGAGTTTCAAGCCAAAGACGCACTGGCTTTAAGACCTCTGTGCCCGACTCGCTGGACATTGACGACGGCCTGCTTGCAGTCCATCGCTTTCAACTACAGTGCGCTACTGGAGTTTCTGGAGGACTTAAGTCTAAACGACAAAGGGGATGCAGGAGGTAAAGCCAGCGGTATTCTTGTGCACCTGCAGAAATTTAGCACTTTTTTCACTTTGAAAATGATGCTGAAATTTTTCTCCCGCATGGAAGCGGTCAATGCCGCACTCCAAAAGAGTCAGTTACATCTACAGAGAGCAAGGAAGATGATTGACACTCTCAGAGAAGACATCAAAACGCTTCGTGAAGGATTCCAAGAATTTTGGGAAAACACATCAGCAGCAGCAGATAACCTGAACTTGGAGAGCCCAACTGTGCCAAGACGAAGAAAAATACCCCGCCGACTGGATGAAGGAGGCGCGCCGCCACACAGCTATGAAACGCCAGAGGAACTGCACCGACAGCAATACTTTGAGGTAATGGATACAGCAAGAATGTCTCTGGATTCTAGATTTAGTTCTTCTGCTTTCAAACACATCCAAGACATTGAGGATTTCATATCTGGGAAAAGTGATTCCAAAATCATTGCACAGTTTTACGGCGATGATTTGGATGAAAGCAGACTCACACTGCATCGAGATATGTTCATGGATTTGGCTAAACAACATGGAGTTAATCTGGACACTTTCCAAGATGCTGTGGACTTCTTAAAAGGCAACCAAGGACAGCTGTTAAGAACCATGTTACCAGAACTCACAAAGCTGGTCAAACTCACGCTGACTGTCCCTGTAACGTCTTGCGGCTCGGAGAGGTCATTTTCCGGCCTCCGAAGGCTAAAAACATATCTGCGCTCTACAATGGGGCAGGCAAGGCTTAATCATGTTGCATTATTAAACTGCCACAAGACTCTATCACGAACACTGAACCTGGATATCATCGCCGATGAGTTCATCAAGCGCTCAGCTGTAAGGAGCAACACATTTCTCCTTAAGAACTGGACTGGTGAGTGAAACATGAACCAATAGTCGGTAGCTGTGTGAGTTATGTTGATGGTTAACGGACTGTGTTGGCGTGTATTAATTTTGCTTTCTTTTAAAGCTGTTATATTTGTTTTAACTTGTCAAAGCAGGCGCATTTTGCCGGCACGCAAAAGGTTAAGTGTTCTGAGGTTGCGAATTTATTAGTAACTTTCAATCTTTAAAATGATTTTTGACAAATCAATCTTGTTGTAGTTAATTTCGGTGCGAGTTTGGTTCGTTTTACAAAGTAATAAATCCACAAATCAATAGGGATCTTAATTTCCCTGAATGTCTCTCTTTTTTTTCTTTTTTTTTTACACACACACACACACACACACACACCGAGCACCCACTGGCCGTAATGTAGATCGGCGCCTATGCCGTCATCCACATGTAAACGCAGATTTTCAGCACAAAAAACGAATCTTTTATAAAACTCTTGCCAAAATGGAGAACTGCGTTTTCTCTGTTTTCAGTGTCTGCGTGTCGGACGGATGAGAATAGTTTTAAGTGCCGTAACGTCACTATCTGCGACGTAAAAATGCTCCAACGTCACAGTTACAACGTCAAAACCAACAGACTTAGTGCTGCTACCAAAAAGAAAAATACTTTCTCACTCTCTCCTGACACAGAGACTCATGTCAGTGTTTTAGAATAATTAATAAGTGATTATTCCTAAACGTTCAGTGCTGCTGAGCAGGGGCGTATCCAGGAGGTGAATAAAGAGGGGCTAAAAGGGGCCAACATTTTTTACAGTGTATATGGAGCCATGTTTTGAATCAAGTCTGCAGAGCTGATTTAGTGAAGAGTTGATCCTGTGTTACCTGCAGCTTTAACAGCCTCTGGCCATGAAAGAGAAACACAGATGTGCAAAAAGAAACATTTATTAATGCTGCATGAACAAGACTAATGAATATAATTCGATGCAGACATGACAGATGATGGAGTCGGTTTCCATTTCAAAGGGGAGAAATGAATCAGCTGCAGAGCAGAAAAAAAAGAATCCATTCATGGAAAAAAATGCTGCAGATTTGAGCTACAAGCTCCTGAAGGCTGTGAGGTTTAATCTGCGTTCGAATCCTGGACGTTATGTTGCGGATATTTTATGTGAAAGATTAAAGACAAACAAAAGTGACCACAGAAATCGATGGAGCTAAACTGCAGAGGTGTTCATAGGGCTGTCCTCTTCCTTTATGCACAAATGGCTGCTTCAAAGGGAGCAGCGTGATTAAACCGAGCAGAGAGGACTGTGTGTGTGTGTGTGTGTGTGTGTGTGTGTGTGTTGGCTGACAGATCGGCCTGCTGTGTGCGGAGGTATCGAACGCAGAGAGCTCAGTCGGCGCTCGATCGATTGACGAGGATCTGCAGCAGGGAGGCGACTTTGTTTCTGCTGACAGCAGGACGCCTCTGCTCCCCCCTCCCTGACTCCTGGCCTTCTTCCCTTCTTTGGTTTCTTTGATATTTGAATTTTCTCAGCTGGGAAAGGTTTTTCTGTGTACATGTGACGGGTTAGTTGCAGCTTCTTGGGTCAGCTAGCAAAGATAATCCCTGACAGACTTCCTGTGGAGGACGCTCACGACCCTGAACAATAATATCTGTTTAAATTTTCATTTATATCAAGACTTGCCCCAGAAAATGCCTAAAAGGCTCATTTAACACTCCAAATCATGTTTATTTCATGCTAAATATGCCTTCCACACAGCTGGGAACAACTCCTGCGCACAAATTTGAATAATTTTAAATAATTTCATAAATAACTGGTGTTAAAAATAGCCCTGGATATGGATGCAACCCTTGAAGTAGCTGCAGAAACCCCTGCTTTCTGCTGTTTGTCTTCTAAATGCAACAAAACTGTGTTCTTCATTTCACTTGGCAAGGCAGTAGTAAGACCCAAAAACTCCTCCAGGATGGACTAAAATCTGACAAAAACTTGGAGAAAAACATCCTCTAAAGTGTTCTGGTCGAACTAAATCTGGTGGAACTATTAGCCCGAATTAAATGTGTCACAAAAACAACCGAACTGTTCACCAAACCCACTGGGGGTGCAAGTTTTCAGATTTTTTGGCACGGCCCTGTCAGTTCTGTACCAAACGAATCCAGCTGTTTTCTACCTGAACACAAACACAGAAAGGACTCCCAGCTATCACTAAACCCTATCTGTGAACACTACTGGTTTGTTGGAAAAAACAAAGATGGACAGAACCAGAACTTTGTCGGCGAACGCATCTTCCAACTGCAATGAGGTCCGTAAGACGCTCTGAAACTGAAACAATGTCAGGCTGAATGGAAACATCATTGACACCGGAGAAAAACCAGCGGACGCGATCCGCCGTCGTTTATAACATCCGTCAAAAAAAGCCTCGCCCACGCGCTTTGCAAGCGTCAGCCTTAAAAATGGAAAGGCTTCGAACTAGCCACTTTCAGGTCATGATAAATTTCTCATATCTAGAATCAACGTCATATAATAAACACAAGTATTGCAAAGCTGTTTAATCGAGCTAAGATGCTAGCAGCTAACGCATCTTAGCCATTAGCATCTTTGCCATTAGTATCTTAGCCGTCAGTATCTTAGCCTTTAGGGTCTTAGCCGTTAGCATCTTAGCCATTAGTATCTTAGCCATTAGTATCTTAGCCGTCAGTATCTTAGCCATTAGGGTCTTAGCCGTTAGCATCTTAGCCATTAGTATCTTAGCCATTAGTATCTTAGCCGTTAGTATCTTAGCCATTAGGGTCTTAGCCGTTAGCATCTTAGCCATTAGTATCTTAGCCATTAGTATCTCAGCCGTTAGCATCTTAGCCATTAGTGTCTTAGCCGGCAGTATCTTAGCCATTAGTGTCTTAGCCGTTAGCATCTTAGCCATTAACAACTTAGCTGTTAGCATCTTAGCCGTTAGCACGTTAGCCATTAGTATCATAGCCGTTAGCATCTTAGCCAGTAGTATATTAGCCGTTAGTATCTTAGCAGTTAGCATCTTAGCCGTTAGCATCTTAGCCGTTAGTATCTTAGCCATTAGCATCTTAGCCATTAGTATGTTAGCCGTTAGCATGTTAGCCATTAGTATTATAGCCGTTAGCATCTTAGCCAGTAGTATATTAGCCGTTAGTATCTTAGCAGTTAGCATCTTAGCCATTAGTATCTTAGCCGTTAGCATGTTAGCCATTAGTATCATAGCCGTTAGCATCTTAGCCAGTACTATATTAGCCGTTAGTATCTTAGCCATTGACATATTAGCCATTAGTATCTTAGCCGTTAGCATGTTAGCCATTAGTATCATAGCCGTTAGCATCTTAGCCAGTAGTATATTAGCCGTTAGTATCTTAGCAGTTAGCATCTTAGCCATTAGTATCTTAGCCGTTAGCATGTTAGCCATTAGTATCTTAGCAGTTAGCATCTTAGCTGTTAGCATGTTAGCCGTTAGTATCTTAGCAGTTAGCATCTTAGCCATTAGTATCTTAGCCGTTAGCATGTTAGCCATTAGTATCATAGCCGTTAGCATCTTAGCCAGTACTATATTAGCCGTTAGTATCTTAGCAGTTAGCATCTTAGCCGTTAGCATCTTAGCCATTATCAGCTTAGCCATTATTATCTTAGCCATTAGTATGTTAGCCGTTAGCATGTTAGCCATTAGTATCATAGCCGTTAGCATCATAGCCAGTGGTATATTAGCCGTTAGTATCTTAGCCATTGACATCTTAGCCATTAGTATCTTAGCCGTTAGCATGTTAGCCATTAGTATCATAGCCGTTAGCATCATAGCCAGTAGTATATTAGCCGTTAGTATCTTAGCAGTTAGCATCTTAGCCGTTAGCATCTTAGCCATTATCAGCTTAGCCATCATTATCTTAGCCATTAGTATGTTAGCCGTTAGCATGTTAGCCATTAATATCATAGCCGTTAGCATCATAGCCAGTAGTATATTAGCCGTTAGTATCTTAGCAGTTAGCATCTTAGCCGTTAGCATCTTAGCCATTAGCAGCTTAGCCATTATTATCTTAGCCATTAGTATCTTTGCCATTAGTATCTTAGCCATTATTATGGTAGCCGTTAGCATCTTACTGTTACATCTTACCATCTGTTGTAGGCTTCAGCTAAAGTAACTCTGATTTTAGGTCTTGTAAGGTTACGCCTCTTCTGAGAACACAGCAGCTTGATTAAAAAAGTATTTGGCGACCCGCAATGGCGCCTGACATTGGCTGGAATACGTAAATATAAACTGTGTCGTTCCTTTAAAAAGAAGAATTTTATTATGTATTTAAACTATATAACTTAAAAAGCTTTTAAGAAAAATGTTTCATAATCAAGCTTTAAATTTAACTACATTTAATTATTAATGATAAACACCAATCAGTTTTGAACCAAAACCTTCAATTGTTTCAACATGGAAAGATGAAGATAGGATAACATATTGGTCCTAAATCAAGAACAGATAGGAGTAGAGAGGAAAATTCATAAATTTTTTCCACCTGAACACTTGAACTCAGGTAACGTGCATCATGTCATCATCAGACGAGCAGAACCTGACCGAGACTTCCAGGTGTTTGGAGGGTTTTAAGGATGATAACAATGAATGATGGAACGTCATATTTCCTCTGGATTTCAGGTCTTTTACACAGTCACACAAAAGGGTATCAGCAGATGGTTTTTCACGTCTTTCAGTGGATAAATTATTCAGAGCCGCAGTAGCTGAGTTGGGTTTTTTTTTGGTGCTTTTTCACACATGTGAGAGCTCATTTTATCTTAAAACCAACAGTTGATTTCCTCCTTTACAATCCCATTACAGCAGAAATCAAGCCAGTTTAACTGAATGGAAGGCCTCCTACATTTTTTCCTTTACAGATCATTTCAGTCACTTTTTTAAAGAAACTTTTTATGGTTTACCTTTCTGATACCTCTGTAAACATTTCATTAATAGTCAAGCTGATTTCCAGTTTCAGTGAAAACGTCTCAGCTTGATCTAAAGATCAAAACCTACAAGTTGGAAGACTTGACCTGATTCTCGAGAAAGGTTCAAGCATGACCTGTTGTCAAAAACCGACAGATTATTGCCTCTGATCCCCTTGAGTAATTTCAGTTTTTGGAGAGAAGCTAGTTCAGAAATAAAGCAGATAAAACGTAGAAAACATGAGCAATAAATGCAGCAAAGTGCTTCACATGTAAGTTTCTTTTTTTCTATAAAACTGAAACATTGTTTGATTCTTCAGTAGATGAAACCAGGGTACAGAGGTCTGTTAATGCCAAAACTGAAAATAATTATATGTGGAAATAAATTATAAATACATAAATAAATATAAGTGGGAATAAATGAATAAAAAATAATAATGAATTTATGAATGAATTAACTTATTTCAAATTTTATTGAATTTTCACATTTATTCATTTCCACATTCATTTATTTATTTCCACATACTTTTCCAAATGTATGTATTTATATATTTTCAAGTTTATTTGTTTAGGTTCTCATTCATTTCCACATTTATTTAATTCTTTCTAAACATATTTATTTATTTCCAAATTTATTTATGTATTTATTTGTTATATATTTTATCTATTTATTTATTTACACATTTATTTATTTACACATATATACAATTTTTTTTGTTTTTATATATTTCTAAATTTATATATATTTACTCATTAATTTCCATATTTATTTAATTCTTTCAAAATGTATTCATTTCCACATTTATTTATAAATTCCCACTTATATACATTTCCAAATGGATGTATTTATATATTTCCAAGTTTATTTGTTTAGGTTCTCATTCATTTCCACATTTATTTATGTATTTATTTGTTATATATTTTATCTATTTATTTATTTACACATTTATACAATTTTTTTTGTTTTTATATATTTCTAAATTTATATATATTTACTCATTAATTTCCATATTTATTTAATTCTTTCAAAATGTATTCATTTCCACATTTATTTATAAATTCCCACTTATATACATTTTCAAATTTATGTATTTATATATTTCCAAATTGATTTATTTATTCATTAATTTATACATTTATTTAATTCTTTCTAACTGTATTTATTTATTTCCACATTTATATACTTATTTATCCTTTCATTTCCACATTTATTTGTTCCTTTATAACTGTATTTATGTATTTACACATTTATTTATTATATTATTTATTTAATCATTTATTTAATATCCATATTTAATTATTCATTTCCACATTTATTTATAAATTCCTACTTATATACATTTCCTTTAAAGGCCATATTTATTTAATTCTTTCAAAATGTATTCATTTCCAAATGTATTTATTTATTCATTAATTTCCACATTTATTTACGTATTTATTTATTATATTATTTATTTAAACATTTATTTAATTTCCATATTTATTTTTATTTATTTCCACATTTATTTATTCATTTCCACATTTGTTTATTAATTCCCACATATATACATTTCCAAATATATGTATTTATATATTTACACATTTATTTTACTCATTAATTTCCACATTTATTTAATTCCTACTAACTGTATTTATGTATTTACACATTTATTTACGTATTTAATACTGGGATTATATTATTATTTAAACATTTATTTAATTTCCACATTTATTTAATTCCTACTAACTGTATTTATGTATTTACACATTTATTTACGTATTTAATACTGGAATTATATTATTATTTAAACATTTATTTAATTTCCATATTGGACAAATGTATATATTTATGTACTTATTTATTCCATCCATCCATTTTCTTAACCGCTTAATCCTTTATGGGTCGCGGGGGTGCTGGTGCCTATCTCCAGCTGTCAATGGGCGAGAGGCGGGGTACACCCTGGACAGGTTGCCAGTCCATCACAGGGCAGGACAAACAGGACAAACAACCATGCACACACTCACACCTAAGGACAATTTACAGTGATCAATTAACCTGACAGTCATGTTTTTGGAATGTGGGAGGAAGCCAGAGTACCTGGAGGGAACCCACGCATGCACGGGGAGAACATGCAAACTCCATGCAGAAAGACCCTGGGCCGGGATACGAACCCACAACCTTCTTGCTGCAAGGCAACAGTGCTAACCACTGCGCCACCGTGCAGCCCTACTTATTTATTTCCAACATTAATTTAATTATTTCTAAATGTATTTATGTATTTCCACATTTAGTTATGTATTTATTATATTATTTATCTATTTATTTATTCACACATATATTTTTAGTTTTGGAATGAATTTTTCAGGGGATAATAAAAAGTTAAAAAGGTTCAGTTTTATGAAGAATATGGTGCAGCATGAATGACCCAGTCAGTCACTTCAGGAACCAGAACCAGAATGTTGGGTGAAAACCCAACGGGAGGGACGGATACAGCCAGTTACTCCATAAAGAAGACATCTTCAAGCTCCAATACAGATAAAAGGTGTTTTATTAAATATGTATTTCGCCGTGTCGGGAACCTGTTCAAATGATACGATCAGGGGAAGATCAGAAATGTCTAAATTGAGAGGATCTTTGTGTAATCCACAGTATTTCCACTGTATTGTATAAAGAGTGCTTCAGTCATTCATCTCAGAGGTTTGACTGTTTCATCTGCAGCAGACGGACAGCCGCCTCCAATAAAACCTCCCTGCAGCAGCTAAATGTAACAACAGACCCCGTGGTCGTCCTCGCGGGTGCCTGCAAAATGTCTCTGCTGCCAAACGATGACGCTCCCACCCCAGTCAGCCTGCTCCTCACAGGCTTTATTACAGGAGCTATAATATGCATCAGAAAACACACACACACACAAACCTCGTTGCTCGTTTCAGGACAGACTCAAACAGGCAGCAGCTACTGTTTGTGCAGAGCAGATGAAGCCTCGGCTGTAATTGATTTCTGTTTGACTTTCAGTCACAGCAGAAGTGAAGCAGGAAATGAAATCTTTAAATAGCCTGAAGACGGAAAAGAAAAACAAGAAGATAGACTCACCGTCTGCGTCTCCCGAACCAGAACCAGGATCTGTGGAGACACAAGAGACACGGCGGACGTCAGGTGTTTGCTGTGAAGACGCCAGCGGCCACCAGTTCACCCAGCAGGTTATTGCTTCTCATACTGGAGGCCAACATTTAGCAACGTGCTGCGCTAAAGTCCTGGGTTCCATTCACTCATCGTCTGCAACAACATCTTCGTTTTAGACTTTCAACGACACACAACCGCAATAACTCACAGGATTCATTTTAGTAATTGGTGCTGAGGGTTCTGATAGTGGGGAGGACCTTAGGGAAAACCCAAAATGTCCCGTCAGCTCAAAGGAAAGCGGTTGGGATGATCGTCTCTTTGGCTCAGACCTGCAGCTCCATCAGCGCCGATTAACTGGATTAAAGAGATGTAGGCGGCGCTGGGAGTTCCTGGCACCAGGGGCGTCGCATTAAGAAATGAACTCCAGCTGCTTTCCTGCATTAAACTTCACCTTTCGCTGCAGCTACTCCTGGCAGAGTCCCGATTTTCATCGACGGAGGGGCAGATATGTGGGGGATGTTCATGGCTTTGTCAGAATGGGATTGATTAAACTTGAATAAGTGTCTGAAAACTGCAGCTGAAACTCGGATTTAACCTCTCAGAAATAAACAGTTGAGTTGTTTTTTTCACCCTTGCAGCCAGATTTGGGAGAACAAAGAAAAACACAAAGAAACTTTTCTTTCTGGATTAAAGTTTTAGGAAACACACATCAGTTTCTAATAGTTACTTGTGATGCATTGATCTGCACGCAGACTTTTAAAGACAATAAGCACCAAGAGTCCAGCAAAGCTTTGTCAGACGAACCCTCCTGATTGTTAACGAAGTTTTCAGATGCAGATTTTACTGAATTCAGATGAAGTCGGCCTGTAAAAATGCAGATTTAGCCGTAAAGGTCCTTTTGCAGCAACCTTGTTGAATCTACAGGCTCCAGGTGTAAAGTGAACCTAAAAAAACTGATTTTGTTAATTCAGTTCAGACATAGAAAAACAAAAAACAAGAAAGTTGAAAATAAGATGTTTTTAAATATATTATTTTTAATGTTTTCCAAGCAATTTGTAAACGATAAATATAAAAGCATGCTCCACTTTGTGTTAAGTGTTGCACATAAGTTACATATGTGCGCATGTTCTAGACATTATAATGATCATTCGAAACATTTGAAAAAAAATACATTTTAGTTACTATTTTTTCCCGTTAATCAGATAAAATTCTGGAACAAACTTCCTGACGACTGCAAAGCTGCTGAAACACTGAGCTGCTTTAAATCAAAGCTAAAAACTCGTCTGTTTGGAGGTACCTTTCAGGAAGAACTTAATAACAGCTGGAATGTTCTACATTTAGAACATTTGAATGTTCTTTGTGTTTCTGGTTTTAGTTTTTCCCCCTAATCACCGAAAGTGAACTATTATAATATGTAGAGGTGTTTATTGTACGGTCACCGTTTCTGATGGCCATCATAAGTTGTGACCAGTGAGTTTCTATTCTAAAACAGCTCAGATTGTAGTAATGAGGAGACAGAAACGTCTTCCATTAAAACACTTGAGATCTGAAGATAATTGAGATAATTTTTCATCGATTTATTAAACAGCAGCAGATGGTTTACATACTCAGAATGCAGACTACACAGACTTGATGGTTCGTCGAATACCTTTCACCCTTAAATGCAAAATAGAAACTTTCCCAGCTACTGCGATGTTTAGAGAAGCCGTGAAGTTTATTCAATCTCCAATGAATCGGTGCTTACACAGTTTATGTAAGTAAACTTCTTCCTGCTTGTGTTCAAGACATCCATGCAGAGCAATGTGCACTACCGCCCCCTATGGGCTCAAATTCTGATGGGCCACAGATTTTGGTGTAACACCGGGACTGCAATATGAATATATCTACTGTAAATGTTCACACACTTTTATTACTCGTGTGAAAACTTGTGATTTAAACTGAGGTTGTTACTTAATGGAAACAACGCAATCGCCAAATGTTTGTTTTAAAAAAACAAACAAAAATAACACGAGTAATGGTTAAGTAAAGCGAATGAGTTAAATCTTATATAAGCATGGCTGACAAATCAAATCAACTCAGTAAACGTATTCCACTTTTTTTAATCATCATATGAAGTATTATTTAACAGATTATAGAATAACTGTTAAAACAATTAAATAATAGCTAAAACTTTCCTCACATTCCTTCCTTCCTTGCTTTGCCAAATCTCTCCTGCACCTCTGCAGTTATATTTCATCTGCAGCTCAGGGAGTCTCGATTACCTCCAGAGTCGATCCTGAAACGGATCGTAGCAGAACCGCACCAGACGAGGCTTTTCGTTCTCTCCATCCATGCCGGCTTCAGGGACCAACTGTGCCGTTTGGAATTGGATTTTATTCCCCCGGATAACAAGCGCAGCGCTTATTCCGGCTGCAGCGGAGCAGCCTTTGAATCCCGTCTTCACACAGACATGGAGGGAAGTCAATCACAGTTATTACGTCCGGCTCAGAACTTGTTGCGTCAGTCGCCTCCAATGTGGAGCAAGCTTTCAAAACAAGAAGGTTTCGGCTTTTTCAGAGTGAAGTAATCTGTTCTCTACATCAGCCAGTTTCTCTCTCACAAAGCTGAACTCAGGTATTTAAAGAGTGATCAGATCTCAGGTAGGCGTATCACCTTTGGGTTCTTGTTTATTTTAAAACAGGAGCAGAACCTGCTGCTCTTGTTGCTCTGCTCTGAGCTGCAGACAGCTGTATGGACTATCCTTTATATCAGCAATTAATGCCCACTTCATGGCCCGTTTCACAGCCCTACTGGGCAGAGAAAAAAACCGAAATCCTTGAGCTTGTGTTCATTTATTCACTCTTTCAGGCAAATATGAGCTCTCACTTGTAATTTCCAGAACAAAAAGGATAAATCAGCAGTAGCTCCTCTGCATATTTAAGCAGTTTCCAGAAAAATGTAACAAAACAGGATATATGTGCAGCAGCCTCTGATTATGAAAGAAAAGATGCAGTAACTTGTTATTAAACATTTCTGAAAAACACTGTATTGAGAAAATCTGTTTTATTACGTACCTATTTGTGAAAACTAGTGTATAAATGTGTCTTCAATATTGAACATTTTCACAATATTTTCATTTTCTGAGATACTGAATTTGGGACTTTAATTAATTTTCTTTTAAATTCATGAAAATTAAAAGAAGAAAAAAAAAGTGAAATATGCCATTCTGTGTGTAATGACTTAATCTAATATACAAGTTTCATTTTTTAACGCAATTCCTAAAATAAATCATCTTCGTCATGATATTCTAATTTTATGACCAGCATCTGTACAATGAATTAAATGTGTGAAAGAGAAATAGGAGGTCCTGTTACCTTCAGTAGTTTATGTAGAGAAACGTCTCGGTCTCATCTGAGTAATATAATAATCTATTTCTATAAAAGTCAAAGGATCTTTCAAAAAAAGTGTTTTATTATCAATGACCCCTTGCAATTCCACCCCATTTTAGAAACACTGATCTATATTACTCTATATAGTCGTTATTTATGTCTCCGTTGTATTAAAGAAATCTATAAAAGTTTATTTAAATTCTTCCAACTCCCCCCACAATAGGAATTTAATGTTTTCGAGTTGGAAATATCTCATTATGTCTTGTATTATTGCTGAATTTAAAGAAGCATTTTTTTGTTTTTAATTTAGCAAAAGTACACGGGGTGCCAGCAGCGTCAAAAATTTTATTAAAATGTTCATTATTTTGTGTGACTGATACATCTATGGCAACCGGCTTCACACCAAATAAAGGCCAGGGGCCGTATTCACAAAGAATCTTAGGACTAAAAGTAGGTCCTAAGTTGCGAATTTAGGAGTACCTCCTAAAAAATGTGGGCGTGTCACTCTTAAATTTAGGACTCCTAGTTTCTTAAGATAAAAGTAATTCACAACCACTTTTCGGCCTAAAAGTAGCTCCTAAGTCTGGGAGTCCTTAAAAGAAGTCAAGAGGACTCCTAACTCCCTAAGACCTATTCACAAAGACTCCCAAAATGGCTGCAGCCAGACGTAATGTGTTGGAAACTCTGGATGATTCTGAAATGACCAAACGATACCGACTAAATCGTGTCCTTTATATATTGTTCCCCCTGCACAAAGAAGAAAACGTGCACGTCTTCCAATTTATGCTACACATGTA
The DNA here is from genome assembly GCA_028564705.1 of Apricaphanius iberus. Lineage (NCBI taxonomy): Eukaryota > Metazoa > Chordata > Actinopteri > Cyprinodontiformes > Aphaniidae > Apricaphanius > Apricaphanius iberus. The sequence goes on from JAPXFQ010001846.1 coordinate 674,600, forward strand.
GGGATGCCTATATGACGGACATTGCCTACCTGTTGCAGCAGCATCCTTTTTATAAGCGGCGATCTCGAGCCGACACTGGGACTCTGATTCGGATTCTTTTATCAATGTCTGTGATTATTGGTTGGTCTATTTTTGGAGGCTTGTTAACAAACATCCTACAAACAGCTGCTTAGTGGAACTACTAAGCCACTAAAAGTCCTCTTCCTGCTCTTAGCAGATCTCACCTTAGGAGCCATTTTAAGCGCTAGGAATCTTGAGGAATAGCTTTTATATTAACTGGGATTTTCGTGTCACTTTTAGGGGAAATTCTAAGAAAACGAATAAAATTTGTTGTGAATTGGCGGTACATATAAATAAAAGTGAAATGAATTTTACTGATATTTAATACAATCTGCTGATGTCCAAAAATTAAGTTTATTCATATATTTGGCTCAGTTTTAGCTCAATTTGCTATTATTTTTCAAATGAGACCACACAAACATTGTGAATGTGATTATGGAGTTCAAAAACAAAAATTCAATTAATTTCTACTATATTTAATTTTTTTTAAAGAGAAACTGGATCTAGATTTGTCCTTTTGTTTACACTGAAAACTGTCGTTCATATTTAGGAATGATGATTAATTTACAGCTACCCTGTGATTAATTAGATTATTTTTTTATTTTTTTTGACAGCGCTACTAAAAATAACTAAATAAGAGGGTTTTTGGACGAAGTTTGTATGTTTTACATTCTTGAAGCACCGTCTAAGCACCGGCACCAAGTACCAGTTTGGCACTGGTATCGGGTAAAACCTAAACGATACCCATCGCTAGTTCCGATAACATATTGTGGATTTTGTTCTGAGAATTCTGATCTTCCTGGGGCTTCGCTGCGTTTCCGATTATTGCTTCCAGCATTCTTTATTCATTTCCCCTTATTTCATCAAAAAAATAACCGTGGCTGATATATTCAACTTTTAAGGAAAAATGCAAAACGAAGAGGTTAAACACGGCACACATTTTAAGACCCAGATTTTGAAAATACAGGACTTTTTAAAGTCTTTTTGGGGTAGTATTGCCAAATTCATAAATTCAATGCCTTTATGGCTTTGTAACTCACATGGAAAGAATCTATTTTAAAATATTTGTTTTAATATATGTTTTGATATAGGTTTTGAATATCTGTGACATACATAAAATTTCCCGTGTTTCTATGGCATATATACACATATATGCACATATATACGATTATATATGTGCATATTTGTTGTATATAGGTTATATATATATATATATATATATATATATATATATATGCAGATATATGATAATATTGATTCTTTCTACGTGGGAAGACCCTGTAAACAGGCTGATGCAACAGAAACACGTTACCATATCAGGATGATGCTTTCTATACTGACGCTAACATCATCTGTAGCAGGAAGTGCCTTGAAGACGTTTTTTATCTTCGTTTTGACAGATGAGATCAAACAGAATCCGGACATAATCTGTTTTTACCATTCAAATTTTAAAATAATAACATATTTAAAAGTATTTATCTTTTGAAATTCTTTTGAAATTCGAAGCTGAACAAAGAGCTACATATAAACTATGAAATTAAACCAACAGTTCACCTGCTGTGGCCTGAACTCACCGTCTCATGTCTCCCTCCGGCTCCACATGGAGCTGAAATGTTCACCTGATTGGGTGTAATCAAATAGTGGGATCCTTGCAGAGGTTTCTGTCATTAATTTGGAATTCAGAAAGATTACTTCTCAAGGGGGTTTAGATGTTATTCTAGAAGCTGAATCCACACTCCGCCACCGCACTCGAAACTGGAATCAAGATCCGCTTCAGCTAAAGTTTGGAAATCAGGGAATATTTTTTATAATTGAAATGATACGAAGATGGACAGACTCTCTGAAGGGGTCGTTTTCTGATTGCACAACTCTCTACCTCATTCCAAGAACGAACGAGAGAGATGACGAAGAACACGGCTCAGCTTCAGAAAATTCTCAGAAGTCTCCATTATAAGGCGTAGTCAAAAATGTCTTCAGAATTCGTTCCCCTCTGAGCGCTCTGGAGCTTGCTGAGAGAAAACGGTGAGGCATAGAGAAGTTCTGAAAATACTGTAAGAATCCCAAGGCTTGCTGCTATGTCTTTACCGAAAATGATATCACTAAAGGGAAATATGTAACCGTGACAGCGAGTTATAAAAATCATTAGGGCCTTCCAATCTGACAGCTCTTCACCCTCTAACTACTGAGTTGTTACACTTTAGAAATTGAGATTGGGGGCAAACTTTGGGTTGCTCAGAGTCCAATTGTGAAGAAACCATTACAGATATCGACATCACGCCTTCACTTCTGGCCTGAACTCTGAATTGGGGGTTCTAGGTACACGTATGGCGGCACACTGGAATTTCATAATTGCGGCGGTGTGTGGAAGTCCTGCAGCGTACATCAGCGCCGTCAGTTAGTGTCCAGGTCTGAGTTGATGCTCGGATGTTTATACGGGAATCTCTTTTCATTCACTCAGTTAACTGAACTCCGAGCGTAAAGTTGAAAATGTCTGCATCAGGCGGTCAGAAGCGGGAATTCTAGTCTGTCAAAATGGCCGACGGCTTTTAGATTTTTCCCTCGCCGTTTATTAAAATGGTGAAAAATGTGGAGAACGTAACACCTGATTAGGATGAGTTTGAAGTTTTTTTTTAAAGATGTTTGTAGAAAGGAACTTGTTCTCAGACGCTTTCCTGCCTCTGACCTAGTCTTACAGCGAGAGGAAGATAATTCATTAGCTTCCATTCGTTTGGTCCTTCCTTTCTTGCAGCTGTAACTTCTATGATCCACATCTGTGGTGAAGCCGTAACTCCCCTACAGAGTTTCCATGACGTTTTTGATATGCTGCGGGTAAAAACGAATGTTCCCATTGGATTGCGTTCCCTGAGCGAGCATCACGCTGATAGTTACACGAACCGGTCCAGGGCAGCAGAACGTTCTGGGTGTTAAAACGTGAAAAGCATTGAGGGGGCTTCCAGTGTCGGAGGCGCCGAGCGTCACGGGGGATTTGAACGCCTCTCATCATCAGGAGCTCCTAATTAAAATTGATCAGCAGCTGATTAACCGCGCTCGACCTCGGAAATCAATGCGACTGATGGCGTTCTGCAGAATCCAGAGCAGCGATCGAGCTCCCAGTCAGTTCAAACCAGAGCGACTTGGAATAAATGTGCAGCAGCAGGAGCATCACAGAGTATAAGACACTATAAGCCGAACAGATTAGGACAAAGTGTGGACTGGCTCTGTAAGCTTCGCTCGGCTTCATTTGATATGAATGAATCGTTTTCTTCCAAACATCTCTTTCCCATTTTAAGGCGCCGTTATGTCCTGATGGATGGAGATCATGAGCTAGAAGCTAAAATATTTCTGCCTGAACCTTGGTTGGTGAATTAACCCTCCCAACGTGGGCTCGGTATATTTGCTGGAAGGGACTCACCGGTGGAGCAGGGCCCGTCGTAGAGTCTGGAGATGAGTCTCTGCTGCTTGCAGGACGCCTGCCGTCTGTAGCACTCGTTCTGGTACGTGTCTCCGTTGGAGCCGCACACGGGGATGTAGTTTTTGTGGCACTGGTTGACAAAGACAGATCAAACCGGTCAGGAGTGGCTAAATCATGACGCTCGGAAACTAGATTGCTCCGCGTACTTTCAACATTATATCCGTTTTTCAGTTTGGAAAAAGTCTCTACGGTCTTTAAATCCTGGAATTTCACTTAATCTGCAAGAAACAATAAATTATACATTCAAAACATGTTAATGCAAATCCCAATACACTGCTGCTAAATTAGCACCAGTCTGTGCACTTATGCTAACACTGATGCATGATTAATGCACCAATAATATAGCAAGGAACTTATCATTAAGAAATATTTATGCATTTTGTTTCTTCCATGTGTCAGGAATAAACTGTCTGGATGCCAATAAGATATTCAGCTGGTTGGATAGAAGATGCTTCCTCCCGATACAGACCACAGAGCTCGAAAGGTTAAAGGTCGGTAGTAGGGATGCACCGATATTGATACTTGTACCGATACTGTTCTAATGTTCTCGTATCAGCATCACGTAGTTAACAGATACCAGGAACCGATACTTAAAATGAGGAAACTGTAATAATTTCTATAAAAATGCTTCTTTTTTCCCGTTTTTTTTTACTTGAAATTTGAGTTTTGTGGTGATTTTTTATTTTTATTTTTTTCAACGATTCCACTTTTTTCAAACTGATACCGATACTTGGATTTCAAGTCACAGTTTTTAAGCCCTTAATAATCAGATCCATCATACATCAGAGATCTGATTGTTCCATATGTTCCTAACAGAGAACTTTGTTCTCAGAATGCAGGTCTACTGGTAGTTCCTAGGATTTCTAAAAGTAGAATAGGAGGCAGATCTTTTAGTTATCAGGCTCCTCTCCTGTGGAACCGGCTCCCAGTTTTAGTCCATGAGGCAGATACTCTGTCTGTTTTCAAAACTAGGCTTAAAACCTTCCTTTTTCATAAAACTTATAGTTAGAATGGCTTAGGTTATCCTGAGCTATTTTTGTAGTTATGCTGCTATAGACTTAGACTGTTGGAGGACAGACTGACCACTTTTTTTATCTATTCTACTTTTCTCTCCTACTGCTCTCCGGATATATTTTTTCAGCTGTTATTGCGATTGTTAACCCTGTTTTTCTCCCCATAGAAGCTCCGCATGGTCTGGTATCCTGCTCAGCCACAGCGCCCCCTGCTGGATGGGGAACATCGGTTCAGATGATGCTCAAAGTCACAGAGCATCCTCCATGTTGTCTCTTCTCTGTCTTCTCAGACCCGCAGACGGTCGTGGCAGATGACCGCTTGTACTGAGCCAGGTTCTGGTTCCGGTTCTGCCGGAGGTTTCTTCCTGTTAAAGGGGAATTTTTCCTCTCCACTGTCGCTACATGCTTGCTCAGTATGAGGGATTGCTGTGGTTGGAGTCTGCATGATCCGAACACAGCCTCACGTCGATGACTCATCGCAATCTGCTGGGATTCCTTACATAGAAAACATTAAACTGATTGGAATGTGTGTATAATTGTACTGAAACGATTTTTGTAGTTAATTGGCGCTATATAAATAAAAGTGAATTAAATTGAATTTAATTTGAGTAGTTGCTAAATCCGAATACCAATACTGATACTTCTCCCACACAAAAACATGCAATGAATTGGAAAAGAGGTTTTATTTTCTTCTCTGCGTTTTACAACAAATGAAGGTAAAATAGATAAATAAAAATGACCACAAAACTAAAATTTCAGGTAAAAAATAAACTTTTCTGTGAAGAATTTTGCAGAGTTTTCACAGTTGAAGTATTGGTTTACAGGTATAAAGAACGGTATCGGGCCTGATACCTGATACCAGTATCAGTATCGGTGCATCCCTAATTTATATCTAATTCACCATAATTTGTTTTAACAAGCAGAGAAGGAAATACAACTTCCACTTAATTGCATTTTTTTGTGAGGTAACGGTATCAGCATTGGTACTCGGTATTGGCAAGTACTAGGATCCAAGTATCTGTATAGTATCGGTTTTGAAAAGGTGGTATTGTTGCGTCCCTACATAAGAAGGAAGCAACAACAATCAATCAGAGTTGCTCGTGGGAAGAACGTGCAACAAAAACCAATCTGAAATAAACATCTTGCACCAGTAGGAGGCGACAGCATTAAAATAGAGATAAACACTTGAGCACAGCTGAAGATTCCCAAAATATGCAGCGATCAGATGGTTTTAAATCAGGCAGAAGGTTTTTGCAGTACAAGTTAACCTTTATGAGGAACAGAGATGAAAACTCCAGAAAAAGGGCTTCCCTGTTGAGGTTTCTAGAGCAGAAATCGGTGCACAAAGTAGGTCGCTGCATCATAGTTTATAAAACTGCCAATTTTCTCATGCCAACATTGAGAAGACGGACTCATTGTTTTCTACTCTGTCACGTAATCACTTCCTCTGTGTCTGTTGAGCCTCTGGTTTTCGGCCGCTCTCTGTCAGATCTCTGTTTCATAGGGACAGAATCAGTTCTGATCAATGGGAGGGAAACAACAACAGGGGTACAAAACAGTTAAACCTTCAATCTCTCTGCATTTCACCTGCTGCTCTGTTGCACAACGTGATGATATTCTGATGCATGGTAATGAATTTCTGCCGGGATGCGTCTGCTAATCCGTATCACCAAACCCCCCCGAAGGTCCGACTTCTGCTTTGCATCAGACAGAAACATCAGCTTCATGAAAACTGGTGGAGGTTTGTTTCCTGCCTGCTCCCACTGATCGGTTCCATTGATAAAACTACCAAAGACTAATCAGCAGACGAGGGATGTGAGGGTTTTTAACCGTCAGCTGGATGCTGATCTGAAATCAGCTGCAATAAACCAAATGTGCAGACAGTGAGGACCCTGGTAGTGATATCATGTTGTAGAGAATCAGCTTGTAAATGAGGCAGAATACGTTTCCCTTGAGGAAAGTCTATCATATGGAAAACATATGTGTAATGATTAGAATGCAGATGAGGCGTAAAGTAAAAAATGAAGTGATATTTACCTGGAACTGGCAGACACATTTCAGCTGAGCGCCGTCGTCTCTGCAGACGCCTCCGTATCGGCAGGTGGAGTCGTCGCAGACCCTCAGGTCGCTCTTCTTCTCCGACAGATCTGCAGCGGAGACACAAAGACGAGGAGAGGATCAAACTGGGGGTCAGACATAAGGCAAATCAGCCCCTTCAGCAGGAGCAGCACGTTTCTGCTCGTATCACTCACTCAGTCAGGAGCAGAAGGAGCGTATCGACGCATCCTTCAACAAAGAATAATGCTTTTTAGGCGCAAAGAAACCCGGCTGACCTTATTTCAGCCAGCTGGTGAGGCTCAACAGCTGGCAGGGTTACTAACAGCAACATGGCTGAACTACCACTAAGTTGTTACAGTTTTACACAGTCAACAGTTAACAGCAATGAGCTGGTTTATTTAGCCCGTCATAAGAGGAGATAAATGGAGGTTCATTTTTCAAAGTCATGTTTGTGTTGTATTTGTTCATCCATAAATGTCACAGTTAGCCACTTTAGCTTAGGCAAGGCAAGGCAGTTTTGTTCGTATTGCACACTTTCAACACAAGGCAATTCAAGGTGCTTTACACGATTAAAAGTTGGAACACAGCATAAATAAATTGGATGATTAAAATACAAGAAAGCAATTACAATAATAAAGACAATACAACAATGTAAGGACAAGCAGGTAAAAACAAAGTTCTTCCTTCCACTAAATGAGCTCGCTGAAAAGCTAACTATCAAAGCTAGCAAGCTAAACTGGCTGACTAAATACATAGCTTTGAAGTAAATATTTAATTCAGAGCTAAATGTTTAGCAAATATAAAATTCACTTGCCATGAAGCGGAAGGGGACTATGAAAATAAAAGCTGGCTCTTGGTAACTTCTGTATAAATAATAAAAGTCTACCTGTATAGCGCTTTATCCATTCTATCCAGAGTCTATCCAAAGCGCTTCATACTGGAGACGCTAAGCTACATAGTAGCCACAGAAGTGAGGAGCCACCAGGCTGTCTGACCAACCACCAGTAGGCAACAGGGGTGGAGTCTTCTGCCGAGACTCCAACGCCTGAGATGGACTGAGTGAAGATTCGAGCCGGCAACCCTCCAGCTACATGATGAACCCCCTCACCTTCTCTGAACCACGGTTGCCCCAAATCAATTCCTGCTGATGGTACATCACTACTGCTTTAAATCCAGTGGTAAAACATCTGTGTAATTAAAATGGACCAAAAATGAACAAAGGTAAAGAAATGACATTCCGTCTCATCAACCCAGATTTTATTTTGATAGTCCACTTCCACCTATGTGCAAATAGATTGGCAGAGTAGCTAAATATTTACCTCTGAGTGAAATTTGCATTTCTGAGCAAAATATTTATTATTAAACCTAAATATCTAAATATTTAGCTTCCAGTTAAATATTTAACTTAAACAAATATTTAGTTAAATATTTAGCTTGTAGGCTAAATATTTATTACCAATAATGATATACTGATTTATAAGTGCCTTTCAGGAAACACAATGAAACTTTAAAGCATAAAAAAAAACTTGCAAGACCCAAAAGAAAAAACACACAGAAAATAAGCTAATTAGAGAACAATCAAAATGTTATTTGAAGCTTAGTATTTACTCTGTAAACTCAATATTTAAATATTCATCTTGCTAAATATTTAGCTCGAAATAATATTTATCTAGCCAGCTTAGCTTACTAGCTAAATATATAGCTTCAAATTAGATATTTTGCTTGATAAAAAAGTATTTAGAAAAATATTTAGTTTGTAGACTAAATATATAATAAGGTAGTTAGTTGACAAACTAAAGGTTTTGTTTTGAGCTGAATATAAACTAAATATTTTCATAAAATCTTGCTAAATAGATAGTTCGAAGCTAATATATGTGCGGCCAATTTAGCATGCCAGCTAAATATTTAGCTTCAAGTGAGATATTTAGCTTGCTAACAAAGTAATTAATGAAATATTTAGTTTGTAGACTAAAAATGTAATAAGCTAGTTAATTTACAATTTTTTTGATACTTGGAGCTAAATATTTAATTTGTAAACTAAACATTTAAACATTTATCTGGCTAAATATTTAGTTACAAGCTAATATTTGTCTAGCCTGTTTAGCTTGCAAGCTAAATATCTAGCTTCAAATTAAATATTTATCTTGCTAAAAACTTATCTAGTTTGCAGAGTAAACATTTGATTAACTAGTTAGCCAAGAAGCTCAGAGTTTTGTAGCAAAACATTTACTTTGTAAACTGAATATGTACTTTAAAACAATGGCTTGTAAGAAATAAATGAATAAATAAAACAGATGAAAATATTTATTTATCTTATGATAGGCTAAATAACCCAAATGATTGTTGTTCACTTTGTAGTTTGTAGATTTATAAATAGCACCTTATAAGGGCCAACCCCCTCTCTGCTACGCCGGTAAAGTTTTCCCATCCCTTGAATGTTTTTTATTTTTATTTGCCATGTTCCATCCATCCTTTGCAGGGTTGCTGGTTCCTATCTCAGGTCACCAGTCGGTCACAGGGCTACGCAGAGATGGACACGACATACAACGGTGCACGCACACAGTCAGTTCACTTCAGTACAGTTTGATTCTTTAGCATCAGTTCATCAACACATCTCATCTCAAGGCACTTCACAAGAATAATACATTTCATTGTACATACAGCTCATTTATACTCACACCTAAGGACAATTTAGAGAGACTATTTAACCTAACAGTTGTGTTTTTGGACTGTGGAAATCAGAGTATCCAGAGTGAAACCACGCAGGAAGACCCCAGGCTGGTATTTGAACCCAGGACCTTCTTGCTGCAAGGCAACGGAGCTACCAGCTGCACCCCTGTTGCAACGACTGAACTTCAGAAAATGTGTTATGCAGGATTTAATTTTGGGGTGTTAAAGTAAAGGGGCCTGAATACAGCCAAACTGAATGGTGACACTGACAGGAGTCAGGCTTGTGTTAAACTCGTCGCCCAGAGATGATTTAACCTACATTTTATTTAAAGTTGTATAAACAGAATCTTCTCCAGGCTTTCTGAGGCTCTTTCAGCTTTTTAAGGATCCATTTTAAGGTTCTTTTAATGGTTTTTAAGTGTCTTAATGGTCTTGGGCCTTCTTGTCTGTCAGAAATGCTTTTACCGTATGAACCCTCGCGGTCTCTGCGCTCCTCTGGCAGACGTCTCCTTATCATCCCCAAAGTCAGGATACAGACTCATGGTGAGGCGTCCTTCAATTATTATGGCCCTCACCTCTGGAACAGGCTGATAGAGGATCTCAGGGCCGCAGAGAACGTTCATGTTTTTAAGAGCAGCATCAAGACTCACCTTTTTAACCAAGCTTGTAACTGATTATTTATTAATATCTGTTTAAATCGCTCTGCATTTTTTATGTGATTGATTTTTTTTGTTTAGCTTTTAACTGATTATTATTTCTTAATAAATGATCTGCTTTGCATTTTTTATCTGATCATATCTTTTCATTATCTCATATTTTATCATTTTAAATGCTATCAGTCTTAACATTTTTTTATCAGTATTTTACTACTTAATCTAATTTTCTACTGTTTATTTCATTATTCTAATCATCCTTCCAGTGTTTCCTCTGTGGGAGCCTTTTGCATCGGCTGGTTGGCTGTAGCTGCCTGGGTGGAGGTGGGGGTACCATCCCTCCCTCCTCTGCGCGCCCTGGGTCGGTGCCTTGGCTGCTGCTGTTGATCTGCTGCTGCCGATGCAGATGGCTCCTATGATGGTGTTTCCTGGCTCATCTGTACTCAGCCGCTTTTTGCTTTCATTTTTGCATGTGTGTGTGGGAGACGGTTCGGATGGGGTGGGGGGGTGGGGGGGTGGGGGGGTGGGGTGTGACGATGTTTTTATTTTGTGTTTGGGAAAGGTGGGGTTTCTGTGGTCATTTTAATCTATAAAGCACTTTGAGAAACAATGTAGTTTGAAAAGAGGTGTATAAATAAAGTTGGATTTGATTTGATTTGTGGTCCCGATGTAGGAATCGTCTGTGCGTTTGGCCCCTGATGCTCTGACTCCAGCCTCACTTCCTCAACAAATATTGAGAAGATTTTGCTTGACAATCCTCTCATAGCTGCTGCTATTCCTGTTGCTGCTGCACTTTTTCCTTCCGTCCAATTTTCTATGAATATACTGTACATTTTTCCAGACACTCAAATGAATTTGAATACTTTAAACTGACTAATTTAGAGAGAACATCAGGAAAGGAGGTTAAAAAAACATTTATTCACTAAATAATGACTATTGTTGCCAGTTTTAATCTTTTTGCACCAAACAGCTTCTGTTAGTTATTTTTTTTTGTGTGTGTGTGTGTGTGGGGGGGGGTGGGGGGGTGGAGGATGCAGTCATCCAACTTGATATTCATCAGAGCGTCGCTAACGAGCGTCAATTCCCAAAATGTCAGATGGTGCCTTTAAGGTCAGCGCCTGCTGCTGTTTTTCCCAAACCTAGAGAAGTTTCTCCTGCTTATCCTGAATCAGTTCTGCCCTTTAAAGCTTTTTTTATGAGCAATCAGTTAATAAAATGTCACAACGTGACTCCTCGATGGTCGTTTCCTTATCTGGCAGAGCTGAAGAGCAGATTAAAACCACACAAACACACGGGCGATCTGATAATAGGAGGCCTCCACGTGTCAGAAAACGGCAGCTAATTTCTCCTCGACTAAAAAAGCCTCAGATTACAGCCTGCAGCCCAACGGCCTGTGATGAACAGTGTAATGGTTCATAATTATGCGGAGCAGCTCCTAAAGATGGCCGCCTAGGTTCAGAGTAACTCAACACGCGGCAGCAGGAAGAAAGAGAGAACCTTCTGAAGGCGTTTTCTTCAGCAAACTAAGCTATGAAACCCTGACATCAGTAGTTCATATATTCCACTTATTTCCTATGGTACATCTGCTCCCTCTCACTATTAAAGACGCATGCCGTCGTTGCTATGCAGATGATAATCAGGTGTAAATGGTGCTTTAAAACGTAATCTGCTTACTTCACTCAGAAGGTCGGTGGCTGTTTCGTTCTGTTTTACTAATAACAAAACCAGACTAAAACATTTATATGTGGAATAAAATCAAAATCTGTGTCTCTCTGTATGGACTCCCCTACCAAAAAGTAGTACATGCAGGTATGCTTCAAGTATACTCATTTCAAACTAAAAATAAGAGCGTATACTTTCAGTTTACTCTAAGTGTACTTATTTGGGGATATACTTGGCAAAGTTAAATGAATTGCACTTGGTTTTTACTAAAAAATATACTAAAATTCTAAGTCTACTTAGCTTATTCTATATTTAAACTTTAGACTGATATATTGAACGTCTTAATAAATATTATTCTCCTTCGGTTCTTTGACTTATTTCTTTTCTTTTTTCTTTGTTGTTAATCGACATGGGTGCTTTCACCACCTCAGCAGTAGAAATCACCTTCTTTCTCCTCTTCTAGTTGTGCTTTCTGTGTTTAGCAGCTTTGCACAGAAAGCAGGAAATGCCGTTTAAAGGAAAATATTGGACTTTTTTCAGCATTTTGCACAAAGAAAAAAAAAAAGCATGTTGCAGCCAGATGTTGGCCAAGTCAGTTTGTCACTGTGAGCTTTGATGTTTATTCAGACCCCAAAAAAATGACTCCGTCAGTCAGAAGAATGTGGAGAAAAGCAGGTCTGCAGCTGGTTTTGATTCTTTTACATGTAACCAAACAGGTTAAAGTGTGTTGCAGCTCTCTCTGCTAATCGATCTCCATTTGTCCTCAGATCTCGTGTTTTGGCAGCATCCAGAAAGCCGTATTCAGCCGGAGCCACGAAAGTAGGACGGAAGGAGCCTTTTCAGCAGTAATGTACAGGTCTGCAGGCCTTTCATGGCTAATTAAGTCCATGCAGCCGCTACATCCATCAGCAGCCTGCAGGCTGACAAACACTGCTGCTCAGCCGTGGCTTTGAGTGGAAAACTGAGAGCCAGGACTGCTTCCTGTTTGCAGCTTTTTTTTTATTTTCTATTATCTAAACAATGAGGGGTTACAGAGGCTCCAAGCAGAGACAAAGAAGAGCCTCCATTCTGCAGAGAGTCCAGTCTGTGTGATCTGAGTCGTCTCTGTCTACGTAGTCCACCAACGTTCCTCGTCTTCATACATTTTACAACAGAAGCGGAGATTTTAAATGCACATAATAATCCCCACTTTTGGATCAGGGCTGAGCTAAAGAAGCTGATTGAGCGTGGCACTAGCCGTCGCCGAGAGGCTCCCAAATCCCCAGAGTGAGTCTGGGTCGTCACCGCCACCCAGGAACGACCCCTTACCCCCCCCCCCCCCCCCATCCACCAACCAGCCTGCAGGACGTCAATAACTCATCCTCTGCTTGGACGCACCTACCATAACGCTTTAAGTACGACTCAAAGCGGCTGAAAACATCTATTCGGTCCGACCAAACACAGAAGTTAAAAAGCCAAATCTGAATGTGTTGCATTTGTAATTTGGTTTATGTTCTTTTTTGAAGCTTTTTAAAAAGAAATTGTCAGGTCTGCAAGTTTCTTTTTAAATGTATTTTATGTTTAATGTATTTCTTTTTTATGTTTAAATTTTTTCTTATTTTAAAAAGTGTTACTTTATGCTTACTTTTCACTTTTGGCTTTGTGATATTCAGTAGTTGTAATTCTTCATGTTTAACTTTAAAAATAAATATTTTTTCCTTTTAGCATTTGTATAATTTTTTGTTTCTAGATTTCTTTTGTTTTTTAGTTTCTAAACTTATTTTTTAAGAAGAACTGAGAATATTAGGGTCTAAATGTGAATTATGCAAAAATATTTATCCGTCTTTTGTCCGTGAAACAAGCTCTTCAGAAACAGAGAGGCTGTGGAGGTTTTCCTTCATCTTTGTTCTGAGTGAAAGATCCGAGAGGACAAAAGGACAGAGACGGAAGACAGAAAGGGCGTTTGGTGGACGAGAATAACTTTTCTGGTTTTAGTTATTCAGTACAAAGACGGTTAAAGATAAATTAGAATAAATTCAGAAAGTAAGAAATCCTCAAAAACAAGGATTGTAAAATTACATTTTAATTAATTAATGAATGAAATAAAATCCGTATTTTAGTTATTTATTTTAAATAGTCTTTTGAATTTATAATTTATAATAGTTATTTTTTTCTCTGCTTCTTTTTCTATGTTTTCTACACGTCATCTATTTTCTCCATTTATGTATCCATTAATGTTCACCTTTTATTTCTTTGAATTTTTCTTTTTTTAATTAAAAAGTTTTTCCACACTTTTTAAAATGTATTTTATTAAAACATCTCCTATTTTTCCCCAAATAAGCAGTCAGTGTCTCTGTAATGGCCCAACACGGCTCTTTACACATAAAATCAATTAAATTTTGTTTTTAAATTCACTTTTATTTATATAGCGCCAATTCACAACAGATGTCATCTCAAGGAATTTTACAACAAAAGTCATTTCAATACAAACATTCCAATCAGATAAGTTTCTTTGTAAGGAATCCCAGCAGATTGAGTCATCGACTAAAGCTAAAAACTTTTTTTCTCGCTCAATATTTTCCCCAATATGACGTCTGAAAGCTTCTTTTTTTCCTCGGGCAGATTTATGAAAAGCTGAAGGAACCAGCAGGACGTCCACATCCAGTTTGTCTCGTGTTTGGTCCAAATGGAAGAACCAAAGATCACATCGAACATTTGGTCTCAGTGGATCAGACCTCCTTCACTTTTTTCATTCATAAAAATCAATGTTTCGGTGATTTCTTAATGCTGAAAGATAAACTTCTTGTGAGACATTTTGTAGTTGAAGCCACATCTCCGTTCAGCGTCCCTTCATCCTGACTCCGCCGCCAATCTTTCTCTCTAATTATTGGTTTTCATTTCAAGGAGAAGAGAAACCTTCTGAAGGTCTGCTGCTTTATCCTCAGAGGGGAGGAGGAGGATGACTTTCAAGCATCACTGATGCATGATGGGAGCTTAAATCCCAGTCACGCTCGTACGCACAGATGTTCCGCTTCTCTGTGCAGTTAGGAGGCGTTACCCACGGATTACGTCTGTATGATGAATCCACTAACATCTCCCAGCATCTCCTCGCTCCGAGGCTCTACTGCAGCAGGTGCCCTGACCACCTGCTTTTACCCACAATCCTCCAGTCTCACAAACTGCGGCCTGTTTGTCAGGTAGTCATTGATCAGGCTTAAATATTGTGGAGAAATCAAAGAACACGATCCTCACGTCGCTTCCTGCTTGACCAGATGACGGCGGGTTGGTTGAAGCAGGTGGATGATGACGTCTTTGACTCCAACTCCACTACCATCGGGTCCACTGCAAAATCCTCGTAGCTTGGCAAGACTTACTGTCTTAAATCGAGTCACATTATCATCTCCATCTTGCTTATTACAAGCTAACTTCCAGCTTCACGTTTAAGATAATTAGACTTGTTTCAAGTAAATGTTCCTTTTTTTCTAATTTAGTCTTCGGTATGAAAAAAAAACGTGGATTACATTTTTAAGCCGTATCGTCCAGCTCTACGGCATGTCTAATATTCCAGCATAAAACGTAGCTATTAACGGCACCAGCAGCGAAGGTTTATTTAGCTTTGAACTGGTGAAAAAATAACAACAATGAGCCCCCATTTTTTTACGACAGGATAAATAACCCAAATTATTTCTGTAAACTTCTAACTGGGTAACTTTACAAACGGCATGTTTCTGTGTTACCCTCAGAGCTAATGAAGCTAAATTCGCTTTCATTTTCAGTTTCTCTTGTTGCGTTTGGTCTTGCAGGTTAAGTCCGGCTGCAGGACGTGGCTGCTGCTCATCATGCTGTCACCTTCCGTGTTAAATGTTCCCATGAAGATGGAAACCAGAAAGCTGCAGGAGGTCCAGACGGCAGCAGGGAGTCCACTCAAATTCTGCTAGAACCAAAGACGGTGAGATTTGAACCTTCGACCTCGTTAATGGCTCTGAGCAGATGCTGCTGGGGGGACCGTCTGTCTAATTACGTCCCTTTCTTCCACCTCGCGACTGATTGCTGTTAATTTGGACCTCCTCTGACCACCAGAGGCCTGGTTCCTGTCAGCTGATTCTCACCTGGAAACAAACGATGCTGCTGCTTTGAAGAAAACAGCTCTGACTCATTCTGGTGTCGGCGCAGGAAGGGCTTGACCTCCAGGGATGCGTCTCTAACAACACGGGTCGACGGAGCCCTTCGGTTTGTTCTTAACGGAGCTGTTAGAGCGTCAGACACCTCAGAGGAGATAAAGGCTTTCAGGTTGTGCAGTAAACGGAGGAAGAGCAGATATTAGACACTGTTTTGGATTAAATTGAAGCTCAAATATTTGTATCAGTAAATCTGGTATCTTTAGGCATTTTTCTACTTCATGTTTCCACAACCAGTTTAGTGAAGTTTATTGTAATAAAACGTTCGTCTCATTGTATTGCATCTTTTTCAATGATTGTAAATTACAGCAACTATAAAAATCCCTTTGGATGTTTAATACATTTTATTGCGTTTGCAAAATATGGCATGCAATCATGAGGTTTGTAAGGCCAAGTTAAAGACGGACTTGTTCTATTTGTCCAAATTATTCTTGGTTTTATTGTTCCTTTTTTCCTGTTTTTAAATTGTATAAGTTTATTCTGCAATATTTTTTAAATGTATTATTTAATCCTTTTATTCTCTAGCTGTTCACTTTACTAATGACAGAATAAGTAGAAAAAAATAATAAGAAAGAGACAATAATGTCTAAATAAAAACAGATGTAAACATAGTTAGTTATGCCCCGATCTCGAGATCAGACGGGGCCGATATTTTCATTTTTCCTTTATCATAGATCGGCTACATTAGCTGAAGAGTCACACGGATTTTTATGAAAGTTTCTTCTTTTTACGTTTGACTACGATTCTGCAATAATTCAAACCTGGGTAGCGGTGCAACAAGGACTCTTAATTACCACAAATCAGCACAGCAGATTAAAAACAGTTTGAATGTGGGTAAACTTCAACAGATATGCTTAAAATATATAATAACTCCATAGAAACTCACCTTCTGGCATTTACACACAACAATAAACCTTAAATAAACAGATAAAAAACTCCTCTTTGTTCCTTCAGTGAAAGAGGAAAATGGCAGACGGTGAGCTGCACCTGTGGTGCATTCAAATAGCTTTGGAAATCTATGCTGAGTTCAGGACAAAAGGATATTACAACCTGTAGGCCAGCCTTCTATCACCTGAGGAACATTTCTAGGATTAAAGGACTGATGACACAAGGAGACCTAGAAAAACTCATCCATGCGTTTCTGATTACTGTAACAGTATCTTCACAGGTCTACCTAAAAAATCAATCAGACAGCTGCAGCTGATCCAGAACGCTGCTGCTGATGTCCTCAGTAGAACCAGGAAAGTAGAACACATCACCCCAGTTCTAAAGTCCTTCCTCTGGCTCCCTGTAGCTCAGAGAATAGACTTCTAAATACTCCTACTAGTTTATAAATCATTGAATGGTTTAGCACCAGAGTACATTAGAGATCTGCTATCATGGTACAAACCATCCAGATCAATCAGGTCCTCCAGCTCTAGTTTACTGATCGTCCCTAGAACCAGAACCAAACACGGAGAAGCAGCTTTCAGTTTCTATGATCCTCATATCTGGAACAAACTACCAGGAGAACAAAGCTGCAGAGACGCTGAACTCTTTTAAGTCTAAAATAAAAACTTATCTATTTAGACTCGCTTATGAGTAACTGATTTTAATTGGTTGTTTTTAATTGTCACACAAATTATTGTCTTGATTACCGTAAATGCTTTCTTGTGCTTTTTTTTAATTAAGAACTGGGAGTTTTTCAGCAAGATCAGTAATCAGTTAGTGTTTTTTTCCCCTTACATTATTGTATTGTCTTATTGTAATTGCTTTCTTGTATTTTGATCATCCAATTTATTTATGCTGTGTTCCAAATTTTAATCATGTAAAGCACCTTGAATTGCCTTGTGTTGAAAGTGTGCAATATAAATAAAATTGCCTTGCCAAGTGAAAACACAAATAATACTGCAACTTACAAAGTTAGAACAATGTGGGATTTCTGATTTATTTACTCAAAATTATAAAGTGAATTTGTTCTCATACCAGCGTATCGCCTGCAGGACATACTTTACTTAATAATACTGTATCAAGTATTTTTCTTTTCACTTTTGTCTGAATTATTAAACTGAAGCTCACCTTTAATTTTCTGTAAGATTCTGATTTTTAATTGTTTTCACAAAAACAAAGTTTATGCTTATTTATGAAATTTGTCTTATTAAGAAGTTGAGTTGCTTGCTAAAAACATATTTCAGTTTCATAAATTTCAATACTTTAGAGGCAAAATAACGGTTCAGGATTTGTAATCGGATTTGAAGTCATAAAATCGGATTGGGATTGGAGACCTAAAATGCTGATCAGGACGTCCCTAAAACATAACGCGTGAAATAAGTGATTGCTTAAACGTTCATCCTTCTGACCTAATTCAACAGAGGTCCAGCCAACTGGTACAAGTCGTCTCCCGCTGAGGGCCTCTCCACTGGTTGTAGAATAATCTAAATAATTCATCCTGGCTAATATTACAGCATGAAGACTAAAGAACAGCAGATCAGAGAAAAGCTTATAGAAACGTATCAGTCCGAGGACGGATAGAAAACCATCAGGTAAATCCATCGTTAAAGACATGGAAGGAATATAGTCCATGTGTAAATCTTGATTAGAGAGACTACGCTGACATGGGAGAAACTCTGCAGACAACGATGAGAAAAAGAAAAACTCACATCAAAGCTGGCCTAGAGTTTGCCAAAAGGCACGAGGGAGACTCCATGGTCAAGGGGAAGAACGTTCTTTGGCCTGATGAGACCAACACGGAGCTTTTTGGTCGTCAGACAGGACGACATGTTTGGCGCACATCCCTACAGTGAAGCACGGTGGTGGCAGCAGCGTGCTGTGAGGACGCAGAAGGCGGAAAGAACGCAACAAAAATTTAGAGAACTACGGCTTCTGATATCCAATCAGACGACGACCAGAAGCGCTCAGCAGGAAGCTCCACAGAGACGGCTTAAAGACAACAAGGTGGAGGTTCTGCAGTGGCCTAGTCAAAGCCCAGACCTCAGCCAGAACTGGAACAGTTTAGCGGGACGACTAACAGGGGTATGGGGCGCCAAGTGTAAAATTTTCGTTATTTAGTAGAAATGCACTTTTTTTGAACATTTAGCTTCATTTTTCCACATTTAGCACACTTTGATACATTTAGGAAGAAAATGTTTCTAAAATTCAACATTTACCAGCATATTTACATTTTAAAAATCTAAATTCTAAAAATTATTTCGAAATGTAACATGTTAAATCTGAATGTTAAATCTAAATGTTAAATCTAAATTTTAATTCTAAATCTAAATGTTAAATCTAAATCTAAATGTTAAATCTAAATGTTAAATCTAAATCTAAATGTTAAATCTAAATCTAAATGTTAAATCTAAATGTTAAATCTAAATCTAAATGTTAGATGTTAAATCTAAATGTTAAATCTAAATCTAAATGTTAAATCTAAATGTTAAATCTGAATCTAAATGTTAAATCTAAATCTAAATGTTAAATGTTAAATCTAAATGTTAAATCTAAATCTAAATGTTAAATCTAAATGTTAAATCTAAATCTAAATGTTAAATGTTAAATCTAAATGTTAAATCTAAATCTAAATGTTAAATCTAAATGTTAAATCTAAATCTAAATGTAAAATGTTAAATCTAAATGTTAAATCTAAATCTAAAAGTTAAATCTAAAAAGATGAAGCTTCTACTATATAACAAAAATTTTACACTTGCCGCCCCATACAGGGGGGATATCTATTTAAGCATTTATTTTATGTTAATTATTAATATTTATTTGTCAATATTTTGTAGAAATATTACGTTTTTTTGGGTCAGAAAAGCCACATTTTTACAGTCCCAACTGATTTGTGAGTTTAATCCATTAATAAGACCGGATGCGCCAGGTTGGAAGGAGACATTCTGATCCTCCACCTGGAGCGCTTCTGCAGATCGAAACCTTTTTCATGTCAGAACCGAGGGGATAAGGATGGAGCCCGGGAGGAGACGCTTTGGATGGCGGCAGAGCTCCAAGAAAAGAAAAAAAAACGACATGCTGCTGCTGCTTTTCTGCAGAAACCGTCACATCCAACCCGAGAGAGACGCCTCAGCGAGGAGGGAAAACTTTGAACCCCAACGCTTCGACGCAGCAGAGGCACTCAGCGTTGAAGATCCAAAAGATAGTACAGAAGACCGAAAGAAAGCAGCTCACAGTTAAACAAGTCAAGGTGAACATTTCTGACGTCTCTGCAGCCCAAATGTGATAACCCAGAGAGCTTCTTACTGCTATTCTTTATAAAGTTTGCCAATACTGAAATACTCCGTCTAGAAGTTGTTGAAACACTTATTTAATCTTTTCATTTCAGGTTCAGAATCTACGAATCCCTGCAGTAAACCCCCCTAAACTCACAGGATCTCTAAAATCCTCTCCGGCTTTAGCGGTTTGAGCTTCACTAAACGTCTCTTCTTCCTTCTAACAGGCCTGAAAGGTGGCAGAAAGCGGCTGCTGCTCCTGGTGGAAGGGCTAGAGAACGGGGAGCAGCAAGGAGAGGAAATTCTAAAATGTGAGAAAATTAACCTGACAGAGGAACAATCTGAGAACGGAGAGAGAAAACGTTCGGAACCTGAAAAAGCTAAATATCATGGCCTCTATCAAGATTCCTGACTCCGAATCTGGAAAGGTTTCCCTGGGAAGGGTACCTAGAACGAGGGATGGGTACCGATATCGGTTCTTACACAAACGGTAGTAACTAGACTGAAAAGCAGCGCACATTTCGGTGCCTTATTTCGGTTCTTTCTTTCCCAAAGACGTCAAACACTTTGGACTCTGAGCGATTAACATCAGCGAGGAGCGATTCCCTACATCACCAGAAAAGGTAAACATGGCTATCTTAGTGCAGAAAAACTGCTAAAAGTTAGGGCTGTCAATCTTAATGTGATTAGTTCCTAGAATTAACCCGTTTTTTCCCTATTTTTAACACAATTAATTCATACACAGAACATATCCCTGTTTGTAATTCAGCCCGCAACACATCAGCTCTCCTTCCTAACCAGCCAAACTGTGGATTGTTGTGCAGCAGCATGTGTTTGTGATTCTAAATGAAATGTGAGAATATTATTATTGGCATATTGGCTTTGTGTTCATATGATAATAAGTTCATAATTTGTCTGTGAGAATTATCCGTCCGCTTCGGCTGTCAGCTCCACTGTGTACTGTTGTATCTTATTTTTTTGGGGCTAATATCTTTAGTAAGAAGTCAGAGGTAAAAGTCTGTTTTTACCAATATTTTAATTGGGCACTTTTTGAGGAGCAGCAGAGGCCTTGGATAAATGGTGGGAGTATGTGTGACCTTTGAGGACCTCTGAGACAAAGAGTTTTATTGCAGGCTGTAAAAACAGGATGTCTGTAGAGTGGGAACCAAGGCTGTACAACCAGGATGTCTGTAGATAAGGTTTTATTGCAGGACATAAAACTAGGAGTTTGCTTGGGAGGAACCGGGACCATAGGATCATAAAAACCATAAAACTCAGAATGATCTTTTGACTTGGATCCAGGAGAAAGACACGTCCCTTTATGACTGCATGATTTTGGACGGACCAATCATTGTCAAGACACTGTTTAAAACGTTCTGATTGGAGCAGATTAATCCTGGGAGGTTTTGGACGTTTATAAAAGTTATGACACGAAAACCATTCTTTGTCAGAAATCTTTGTCTGGCCCAGAGAAAATAGGGCATGTTTTCTCTGTAAACTGCAATTTCTTAATCTGTTTAAAATAAAACTAAGAACTGGAAATTGGCTGCATTTTGTCTCTGTTTGAACATGCACTGAATTATCTTTTTGATAAATTTTAATTCTACAAATGGTGACCTCGACCGTGTGCAGAGTTTGGACCAAGATCCAGTTATTTTTTAAGTTAATTAACGGACATGTATTTGCTCTATTGACAATTTGCGCAGAATTGCGTAGTTTTTAATTCTGTTGATTGGTTAATCTAACATTGGGTAATGTTGTCATGCAAGTTACATATGTTTTTTTGTTTTGAGCAGATTAACTGTTGCAGGCCCGTGGTTGAAGCGGCTCCATTGTCTGTGTCTCTGTTCTGAGCATGATTGCGACCTGCTTTGCGCTCCGCAGAGAAACACCGGTGCCTGCTGGGAGATGGAGTTTGTTACTCTGCGCGCCCAGGGGGACAATGGAGCAGATGGACCGGATGGAGTGGTCCCTTCAACGACTAAAAATCGGAACCAAAGTGCGGATCGGGGCTTGAGAATTGGCAATCTCAATTTCGAAAGGACGCTTTCGTAAGATTCTTCAGGGCTGGCAAACGGAAAAGATTGCAGTAGAGCCTGCGGAGCCCTCTGTTAATCTGGACGGATTACCTTGTTGAAGCCGACGTCTCTCCAAACGTGCGCTTGAGCAACGCAAATTGGATTGTGATATGGTCCGACTTTTGGTGTGGTCCGATTGAGGTTAGTGTTGTTAGGTTAGTTTTTAATAATATTATAAAAGTACTGTATTTGATGTTTTGAGGTGCCGAGCTGGTGTGTGAGGCGCATGCGCTTGTGTATGTGTGTCTGTATGTGTGTGTGTGATGGTTTTTTACGCAGGCGCTTTGCGAGACGTGCTGGAGATGTTGCGTTTGTGTTAAAATGTTATAGTATAAATAATGAACTTGAGTATAATAAATAAATTAAAATAGATAAATAAATATATAACTAAATATGATGGATAATTGAAATTAAAAATCTATAAGAATTAGTTGTGAACATTTACAACAGGCCATCAGAGCGAATTAAAGTTTGGTAAAGTGGTATAAATTGTGCGGATAAAGTCCTGGCATTGCGGTAAGTAATTTTCTAAAGTGTGTGTTGCAATTTTCTTGATTGTTTTCGCCGTACGTTTTGTACTGTTTTAGGTTTAGTTGCACAAAGAGAGTTTACGATAGCACGTTGCTGTAAGCTGCTGTGCTATGCTAGCGTTTTTGCTGTTGTGTGTCAATGTGTTTTGTGCTTTAATCCTAACTGCATGTTCTGTGTGTTGTAAGCTAAGAGTTGATTTTGGATAGAAAGTGATTACAGACTCCTGCAGACGATTGCCTTGTTAGGACTTAAACAAATTGGGATTTTGTTAAATTTTTCTAATTAATTAGGATGTAATATTTTACATGACTGGACGTTTGTTAGAAAACGGCCTCAAAATAACTGTTCAGATATATTTTGTTTGCTACTCGTTTGGACTCCCTTCGGCAATGTTTTAGCACATTTTCTACGAAGGGCAATTTAAGGTGTTTCACTTTTAACTGAACTGTTACTATACGGAGATTAAAGATCGAGAAGTACATGCTGAATTTATTTAACTGGTTTTGCCAGAGAAGGCAATATATCACATGAGGAGAGCATGTACATTTATTGGGATGATGATGCATGTTATAATTTAACGCGAATGACTAAGAACAGTTACTCATGAGTCGATTCTGACTTGGTGAAGTTTTAATTTTTGATTTCATCTTTAAAAATTAAAAAGAGGGGAGTTTATAGTCAAAATAAAAGTTGCATTTTTTTGAATCTTTAATTAGGTGGATTTGTTGCTTTTTGATTGATCTAAGCAGGAGTTGATTAAGTTGGTCTAAATAAAGATAAAGCTATGAGCAGTAATTATAAGAATGGAACGAAAAGCAAACGGTGTTAATTGGAAAGCAACAAACTGGTCTAAATTATTTTTAATAAGCACCGTGTTGAATGGTACAGAGAATGAATTCTTTCTGTGATTTAAATAAGTATCATTTATGCTAAAATTATGTTTGGCTTATTTCTGATGGCTCTATAAACTTTAGAAATATAGCTTAGTCTCTGAATAAATGACCTAAAGGAGACTGGTGTTAAAAATTATTTACACAATTGAAAATTCTTAAGGATTTTGTGGACACTAAATGCTTATTGGATTTATCAAATTTCAACTGGGGCTCAAGGAGTAACCCAGCATATTTCAATTCCGTTACAAATTAAATGTTTTTACCATGCAAAACAATACTTATCATAGTATATTTTCTAAACTAGTGGGATTTGAATGTTTGAGTTTGAAGAAAAAAAGAAAACATTAAAACACAGAGTCATCTTTAAGGCATCAGTTTGTTTTTAAACAGGCTGGGGATGAATTTGGAATTGGTCTAAGGATTGAAAGTAAATGAATATCGGCGGTGATCGAAATGATGGTTTAATTTAGAAGTAAGAAGTAAATTCTAATTCATTTATTCTGATCGTGTAGAAGCAAAATGTGATTGGCCCAGCTACATTGAAATAATTTTTACCATATATTTGAATGCACATTTTGTTTTGACAAATAAGAATCGGTTTTAGTTTTAAAGTTTAAGATTAATTTTTCAGATGTTATTCATTGATTGTTAGCTAGTCTACTTGATGCTGAGAGTAAATTTACATGTCCTAAAACATTTTGGAACAGTTCTGATCATAGAAAATGGCATAATATATCATTTGATTAGTGGGGACTCTGTAACTGACAATTTATTTAGATTTTTTGATTTTATTTTCTTTATTTTTTTCTTATTTTTTATTTTTTTCTCTTTCTCTCTCAACCTTTATATATTTGGTTCGACTTGGATTCTGACCCAGATTTCTGAATTGCGGTCTGCTTATTAATGAGAACTTTGGAAAATGTTAATATGTAAAGCTGGATTAAAGAAAACATGATTCAGTGGTAATTTATTTGACATTTGTTTAGAAGCTTCAATTCAATTTGGTGTTTATCATTGGAGCAACAAAAAGAAGCCGGAGAGGATAATTGGGATTGAATTTAAAATTATGTTTTTTGTTGTTTTGTTTTAATGCTACTAGTTTTTGTTTAGAGAAATCTTATCTCTTGAACCTCCTTTATTGATTTTTGTTTTGTTTTGTTTTACTGCTAAGGGGAATTAGAATACTATGTATCCTACAAAAATTTAAGAGGAGTTTTAGTTGCAAAAATTGGTTTGACTATGTCTGATTCACTTCACAGCATCTGACAAATGTTCTTGAAGTATGAACTGTTTCGTTATTTACAACCAGAATATCTTGCCCAGTTGGCTTTTTGTGTTTGTTTAAAGAGGAATCATATAAGCACAAGTTACTTTGAATTCAGATTGGATTGTGTTAAAAAACAAGTACTTTAGGTTTGGCAATTTCTAACAATAAGCAACCACCTGGTTACTTTCACATCAATTTGATCAGGGAATGAGACGTGTATGTTTTGCACTACGGTCTTAAAGTCCCACAGAAATATTTATAGGGTAGCTGTTTTGTCAGTGATTTAAATCTTGGATTTTTCTTTAGAAATATGGATAGAATTTGAAGTATAGCAAACTGAAGACTATTTTTGTAAACTATGTTGTGTTTATCAGTTAGTACGATTCTCTGATTTTGTTTTAAACATTTGATGTTTTTAATTTTGATATTTTTTTTTGTCTGAGCCAGCTTGATAGAGATCCAGTACACTTAAATGATGGGGAGTTGGAGACTGGATCGTTATTGGTAATTGCTCAGATGGGAGGAGCTTCACAGGTAACCTTGACGACACCAACAACAGTTATAATTGGAGGGGAACCTAGTTGGACATCTTTATCTCACTGTAAGTAGCATGCTTATATTAGCAGAAATTATTAATTGATTAAAGGGACAGAGTCTGGGAAAAGTGGTGTGAAGTCTGAATTTCAAAGGGGTTTAGTTCAATATGAGCTATTCGTCTCAACCTCAGTGAAGCGAAACCAGGAGAGCCACTTTTCCATAGAGACTGTTTACAAGAGGGACAGAAAAAAGGGGATAGAACCTTTGCAGATGGTTATTGCCTTTATTTTTGTTATTGCAATATTTTAGTGGTGCTTTAGCAATATCTAACAGAAAAATCCAGCCTTTTTTTGATTTTATTGTATTTGTCTATTTACTTTGTGAAAAGACCACTAAACTTTGAAGAAAAGAATTAGTGAATGGTATCAATGCAGTTTATATCTGAGGAATAGACATTATGTTATGTTTGCTCTCAGACACCATTTTGTAGGACATCCACATAGAGCATACTGATCTTACTGATTAATTTTCAGATATTTTTCTCACCTCAAGGAGTTGGGAGACTGTTGAGACTGAAATGTATTACCCAGGAAGGAAGTTATGGGGGTGATGAATTGAAATAAATATAAAATGGTTAAATCACTAAAAAAGAACTAAGTGTGTTGATAAAATATTGCGATGGTCAATCTTTATAAATATTTAATTTATACATGAGATGAAAGAGACATTTATCAAATTGACATAATAGAGAAAGGCATTGCATTGATAAAGTATAGAATATAAATTGGATGAAAAAATGAAGGAAGCATTAATTAAAATAAGCAGGGGAAGAATTAGAACAACAGTTTAATTAGACATATAAGGAGTAATTATCATTCCTGTTGGAGAGAGCAAACCTATTAATTAGTATATTTTTACCAGAACTAATACTGAAGAAATTATTACTAGTATAACTGATTAAAGTAAAATTAAAATAGAGCCCACATAGGCAGTCTGAGTGTGGAAGATATTTAAATTCAGCATTCGAGGAAGGAGACTAATGAATATGAAAATAAAAAGTTTAAATAAAACTTGATTTGAATAGGCTGAGAGGATTGACTCTCTGTCTGTCTTTTTCTTCCTCTAATTATATATTTTTTCTCTTTTTCCCATCCCGCAACAGAGACCCCTCAGATAACATTCTTGAGATGTAATTTATGTTCCTGGGGAGATAAGATGGGTGGGGGTGCGTGGGCTGATGACGGATAGTGCCAGGCGCCCGCCATAACTGCCAAAGAAAGAAAGATCTATACGACCAGCGCAGAAGTTCTTCTGTCTTGTGCTCTGCTCCCAAAACAAGGGGGGCACCAGTGACTGAATATTTTCAGGGGTGAAGCAGAGGACACCCTCAAAAGGAGCACATTTCCTCATGCTGAACTGAACTTTCAAGGACAATATGTGTGAATCCACTTGGCTGGTGTAAAATGGACAATTTCTGCTGAAGAAGTGACGATCAAAGGCTGCTGATTCAATGTCAATGTTGCTGTACTAACCACAAGAGTTTCTGTTTTTCTGATCGAAGGTGGCCTAGGTTGCTTGAACTCTGAAACCACCGTGCCTTCCCCAGAATTATCTCCAGGTAAAATACCACCATTTACCGGGAACAAGATTTGGAAAGTTGGGTGGAAGGAAAAACTGGGCCTATAGCATGGGATTGCTGGCTGGTGAGAGAGAAAATTTTTTTTCCTTATTTTTTACGTTTCATCCACAGGGATGTACTAAATTTAAAATAGGATATATTGTAATGGAACAGCTAAATCAAAAGTAAGTCAGAATTTTATTTGATTTCTAACAGAAAGAATGAATCAAAGTGCTTAACGGTTTAAGATAATTAAAAAGTTGAAATGGATAATAGAATAATTGATAACATTTAAAAGGAGGCATAGTAAAACAGACATAAGTGTCTTAAACTTGATAAATAAAATTAGTAAATAACAGAATCAATTTAGGTGAACAAGCAAATGGATAGTAATCAGTTGAACTGTACACAAAAAGTAAACTCTTGAGCCTGCTCTTGTTTTTAAATCCATCAATGAGGGAGGTGTTTTTGTTTATTTTCAGGAATAACAACGGTGTTGCACCAAAATAAGATGGATTTGCTCTTTCCCCAGGGATTATTTTTTAATTAGATGGGTGAAATAATTTCTCAGCACAATACAGTTGGATTAGATTGAAAAGGAGTGGATGTCCAATGAAAGAACAAGGAATCGGGAACTAACTTTTACCTTATATTTCAATGTTAGATAATAGTTTATTTTTTGCATTTTAGATGGTGCATTTGTATTGTTATGTTATTAAAATGACATACTTGGTCATGTTGGTATATACTGTTTCTATCAACATGGATGCTACATAAGAAGGAAGGCTGAGGTAACTGGCAGAAACTAATCTCTAATTGGACGACACATTCTGCAGGGGTACTCAGGACTCAGAAAAGAGAAAAACAAACATTATAGTACAATGTCAAAGTATTATTAATAGGGGATGATTGATTACATACATGATGACTTCGGTCAGGGTTGCGGATTTCTTTTGGTATTCACTTGTACGTCTGCATCTTAATTTAAGATCAAAATTGGCTAACATGACTGCACAGTCGGGGCTTATTGTCGAAAGGCCCTCTAAATTGTTTTGATGATCATCAAGAGTGATCACAAGACCGGATCAAAAACTGTCATTTTTTAGATGTTTACAAGCTTATGCCCCCAGGATTCAGCAGCACGTGAGGAGCACACAGTCTCCTCTGGTCACAGCTGACTACAGCTGCTGAAGGGGTCCAAGGTACAGCTCCAGGTCGAAGGCGTGAGGAGTCCAAGTGGTTCAGCCAGTTCCAGATGACAGCTGGGAACACACACGAAGTGCAGCTCCACGGCAACGACGAACCTGGTCGAGGATCAGCAGGAATCTACCTAAAGAGGGTCAAGAAGGGTTTGACCAAGCTGAAACGGAAGCTGAAGCCACAGGCGGCGGGGCCTAGCTCACCCAGAAGTTTGTTTGGGTGTTGATATTACATCAAGTGTGATCTATGTGCCAATGAGGGAGATGGGCAAATGAAATTGCCATCTCAAAGAGGGATATACAGAAGAGGATTACAACTCATCAATCAGCTTCACAGCAGGTTTTGACCACTCCACATCGGTGGGAGAGTGGTTATCTGCATATATGGGACTAAAACTGGAACACTGATCAGCTCTGTACAGCTGCCAGGTGCCACCATTGGGGGGTTAACCACGAGAGAGAAGAAAGAAGAACAGAAGATCAAAATATATAAAAGACTGAATAGACTTTTTAATAATTTTTTGCATGTTTACAGGTTGTTTAACTATTTTTTATTCACAAGTGCAGATTGTTAACGCTGCCTAAGAGGGTTTCTTAAAGAATTTTTAATCAGTTAATTTTCAGGATTTCTTAATTTCCAGTTGTTTTTTAACGTTGTATTAAGGTTTGCAATAATAAACAAAGAGGGTCTACTAGATAGAAAGATAGTATAGCTGAGCAGAATTGGGGAAAGGAAAGACTAAATAGACTTGAGGATTATATTTTTAAAGGGTTCTTAATACCTTCTATTTCACAGGTTTCTTAACACTTTAAGTTTGATTTATTTCATGGGTTTTCTAAGCTTCTTCCACAGTATTAACATGTATCAAGTCAGATTTAATTATCTCTTCACATGTAAGACATTCTTATACATTTTTGGGTTTTGAATTTAGTTTTTGGGAATTGTTAAAATAATATTTTTTGTATAATGCCAAAAGAGGGTGAATTTATAATTAACAGATTGACATTTTTGAGTAATGGGAGTTAAGGTTAAAAAGGTATTTTAACAGGTTGAGTTTTGAATTTTAATCTGGAAGTCTTGTTGTGGTATCATATGAAAGACTTCATGTTTTAAACTGATAAAATTTCTTGGGTTTGATTTTTTTGCATTCTCAAATGCTTTTAGATCTTAGGTTTTAAACACTAACCCTGAAGGAGAGTACAGAGGAGTAATCAATCTATTTGAAAATAGATTGAAAGAGGGAGTTGTTGTATCTTATTTTTTTGGGGCTAATATCTTTAGTAAGAAGTCAGAGGTAAAAGTCTGTTTTTACCAATATTTTAATTGGGCACTTTTTGAGGAGCAGCAGAGGCCTTGGATAAATGGTGGGAGTATGTGTGACCTTTGAGGACCTCTGAGACAAAGAGTTTTATTGCAGGCTGTAAAAACAGGATGTCTGTAGAGTGGGAACCAAGGCTGTACAACCAGGATGTCTGTAGATAAGGTTTTATTGCAGGACATAAAACTAGGAGTTTGCTCCGGGACCATAGGATCATAAAAACCATAAAACTCAGAATGAACTTTTGACTTGGATCCAGGAGAAAGACACGTCCCTTTATGACTGCATGATTTTGGACGGACCAATCATTGTCAAGACACTGTTTAAAACGTTCTGATTGGAGCAGATTAATCCTGGGAGGTTTTGGACGTTTATAAAAGTTATGACACGAAAACCATTCTTTGTCAGAAATCTTTGTCTGGCCCAGAGAAAATAGGGCATGTTTTCTCTGTAAACTGCAATTTCTTAATCTGTTTAAAATAAAACTAAGAACTGGAAATTGGCTCCATTTTGTCTCTGTTTGAACATGCACTGAATTATCTTTTTGATAAATTTTAATTCTACAGTACGTTGCAGAGTTTAAAAACTGCCGTATTTATGTTGATTTATGCCTGTTGGTTCACAGTATAGCTTCAGTGCATTTCATACTGAGTTACAGCTGCGTTTAAAATACGAAATTATTCACTTATAGTGATGTTTTTGCTCTTAAATTAGTGCTAACTATTAGCGGAAGTAGCCGTGTGCACCTTCACAATAAGAGTGTGCATTTCCTGTCGTGATGACCCACGGTTTTATCATGTTGAAAATGGGAAATTGTGACATTTATTCTATATTACATTTGGTTTATGTGATGTTTAACACAGACTGCTGATATCCAAATTTTACGTTTATTCATATGTTTTGGTTAGTTCTACCTCTATTTGTTATTATTTTTCATTTGAGAGCAGACATACATTGTGAATGTGATTGTTGAGTTCAAAACAAAAATTCAATTTATTTCTCTCATATTTAATAAAATAAACAGCAAATATATAGAGATTTTCCCTCTTATTTACAATAAAACTGTACTTTTGGTCATATTTAGGGATGGTGATTAACTAACAGCTACCCTGTGATTAATTAGATAAAAACATTTAATAGTTTAACAGCCCTACTAAAAATAAACAAATACCAGGGTTTTTGGACGAAGTTTGCCTGTTTTCCATTTTTTAAGCACCGGCACCGTTTCAAAAATACCAGTTTGGCACCGGTATTCCTCCCTACTTATAAGAACTAAATTCTAAGAGGATGGTTCTAAGAATTTTTCTGTCTGAAAGCGGCTCATTAAAACTCAGTCCAGAACTGGTTGGACCCTGGGATCAATACCAACCAACCCATCATCTTCCATCATCTTTTAAGCTATTTCAAAAGGGTTCTCAGCAGTCTTTAAATATTGTTTTTTAACCAAAACCAGGGAAGTTGTGCCGTTTTCTCGGGCGCAGTTTCTACAGAGCAGCAGTAGCTCGACAGCATTTCACCTTCTGCGTTGTGGGCGGAGCCATAAATGCTGTGTTGACCTCCTGGGTGTTTTTATTACATGGAGCTGATAACGTCCAACAGATGAGAAGAAGCACAGACCAGTCTAAACCAGTCACCAACAGGAAATGGTTTGAAAGCAAAGAGTCCGCCTTCATGTGGAGAAGCTGGGTCTCGCTGACGTCCTGTGTGGTCCCTTCAGGGGACGCCGAGTTCCTGCTTCCTATTCATCATGTTTTCACCCAATTGTGTTTTTCTTTGTCTAAACCTTCCAGGGAAAGTCTGACGTGACTGAATCTGATGCTGCGTCTCCTTTATTAGAGTTATGAATGATGGTTATGATGGTTCCTCCTGGAGACAGCAGTGTTGCTGCGTTCTTCAGGAAGACGTGGAGAGAGTTCATCAAACGGATTCAGTCTAATTTGAGCCATTTGCCAAAAACCTTTTAACACCTCCTTTAAAGTCCCACAGTGGGAAATGAAGAGAGACTTCCTCCGAGCCGCTGATGTCCCCCCCGCCCCCTGATTGACTGCTCTCAATATTTTTTCCTGCTGTCCTTAATGGCAAAGCTATTTGCAGACATGAAGCCCTTTCAGCTGTAAATCTACTCTGTATTTTATTTGTAGGCAGCGCTCATGTTTTGCCTGACTGACGGATGCATTATGCAGCCTCGCATTATGTGCAGTAAAAGCTGCAGGATGGAGATGCACCCCCCCCCCCCCACCCACCGACTAGAAGCAGCCAAGGAACCGCCTCTACGTCTTACTATGCTCAGACTGTTGTGGACGGACCTTTTATGGCTTTTAATTTAACATTTAGCTGCAGAACAAACCACATCAAATATTATATATATATAAATATATACTGTATATATATATATATATATAAATATATATATATATATATATATATATATATATATATATAATATATATATATATATATATATATATATTAGATGTACTTGTGGTTCAAACAATTAAAATATGGCAAATCGTTTGATGCTAAAAAAAAACATATTTTTAAATAATATATATTTTTCTTATTTTATAATGTAAACATTTTAGTTGTATCCTATTCTTATTTTGTAATTTGTATTTTTTATTTGTATTTTCTTTCCTATTTTTCTCCTTTTCTATTAATTGTAATTTTTTTCGATTGACTTAATTGTAATTCTTTATTTTATAAAATGGTAATTTCTTGTCACAGTTTTGATCATTATGACGTTTAAAACTGCTTACATAGAGGATGAATCTGGCTGTACTGAGAGATTCTTATTTATTTCCTCGCAAGTATTTGGTAAAAAATTATTTCACCCTGTTTTTAATTGTTTAGAAGTGCTTCATAGTTTATCATTTATGATATATGTATATTATATGTTTACTTGTACTTTAAACAATTAGAATTTGGCAAATCAGTTAATGTTAAAAACATTTGTAAAATATTTATATTGTTTTATTTCTTTTTCTAAAATTCAACATTTTTAGTTGTATTCTATTCTTAATTTTTAAATTGTATTTTTTAAACTTCAGGCTGTTTTCAGGTCAGAACCATCATTTCCTATTTTTATTTTTTTTATTAATTATGTTTTTTTGAATGACTTAATTTGTATTTTTTTCTTATTTTTCAAAAATGTATTTTAAATTTGTTTTATTTGTTTTTACCTAATTAATTTTAAATGCTTGGAGGATAAATTTGACTCTCCTGAGAGATTCTCATTCTTTTAAAATATATTTTTTAGATTGTAGTAAAAATACATTAACAAGTTTAAATTATATTTATTTGAGTACTTTTATTCAAAAGAATCCCATTTGTTTTTTCCCCTTAAAAATATGTGGTAAACATTAAATTTACCCAGTTTTTAATAGTTTTTATAACTCCTTTAGGAAACAGGAAACAAACAAATGTCAAAATGTCATTATATTTAATATGGTTCCAAGGGTTTTTGGAAGAAAACAGACCCGCAGCATCACAGATCCTCTACTGTACCCAGGAGTACTTTCTTCTTTATATCCCTCCTGTGGTTCACAGCAGACCCATCCAGAGTGGTTCTGACAGAAAAGGCTCAGCTTTGGTTTCATCTGATAAACGGTGAAACACGGTGGTGGCACCATCATGAAGCAGACACATGTTAGAGACATGCAGCCGGCGATATTATGGAGGGATCTGGATCAAAGGATATTCATGTGTTGGAGCGGCCTAGTCAAAGTTTTACATCAAACTGTTGGGAATTTGTTGCAATTCGCCCTGGAAGACCTGCAGAGAAGGTTGGTTCCAGTACTGGATCCAAACGGTCAGCACAGCAGGGCCGGACCTAAGACTTATGGGGCCTTAAGCAGATTTTGACTTGGGGGCCCTTCTTCCTTATAAGACCCCCCCCCCCCTCCCCCAACTAACGCTTCAATCAAAATTTGGTCTTATCTCGGAGTTTGATTGGCTGATCCTAAAATCAATCAGCAATAATTAATTATTATTTTCTGAAACAATCTGAGGCTCAAACACAAAGAAAAGGTTAAACTTGTAGCATTTGATTGTAACTATGGTAACACAACAAACTATGAAGATAAAGAAGTGATTAAAATCTAAATTTACATGAATATTTTTTAAAAATTATAATTAATTTAAATATAATACATTTAGATTAAAAAATATTAAACTTAATACAATAATAAGCTACACAGTAAATTTGCGAAGTTCTTTAAATCTTAAAAGTTTAAACTAACAAAAATTAAAATGATGATGGTAACTATGGTAACACAACAAACAAGATAAAAAAGTTATTAAAACACGTTGAATTTTTTTTATTTAATAAAAAACAATCCAAATTTAGATGAAAAATATGTTCAATTATAATTAATTTAAATATAATACATTTAGATGAAAAAATATTAAAATTAATAAAATAATTGGCTACAAAGTAATCTTGCCAAGTGCTTTAACCTTTAAAGTTCAATAAAGTTCCAGATCAGTAGTCTGTGTTAAATTTTGACATTTATAGTCGCCCCCTGGTGGTTTGGAGGACCTAAGCAGTGGCATAGTTCGCTTCTGATTTGGGCCGGCTCAGGAACAAACCAGGGGGAATTTCTATTCCAGATAACGAAAGAAATCTGCCTCGTGTTGTGCCCTTAAAATCCAGATTAAACTCAGCGTCCGACGCCAGCATCCAACATTTATCATTTCAGTAGAAAACCAGCAGACATCCACTTTCAGCGGAGCTAACGACCTTTAACCCTGAACTGTCGCTGCTTGTTGACCTCTCAGAAAACCAATGAAACAGTTTGGACATCTGCCGCGTGCGGACGACCATCAGCAGGACATTAACGTACGATTGGTGTGGTGGAAATCCAGATGTTTACTGCCGGAGGAGGAGAAACTCATAACAGCTCCTCTGAGTGGGAAACATTTAGTCAGGGTTTGTCAACAGGCAGAAAAAATTCATTTTTAAATATTGTGATTTGCTTCTCTCCAGCAGGGTCTCCACCTCCAGATGTTTCCATCCCAGCGGAGCAGCTGAGAAGATCCTCCTCCTGCTCCTCAACCCTCTCCACCCCTGCCAGCCAACCGGTCATTTGCATAATTGCATCGCCGTAACCTCATGGGGTTTGATTTGTGTCGGAGGCGAGTAAACGCAGCAGCGAGGACGGATTACGGCGGGTCAGAGTCTGGGTTTTTTTTTTTTCTTGCAGGAAGGAGCGGGTTTGGTCCTGAAACCGCTAGAAGTCTCCAGGTCTGTATCAGCTGAGCCTGGGTCAGGAGGAAGCGCTCCGGTGTTAATGGCTGATTCGAAATCAAACACAGGGACGGTAGAGATGAGAAGCAAATGATGGTTCCGACCTGAAAACAGCCTGAAGTTTAAAAGCTCGGAAACAGTATTACATCAAAGAGATGGAAGAGGATTAAAACTGCATAATCAGTTTAAAGAAAGCTGTTACAGTCAAACTAAAAATGAAGAATATTTCCATACTTTAAACGTGTAAATAGTCAGGAAACTCAAACTAATCCCATAATTTCACTTGAAGATGGACTTAATGCTGTAAGGCTCCAGCAGGCGGCTGGATAAAGAAAGGTTGGAGTTAGACTGTCATAAACAGAGGCGATGATTGTAGGGTAAGGTCAGACCTTAAAGCAGCCCACGCCACCACACTGCCACCGCCATGCTTAACTGTAGGCATTTTATTTTTCTGAAATGCTGTTGGTTTTACAGCAGATGCACAACTTCCAAGGATTTCCACTGTTGCCCTCATCGCACCAAAGAATTACTACATCACTATCAGAGGTCATGTAGGAATTCTTTATTGTTATCCATCATAATAATCTTAGCTTTTTTTTAAACGTATCTTTTTCCCCATCAATTATTAAACTGATAACATATTCAAAAGTATTTTATTAATTTAAAGTACTATTCAATCAATAAAACAAAAGTATATAATAGTATATAATAATAATAAAACAAAATGAATCTTCTTTCTCAAAATATGAACAGTTCACCTACAGTGGCCTGAACTCACAATCTGACATCTTCCAACAACAACTTTTGAATAATCCTGGCGGGGTGGGGGGGTTATTCCGCAAAGCAAGCTCAGGAAATTGAGGCTCATGTAAAATATCCTCGCTTGAAATATCCTAAAAGTTTACTCTAGACTTATTCGGTTCCACCAGCGAAGCTCGGGTGAATTCAGGCTCATGTGTGTCGATGCTACATTAAAGGCAGCTCCTGTTAACCGATGCTAGATCAGTGAGAACAGAAGGAAAGGAAAGAGCTGCGTTCTTCTCCCAGTCTGAGAAAGACGCATCAATGCAGCCTATAAGCATCATAATTACATCATAACCAAAAAGGGAAACACCAGCTACATAGAAAAAGCTCCTCAGGCTGCGTTGTGTCAGAATGTACATTAGGTGATGTTGCTACACGGACGGCTTAGAGTGTGACAGTGAGCGCTGAGAAGAGCTTCTAACTGTAAATGTATAAATTCATGTTATTAAATCATACTACCTGGTTAGGTAGGGCAAGATAATCTGGCGTCTGTTGTGAATTATTAAAACCAGAATATAACACATGACAGAAAATATTCTGACGAGTTACAGTTTTTACGATATGATTTAAGAAGGAATGTAAAAATATTTATCAACTGAATAAGAACAGTTTCAAGTCTTTAAAAGTCTTTATACAGTATTTAAATTTACACGTGTAATTTTTTTTACCTGTTGCAAGCTACTATAAAGCTATTTAAACATATTTAGACAGGACAGAATGCTGATTTATGGCTCCATCTTAGACAAAAAGTGATTTATTTGTAATTCATTAATTGTGCTCGGTGTCAGGAGTGGAACAAAACGTTTCTGGTAGAAAGTAAATATTAAATACACTAATGCTCTTCAAAATGGTAAAATTAAAATAACTAGATTAAATAAATGTAATAATTTATATTGGAGGGTGGGTGAGGTGAGGGAGAGAACATACTTGTTACATACATGTTTTTAATTTTATTTCTTTTTTTTTGTTGTCACGAACAGTTAGAATATCTGTTTATTTAATTTGTAATGAGGATCTAAAACAACAGACAGGAAACCAAAATGTCCCCAAAATACCCAACAGACTCATCAAAAAGTCTGATCCACTGGTGGTCCTCTTCTTCATCTTAAAGGCAAACACAGCCATCATCATCTGCAGTGGGACATTGAACTTTACTGCTGCTTCCTCCACCGTTTTAAGCTTTTTCCACCTGTTCTGTTGCTATTTCTGCAGGTTTTAACATTCCAGCTGCCTCTGTCACCATTAGCGGTGTTTTGACCACCTGCTACCTCGCAACGTACCTTTCTCCCACCCGGACACAGTAAGGCGCAGCATCTGACCTAATATGTTTTTTTTCTTTCTATTACCTGTCTTTTGACTCTGGACTAAAGAATCAAAATACAGCAGAGCGCTTTTTTTCCCCCTCCACCATGGGCCCTCGCTCACCTCATGTATCTGTTTTCTCATGTGCTAACATGGGAGCGCCATCCTGTGGCTGCAAGCCATTCAGTGACCTGGATCTGTTTGTGTTGTTTGTTGTTTGTTTGTCATGATCTCGGACAGATTGTACTGTAAGCTGAATTTCGCATTGTGGGATCAATAAAGTATTTTTGATTGATTGATTTGATGTGCTGCTTGGGGACAATCATGGTGAATGACACTGGCTGTCGCTGCACATTGATGGAATATCACTTTCTTTCTCACTGGAAGACTGAACATCTCGATAAGAGGGTAACGATTCCTCTTCAGAACCTGACGATTAGACCTCTCTGCATTGTAAGCTTTATCTTTCTAAAACTCGCTGTCTCTGCTGCGACTGCAGAGACTACTCCCTCATCAGTGGCGGCAGTTTAAAACTGAGTACCTCCAAAAGTTTTCACGGTAACACACCTAAAAATATGGCTTAGATTGAAGTTACAGATTTCCACCATTTCCTGGTATAAAAAATGAGTGGTCATATCTGCAGCTGTGGCTTGTTAAAGTCAGCAACGTTGACGCGCTCCAATGCCTCAGTAACTCTTCAACAACGCTCAGCTCCCAGTTAACTAGAGGCAGATATTTTGGTGTCCAGGTCTGAGACGATGCTCAGATGCTCTCATGGGAATCTTTTGTTATTATTTTATTGATTTAGTTACCTGCAGTCTGTGTGTAAAGTTGGAACGTTTGGAGCTCGGCTAATTTGCAACAAAAAATCCGATACGCGAATATTAATCTCTCAAAATGGCCGACGGTCTTCCGATTTTTCCATCACCGTTTAAATCAACCAGTTGAATATAGAAAATACTTGCTTGAATGAACCTTAATCTGTATATATATTTATAATATAGGCTTTTGTATTAGTTCTTGTCATAGGAACAAGTTGGGTTTAGTGGCTTTCTGCCTGTTAAAAAAAAGAAATCATGATTTAGAAACAGCTTTTTGTATTAATCAGGTTTTCTCTGATATTAAAATCAGTTTGATGAAAGCAGAAAGAGATGAGAAATTGTGTTTGCAGCCAGTCGGGCTGCAGAGGATCTTGTTCCTCTGAGTTGTGTGAAACATTTGAACCCACATCTTGTTTCTCTGACTTTCTCCTTCATGAAGTCGGGTTTGTCTTTGTGATGAAGAGGTTCTTCAGTCAGAGAGGAACTTTTGTCCTCCTCAGGGCGTTCTTTGTAGCCCGTTTACGGCCTCTCTGCATGTCGCGACTGTTCATGAGCCTCGTGAAGCTCGCCGTCGAGGCCAAATCTGTCCCAAACTCCCGCTGCTCTCCGCCAGCCTGAAGGCTGAACAAAGAGGCTTTCAGCTTACCGCAGCGGCAACAATACATTACTGAACCTTGATTATAAAACGGGTTCATTTAAAGCTGCTGTCAGCAAGTCAAAGAGGCCTGACAGCCGAACAGAGGGCCGCCTTCCTCCTCGCCATCACCACCCATTTGCATTTTCAATTTCCAGCCTTTGCTTGTTTTATCCTCCAGTTCTGCCCCTTTAAACCGTCTGTCAGGATCAGTCTTCCTTTCGGCTTCGCGGTCTCTAACCTCAACCTCCCAGAGCCCAACCAATCGCATAAATCTCACAAACGGCATCTTAACGGCCCCGCTGAGATGGAAAATTTCTCCCCCTGGTATTGATTCAGAGGCATCATCGCATGCCGGGATGCAAGCTTTAGTTTTACCCTTCGCTGTCCAACTGAGGAGGAGAGAAAACATCTCTGCAGACTAAAACCTGATAGACAAAACCCAAAGATCAAACACTGTAGTGTTTTAAAACCAAACACCAGCTAATAATTTAAAAAAATATTCAACCAGAGTATATTGAGTATATAAATATAACCCAGTAAAGATTGCATTTAGATTTTAGCTCCACAATTTGACAATAAATCATTTTTTGGGTCCTCTGAGGCGACTAAAGTTATGTTTATCAAGTAACTGAGATGGATTTTTGCTAAATCGTAGATAGAAAAAGTTAATAAAACCACCATCATCAGAGTGGGTGAACATGTTCACATTTACTTAACGTTTTTTGTTTTCAATAAACCCACATCGTTTTGCCAAAATCAGTTTTCACTGATTTGAAAGAGTTTGAAAGAAAAAACCCGTTAAAGGTTCTGCAAATTTGACCCAAAGCAGAAGTTAGTTTGAAAACGTTGAGCGAAACGATGGATCTACAGGACAGTTTGAAGGTTTTTCTGGTTGGTTTTGTGGCGCAGGGCGGAAATCGAAAGGCCACTGATGTGATTATGTCATGTAATCACCAATAATATATATATATATATATTTTTAATTTAATTTTATTTAGTTTCATGCATTTACAGGTGCCAGGCCTGTCCCCCATCACCTGCCTTTCACAGTTAAAACAGAAAAGGCCTGATTTTATCGACGGTTTGTGCTTGTTAAAACCGGCGCAAACCGCACAGCGTCCACAAAACAGGCTGTAGTTGATTTACTAACATGGCGCAGAGGGTATTGTGCCTGTTAAACATGGAGCACAAGATGCGCAAAATCCAACTAGCGTTTTCTGTCAGAACCCGCAAAATATTGGGAGGAGAACGGGCAAATAAGTAGGAGTTCCAGGCTGATTTACTAAACATCAAAAATGTTTTAGTCTATTAATCTCTCCTTTATTTCATGAACAAAGAGCTACAGTAATTTGATTTATCCCTTTACACTGAAAATAGTAGTTTTTTTTAGTCGTATTTAGGAATGATAATTAGTCCGGATTAATTCACAGCTACCCTGTAATTAATTAGGTTAAAAAAAATATCGTTGGCAACCCTAATATCTATCCATCATCATAGCGCCCCCTGGATAAAAGTCCTCATTTGAATCCTGCTCCATGTGCCTGTTAATATTTGATCACGTAATCGTAGTAGATCAGCAGCATATTAAAGACAATCAACAGGCACAATTTATTTGCAGCACACACAAAACTGCGGTCACGATTAGCAATCTTGATAAATCAGGCTTAAAGATTATAAAAATCAAACATGTTGTAAGATGCCCGGAAACGTGAACGTAAAATCTTAAAAGATCTTTAGGAACAACCATGATAGAATAATAATGTCTGAACCACTGGCCTGAAAGGACTTAAACATAAATCCTCAGCACCCGTTCTTTAAAAAGCTCCAGTCTATCAGCTTAGGCTGAATCAGAAACTACTCCCTCTCTGTCTCCTGGGTACCTTCCCTATCAGCGAGGTTGTTCCCTGATCCCTGCAGCCCCAGAAAACTCTGTATCTGCAGCATCAGCTGCTCCTGCTTCTCCAAACCTCCCATCCCGTCTCCCCTGTTAGCTTGTACCTGTGGAGCACCGATATCAGTGAGGATGATTATACATTTTAGCTCCAGCAGGAACCGGTTGGGCCAATATAATGTAGCCGTTATTCTAAATCAGCCCTGCTGCTGGTTGTTGGTATGCTGGCTCCGCAGCCCAGCGGCTCATGTTCTCTGCAGGCTCCGCTGAGAAGCCATTAGCCTCCAAAGAGTGAGGGGTTAGCTTTCCCCTGCCATTGATCGAGGGTTGAACGGGGAATCTTTAAACCCAGAGTACTGTGTGAAGGCTCTGGTTACCTCCGAGTCAGGAGCTGTGGCGAGGACGAGGGGGTCGGTGCACGGCACACCCAGCAACACACTGGGCTGCTCTGGATCGCTTTCTGCACCAATTAAAATGCATGGAGAGCAGGTGACCTGCTGGGTTCATGTTTGAGCTCGCGGACGGGGTGGGGGGGTCGTTCTGAGGTCCACCGCTGCGCCCGGAATTGGAATGGGACCTGATTAGTCTCGCTTCACCGCCTCTTTGGGCGAATCCATTGACTGTGGTGAGGAGGGTGGTGGGGGTGAAACAGGACCTCTCATATAAATCTGTCCGAGTGTTTGGCTCACATTCTGATGACACCAGGAAGCTGTTTGGGAAGGAAAAACAGAACCAAGGATCTACTTTTAAAGAAGTTTTTCCCTCACAAAACAGAAAAAACATGGAAAACAGCTCCGGGTTTGAACCACCTCTCATTCAGTTACCATGTCTTTATGAAATCCTTTCACAACATCACATATCTGCATATTCACGTCAATGAAATCCTCTCATTTCTCACACAAACTGTATGTTAACGTGTTTTAATAAAGTTAGTTTTTGTAGTTACAGAGGAAAATGAGTCTGAGATTTTGTATTACTAAAAAAAAATAATTAAACATAACTTGACGGTCATGTTTACGAAGCATGTAAACAAATAGCAATTGTAGATTCATGTGAGATTTTTAAGCTCTGTAACGATTAGTGTTCTTACATCCCATGGGTGAGACATATCGTCCTGCTTGTTTTTATGTGAAAACCTTTCATAACAATGCTAGGCTGTCCGGGCCAATTGTATGCTAGCCTAACACAATCAGAAGCTCTAACCTGTATTTTCAATTAAAGTGATAGTATTTGTTTAATAAAATTGTATTAATTTACTGCCATAAGTCTATTCTTTCTTGTCTCTAACAGTTTTCTTGGCTGTGGAATATCAAAACTTCGTCCAATCAGATTTCTGTCTCTGTGTGTTGATAGGGGCAATCAAATCACCCGAAGGCCTTCAGAATCAGTAGAAACGGCCAACAATAAATAGACTATATTATAGACAATTGTTTTTTTTTTGTAACCAATTAGCTTTCAGATCCACCTCACCAGGCCAATTAGCTGGCCCACGATGATGGCAGAAGTTTTGATTGGATGGTCAGAGGAAAGTTAGCACTGCCATCTATTACTTAGCAAAGCACATCTTCAACAATCTGCACGCATTTATTCTTTAGAAGTTTTTTTTAGTTCTCCCAGTGGCTGAAGAAGGAGGATAAATAGATTTCTCTCAGAAATGAGGAAAAATCCATTTCCAAGGTGGATTTTTTCAGGTGGGCTGGAGATTGTGAAGAGATGCTAGCTGACGAGTCGTTACCCAGCAAGTATCAGCCTACAAATTACTAATCGGCTAATGGATGAATCAACAGCGGTGTAATATAAGTTATGCAGGGCTCTGTCTGTCTCTCACTCCCTCACCCCCCTCCCTCGTTCAGCACTCCCCATAAACACACTGCAGCTTTATGATAATTGATATATGTAAAAATAATAACATCGGTGGTAAATGTTCCAACGAAAGTTTTCCAGATGTTCCTCAATACCTCTATTAACGTTTAAGTAAAACCTCTGAAACATAATATAATTCTGTATAGAAGTGATGGCTTTTATATTGGTAAAAACATAATAAAGTTGGTAAACCCACACTGAAAGCCCTGGCAGCAAACACACAGCTGACTGATACATTGATTATATATCTCATTGCGAAGCTGAGATTCTTTCAATGACGCAATCATAACTGTAGACACAGTAAACACTTTTATCCAAACATGCAGAAAGCTGGATAATGTGCAACCAACCTTTTTAAGTCTTAATACCATTGAGAGAAGCAG
This sequence comes from Apricaphanius iberus, assembly GCA_028564705.1. Classification (NCBI taxonomy): domain Eukaryota; kingdom Metazoa; phylum Chordata; class Actinopteri; order Cyprinodontiformes; family Aphaniidae; genus Apricaphanius; species Apricaphanius iberus. The sequence goes on from JAPXFQ010001846.1 coordinate 716,935, forward strand.
CCCACCTAGAACAAAATTGGTCTTTTTACATGTAAAAGTGTCCAGTTAATGTCTTCCAATATCATAGCTAGACAACGACAAGTGTAAACAATCCAACATAGTAGTAGTTCCAATTCCCTTACACTAGTTTATGCAAAGCTAAAGTTAAAGCAAACGGTTTGGTTTATGGCAAGCTAAAGCTAAAGCAAATGGTTTAGTTTATGATTAAATGAAGCTAAATTAAAGCAAATAATTAAGTTTAGGGTAAGCTAAAGCAAACAGTTTGGTTTATGGCAAGCTAAAGCTAAAGCAAATGGTTAAGTTTATGCTAAGCTAAAGCAAACAGTTTGTTTATGGCAAGCTAAAGCTAAAGCAAATGGTTTAGTTTATGCTTAAATGAAGCTAAATTAAAGCAAACAATTAAGTTTATGTTAAGCTAAAGCAAACGGTTTGATTTATGCCAAGCTAAAGCTAAAGCGAACGGTTACGTTTATGCTAAGCTAAAGCAAACAGTTTGGTTTATGGCAAGCTAAAGCTAAAGCAAACGGTTTAGTTTATGATCAAATGAAGCTAAATTAAAGCAAACAATTAAGTTTAGGGTAAGCTGAAGCAAACAGTTTGGTTTATGGCAAGCTAAAGCTAAAGCAAACGGTTACGTTTATGCTAAGCTAAAGGAAACAGTTTGGTTTATGGCAAGCTAAAGCTAAAGCAAATGGTTTAGTTTATGATTAAATGAAGCTAAATTAAAGCAAACAATTAAGTTTATGCAAAGCTAAAGCAAACGGTTTGGTTTATGCCAAGCTAAAGCTAAAGCAAACGGTTATGTTTATGCTAAGTTAAAGCAAACAGTTTGGTTTATGGCAAGCTAAAGCTAAAGCAAATGGCTAAGTTTATGCTAAGCTAAAGCAAACGCTTTAGTTAATACTAATCTAAAGTTAAAGCAAACGGTTTAGTTTATGATAAAATTACGCTAGATTAAAGCAAACAATTAAGTTTATGCTAAGCTAAAGCAAACGGTTTGGTTTATGCCAAGCTAAAGCTAAAGTAAACGGTTAAGTTTATGCTAAGCTAAAGCAAACAGTTTGGTTTATGGCAAGCTAAAGCTAAAGCAAACGGTTACGTTTATGCTAAGCTAAAGGAAACAGTTTGGTTTATGGCAAGCTAAAGCTAAAGCAAATGGTTTAGTTTATGATTAAATGAAGCTAAATTAAAGCAAACAATTAAGTTTATGCAAAGCTAAAGCAAACGGTTTGGTTTATGCCAAGCTAAAGCTAAAGCAAACGGTTATGTTTATGCTAAGCTAAAGCAAACAGTTTGGTTTATGGCAAGCTAAAGCTAAAGCAAATGGATAAGTTTATGCTAAGCTAAAGCAAACGCTTTAGTTAATACTAATCTAAAGTTAAAGCAAACGGTTTAGTTTATGATAAAATTACGCTAGATTAAAGCAAACAATTAAGTTTATGCTAAGCTAAAGCAAACGGTTTGGTTTATGCCAAGCTAAAGCTAAAGTAAACGGTTAAGTTTATGCTAAGCTAAAGCAAACAGTTTGGTTTATGCTAAGCTAAAGTAAACGCTTTAGTTAATACTAAGCTAAAGCTAAAGCAAACATTTTGGTTAATGCTAATCTACAGCTAAAGTAAACTGTTTAGTTAATGCTAAGCTAAAGCTAAAGCAACAATTTTTCTTTTATGCTAATGTATAGCTGAAGTAAACTGTTTAGTTTATCCTAAGCTAAAGTAAACTGTTTAGTTTATGGTAAGCTAAAGCTAAAGTAAACTGTTTAGTTTATGCTAAGCTAAAGCTAAAGCAAACGCTTTAGTGTATGCTAAGCCAAAGCTTAAGCAAACGGACTGCTTGCAGATCAGAGTAATTATTAAGTTAACTTCCACAGCTCCAAATAATAATCAGAATTGCATCTAAAACCAGATAAATATCGGTGTTACTGATTGATTTCTGATAATTCTGAATCTGCATTAATGAAATTATTATAAGAGCTGCGTCAAATTAAGCATTAAAGTGTCAGGATGTAAATTCAATACAGCATTTTTTTCAGAGGTTTAGAACAAATCAAAATTAAATCATTAGAGTAAATGCTAATGTGTGATTAAACACCAAAGCAAAAGAGATTGCCAAATATTTTTTACGTTAAATGCAGAATCTAACCAGAAATTTTCAAAATAACACGGCCAGATGCTGAAACCTCACAGAAACACATCAACGCCATTAAGTTGCTGTTCAAGATGCTCAGAGACTTTCAAGCCGGAATCTTTGTTTCCGGCGACAGTGACCACTTTTCCACGACTTCATTTGAGAAGAAAAGATTTTGTAAAAGAAAAGGAAACGAGCCGAGCGGCGGCGGAGGCAACGCGGTCAACAACGGCAGGATGCAGACGTCTGAATGTGTTCTCGTGTTTCCGTGAGGCTCTGAGACAGAGAGACAAAGGGAGGGATGTGGGTTTGAAGCTTTTTGCTTCGCACAATGAGGAGCTCAAAGAATTGACGGCGTGTGAGCAGAACACGTGTGCTCCATCTCAGGCTGTAATCTGTGTTTTAGTATGAAAAGTGCTGCTTTTAGTCGCTCGTTCAGGAAATTCAGGTTTCTTGTTTCGACCAATATGCCTGTTTAAACAGTCAGACACTCAGAGACCAGACCAGCTTTTTATATCTGACAGGTGCTTTTCTGTCTGATTCAGTAATAATGAAGGGACTTTTTCCTACTGTTTTGAGCCTCTATTTACTAAAAAAAGAAATAAAGTGCCAATGATTTAAAAAGTTAAAAGAGCACAAGGTCCCTGGAGCTGATTAATCACTGTGGATTGGTGTAAACAGGAAGCATAGGTTTGCCTGTTTACCAATAGACTGTAAGTTAAAGATGGTTAAAGCTACGGGAATGTCATGCATTTATTTGTGGACTCTAGAGGTCACATTATGGCCAGACCATTATGACCCGACCTTGGACTACCAGGTGTGAACTGATCTAGATGCCTGGAGCTTTTCCAGGCGAAGGAGACCCATAGATCATATGGCCTGTTCACACCACCCAAAACGTCACCAACCAGAACAGCAAGATTACATATGAAAAGATGAATATGGAAACTTTTCATAAAAAGCTATTAATAAAGGAATGATAATAATATCTCCACAGGGCTTTAAGGGAGGTGCAGAATGAAAAAAAATCCTTTAAAAAATTATAGTTGAATTAAATTATAATAAAATGTAAATGTTAATGGACACGACGATGATGTTATGTGTACCAGCCAGTAGCGGCCTACAATTGGGGGTTGACAGATACGATCTTTTTGTTCCAACAATCTGGTCGGCACAGCTCGGCTGGTTCTGGGAAAAATGGTTGAGTCAATAAGTCAAGCAGCCGCTACCATTCTCCGTCTAAGGAGAGGAGTGACTTCAGAAGAACAGAAACTTGAGTAGTAGTGGTTTAAACATTTCTACGGCATCAAACACGCTGAAACTGAGACTTTCCTCCTGGATCGGTAAGCTATCTCAGTTGCTAACTTGGCTAACGTCAGCGGTCAGCTATACTCCTCTAAACTACATTCCTCACTGGACATAATTCAGGTTGGTTACTGGACGTTTGTGCAGCGAAATAGGCAACCCAACAGCTGGAATGACGTTTTAAATTGTTGTAATTACAACCTATATAAATTAGATGACGCTATCGTTCTTATATTCCATATCCACCCTTTAAGTCTATGGTTGAGGCCGTCAGAGTCTCCACGGTGCTTTGTGTGGTTTACCAACGGCAATTTTTGAAAGTTTTGCTGCTTTCTAAGATTCAAAGCGGCAAAAGCCAACAGCATAGAAGTTGAGCTAGCCGAGCTTTCGCCACCATCACTTGAGCATCAACCAATCAGACCGCCTACCAGTTTTGACGTTGACGTTGGGACAATCCACTCTCTCAATATGAGCTGCCATTGTACAAAACATCCGGCAATAGATGAAGCCCATTTATGGCTCAGCTATAAATATGTAGAGGCTTCAAATCAGTCACTCTATGCCCGTTTTTTGACAGCGACAAAGCGTACGGTGTGAATGCACCATAAGGATCAGTTATGATGCAAAAGAGCAAGCTGAACCGTGGCTGGCTGGAGAGAGGGACATCTGGGTATTCCTCCTCTAAATATGCAAGCAATGCAATTTTCTAACAATCTGTCTCCGTCAATGAGAGCTTATGCCTCTGATTGGTCAGCTCAACAAGAGCCAGAAATCATTTCACCAGAACGGTGCTTCATAGTTGATGGAATCAGCAGTTTTTGCAGCGTTTGGGCTACATGCTTTATTTTGAAAGTCTAGTTTATCTAATCTGGTCTTTTGGCGATTTTCGACACAAGGAGGTGTAGAGAAACAACAAAACAGTTTTCTATGTATCGTATGAACTGCGTCTTCTAGTAAAAAGCTTTCCAGCTTAATCAAAACGTACTTTCTGTCGTCCTTCGCTCCTTGATGGGGGAATGCGTTCATAAGCTGAAGAAAACAAACTCTAGTTAACCAGAAACGACGCTGCAGTGGTGGGCAGACCTGCCAGAAAAAGCCAGCACCCCCTGCTGTCCCGGTGGGGAATTGCTTTGCAACCCTGACACGCCAAAGCAGAACTATAAACGAAAAACATTTCCGTCAATACGTCTGCTTGTGTTTGCAAACTTGCTGAGAGAGAAGTAAAAATTTGGCTATATGGGTGGAAACGTGCATCAAATATCCCGGTTGTGTTTTTATCTTGGTTTAAATTTCACGGTGGGGTTAATTTCTTGTATTGTCCATCTGTGCCCCAAAGCTGTGGAACTCACTCCCACTCTTGGGAGGCATCCTCCATCTTCAAATCACACCTAAAAACTCATTATTTCTCACCGTCTTTCCATTCGTAACGTTTAGTTTTTTGTTATTTCCTTTTTATGTTTGCGATGTTGTTTTTCAAGCGTTGTGCTAGTATCATCTATTTATTATTGCCTTGTTGCCTGTCTGTTTTAGCTCTTTGTATTTTCAATGCTTTCCTATAATTGTATTTATTTTACTGATGTTTTTATGAACAACGCTCTGGTTGGTTGTAATGCCATGTTTAAAGCGCTTTACAAATAAACTGGTATCGTATATCAGGGAACAAAGGGATATTATTTTAAAAAATTTTTCAACAAATGTTTATAATAATGTATACAATAAAGTAAAATATCAATAAATAATATAGAATTTTGAATGTTTTGGGTTTTTGCTGAATTTAGGAAAACTCAGGGATATGAAATGAATTTTTCAGAGGGCCCTACTTTCTGTTTCATCTGTTACCTGACCTCTTGGTTTCATATGTTGGCCTTTTCTTCCCTTTTGTCTGCATGAAAACAAAATATGATATTAAATAAGGAGCTTTATTTCAGTATTCATGTGGGCCACTTTGATTGGGACGGAGCTCCTTCCGTTCAGCTTCCAGCTACTGACGCAAAACAATGCAAAGTTCACTGACTAATTCCTGGAAGAATCATTATAAAACCCATTATTATAGTCAGAGGTCCAGTCTGCTTATACTTTATTGCTACATTCAGAGAGCGGCACCAGCGAGGGCAGCTAAGCAGGGTCCTTCAGCTCAGTAACACCTGCGGTAGCTAACGGAATGCTAACGGAAGTTGGTAACCAGTTAACAGGGAAACGCGTCGTTCTGTAACACCGGGAGGCAGAAGTGTTCCCAAACAGGAGGTTTTCACAACAGAAGCCGGTGTTACACTTCTTTGTCTCATTTAGAAGCGCTGCTAGTCGTAACGTTCTGTACCGAACAATTTGTATACGGGTAAACGGACCGTTACACCCCGAGTATGCAAGAAGGTTTTATCCAGAAATGGCAGAAACGTTTATTTAAAGCAAGACAACAGAGCTACCGACTGTTCTTCCATGCAGCTTCTGATAAGAAAGCAGAGTTTTTATAGGAAAAACCCGTGTGATCATCACTGGTATTGCAAGTAGTGACCATTTAGTGCGGATTTTAGGTGTAGCTGCAGCCACCTACATGCATCTTCATCTTTATTTATTTGCCATTTTCAATTTTCTAATCGCTTTATTATGAAACCAAATGTATTAATTGATTAATTGCCCCTCCTCTGTGTTTAGTTTTATGTTAATTTGCCTTCACCAGGGAAGAATTTCTCTGGCCGGTTCTGAGTTGATTTCTCCTCGGGGAGAAACTGGGAGAGATGTGGCTGAATGCATTTAGGAGGAGTCCACCCGTCTGAGGGGAGAAAAAAGCGGTAGAGGAGGCTGAATGAAGCACAAATCACAGCTATTGTATCTGGGGAAGCTGCTGTCAGTATATAAAAAAAACAACTCCCAAAGAGCGCAGTGAGAACATGTTGTGTGAAAAGGCAGAGGCAGCTGCTTTCTGCAGTAAATGGGCTCCGAGCTGCAAAGGCTCCTGGGGTAATCTGAGGTTTGAAAGTAAACAGAGCAACACATCAGCTGGTCGTCGTCTCCCATCTGCCTCCGTGTTTCAGACGCTTCATTAAAACGGTCCGGCTCACCCAGCCACGAGTGCATTTCATTACAATCAGATGAAATCACTTCATTCAGATGTCCAGAATGAGTCTAATTGGTCGAGATTCGTCAGTCAGAGCTGGAAGCAGAAAAACAAAGTACATACTTCATCTGGTGAGACTTCAGGTTTTCTTGAATTATTCAGCGGACGTGAACCTTTCTAGGAGTTCAGTAATCGAGATGGCAGCAGCTAACTCTGGCTTCAGAAAGTTTAAATTGCTGCAGGAGGACAGAACTTTGTGGAGACGGCTGATTTATTTTAAACTGACTTTACTCAGTTTTAATCCATGTCTTCCGGGTCTCCTCCTCTGACTCCTATTGACATTCAGAAACACTGCGGTTCTGCTACAACTATGTGGAGCAAGTCTTACTTTTAATGAGCTCTCTGAAAGAATTTGAGGAGTCTCGAGCTTTCCAAAAACTTTGGGAAAATCTCTGACAGCTGACTTTTTTTAAAACTCAGTCTGGAACTTCTACCTGAGGCCATTCTGCAGAGGTTTAGTTTCGGTAGGAAAGAACAGACAGTGGGAGAGCTACAGAGGGATAAACACGATCTCAGCGTTTAGAGAGACAAAAACCCGGAAGGTCCGTCTCTGGCTCTACGGACTTCAGGTTGAATGTTTGAGGTTCATGAGAGGATTATTAGAAACAGGCTGAAAAAGTCTGGCTGTTTGAATTGAAGGAGTCAGAATGTAGCTTTGCAAAGCTGGATCTGAATGATGCACAAAACTTCTGAAACTCAATTCTTTAGACGATGAGACAGAAAACGGGATGTTTGGAGAAAAAAACCCAACAACCCCAGATCACAAACACCTTTTCCCAACTGTGAGGCACGGTGGAGGAGGAGGGTCGTGGGGAAGTCCAGCACCATCTCCTCTGTGTGCTGTCAAGTTTGTTTAACGACAGAGAGAAGCAGGAAATGAATGACAAAAAGAAGATTTCTCTTATTTGCTGTCTTCCTCTTTGGCTCCCTGGATCTGGGCCGAAGCAGAACCGACCAGAGGGACCCGGTAGACGGCTGTGGCCCGGTTCAGACGGTACCAGACAGCTCAAAAAGGCTGAAAAATGTTTACGCTTTGTAGACTTTCACAATCAGAATATAACCTAAGCTGATCTGATGCGAGAAGGGAAACCGGCACATTGTCTCAGTGGTGAGTGAAGCTCAGCAAGGCTTAAAGAAGAAGGTCGTTTTATTGTTTTTTTTTTCAACCTAAACCTTCTTTTTAGCATTTATTATCTTGCTTTACTCACCCAGACAGGTTTGTACCCACTTGGAGTCCTTCGGGAGAAGTTGATATTGATTTCTCTTCATTTGTTTCTGTCTTACAAATTGAGGTATGAAAAAAAGAAATTTTTGAAAAATTAAATAATATAATTCTTAGTTAAAATAAATTAATTGAAATATAATAAATTGACCGGGGAAGCACTTAAAATGTATATTTTACATTTTGTGATATTTATCGATAATTATCTATATTGATCAATATGACTATTTTTTTGTCGATATGCTCTACTTTCTATATCGTCCAGGCGTATGTTTAATCTATAACCTAGACCTCATAGCAAAGCAGCGCTGCAGTTAGCAGAAACAGGACATCTCTTTCACCTACTAAACACAAACATGGTGTCAACAGGAATGTCAGCAGATATTTATCGCTCCTCCATCATGTGAGCTTTGACTGGAGCTTTTAGTTGCATCCTCCTCCTCCTCCTCTGTTAGCTTCATCCTACACATGAACAGCTGGATCTTCTACCTCAGTGCTACCAAGACAAAAAGCTCATCTGCTGCTGCAGCTCCTCTCCACACATCCAGGGATGTCTCACTGTGACGTTCAAACCACACCTAAATGATTCTGTGTATTCAGAGTGTCATGTAAATTTAGTTTATCAGGCTCCAATTAAAAGAAGGAAGCGGCTAAATCAACCGAGCTGCTCTACATCAGTCAGATGAACCCTCTGGAGTCTCATTTCCTTCATTAAACTGCAATCTGCGGAGCCATCAGCTCGTGCTGCATGAAGAACTGGAGGCGCGCACATTGAACGTCACAGGAATCATTCTGGAGGTGAGAACGGAGGAGGCCGTCAGCAAATATTAATTGTTCTTTCACTCCCACGTGGCGAGGAAGATGAGATGGTTCTTAACGCGAACATAAATCAGCGTTGGAGACGGCGCCGACCTGCAGGAGTCTTCCCTGTGTTTCTAGATTCTCCTTCATCGCCGACATGCAGGGATTCTGATCCAGGGATCAGGAGGTTGGTCTCGGATCACACAGAGAGACGTGGGGGGGGGGGGATCTCTGATGTTCAGGAAGAAACTTTAATAAACAACCTTCAGATGGTGAAGCTTCCAGCAGGAAAACCTGATGTTAGACAGCCTGACTCATAGCAGCTCCCTGAAGATGGAGCAAAGAAGCAGAACCTGACTGAGAGACGGACTAAAGAAATCACTGAGGCAGACCTCTCTCATCCTGGGATACAGAAAAGATTCACTGCATCACTTCATCACTTCGAAAACCAAATTTAAATAATTTCTTTTAGGCACATCTATTTGATTTTCATGGGTTGTTTACAGCTGCAGCTTCCAGAACATTTTTTATTTAGAAGTTTATGAGCTTTTAAAATTAAACTTGTCATTCTGGGACATTTTTAGTGTTTGATGTTGAACATTTGTGGCCAAAAACGCAAATAGTTTATTGTTGAGACAATCTAATATCAGCTAGATGGGCTGAATAAATAAAAGAAAAAGCTTTGGTTTCCCATGATTCTATGGTATTTCTGATGTTTCTTATTAATAGAAAGGGCTTACAATATAAAAACTTAATTCATTCCTCTATGTTTAGCTTCTTGGACATTTATTTTGTTCTATATGAGGTGCCGTCCATGTTATGTATTCATTTATAAATGTATTTTGTTAGCAAAGCAAATATTTAGCTTGAAACTAAACAGCGAAAGCTGTGAGTGAACACGTTGCTTCACACTCCTTTCCTTTCGCTTCTATTTTCTGCTCAGCTTCTTCAATATCTCCATGTGCGCAGAAATGCACGCATCCAGCGATGCCGGAAACACGTTACTTAGTAGCACGCTACTGCTAATATAACCACATTTTTTTAGTAACGACTAATCTAACGCGTAACTATTTTCATACCAGTAATGAGATTAGAGTTACTTATTAAATCCACTGTGTATTACTATTTTTCTCATTTTCTTAACCAAAAAGATGTTTGTTTTACAGTTTGAAAAATGCCTCCGAATGAGGCGTTGGATGGGGAGAGCTTCCAAGCGCTTCTACAGCGGGACCGAGCGGGAAATACAGCCAGAGAGATGCAAAGCAATAGCGATGTGAGCTCCACTGCCTCGGATGGGGGAAATTATGAGGTTGAATATTTCTCTCCACGTTCTGTGCAGCAGCCGAGCTGCTCGTAATGTTCGTCATTTGCCACCATGAAGGTGTAGCTGAGAACGAGCTTCTTTCATACTCCACAGTCGTCAGAAATCGTAGCCTACGTCAGAAACCCAGGCTAAGTCGGTAGCAGGGATGTAGGAAAATATCGATATGCCAATATATTGCAAAATCTTCATGAAGTCATGATATTGTGTCGATATTCCAGAGCAAATAATCTATTTTTTTTATTTTTAGGACGCTGTGACAGCTTTTCTAAAATTTCAATTCAGTTGTGAAAATCACAATATATAGTATTATATATCACATTGTTTCCTCTGTATCGTCATATATATTGCATCGCCAGATTCTTGCCAATACACATCCCTAGTCGGTAGCAAAGTCTGATTCTAATTCAAGTGCAGTGTAAAGTTTTAACCAGAAGACGTACAAAGTGAATATTTAAACTAAAGTGTATTAAAATACCAAAAATAATGGAACAGAACTGTCTAAAACCGCACTATTAGACACTCATTTATAGTTTATGACAAGAAAATGGGGTTTTGGGGTGAGTTGCACTTATGGTGTTGCTTTAATTAAAAAACACATCTCTGTGGGCTTCCTTTAAACAAAAAAAAAAGACCATTGTTGCGTTTCTGTTGCTTCTCTAAATTGTAAAGAAATAATCTCAGAAAGGTGACACTGGGCTAAGAAAAAGGAGAAAGGAAGCAACATATCCCGTTCCTGCAGCAGAAACTGCCCGAAAAGAATGCGTCGATCGTGGGCTCAGAGAGTCGGATCAATCCGAACAGCCACACCTGTGATCAGGCAGCATTCATGTTTGGAGGTTCCCCTTGATCTAAGATGTCTCCTGTTTGAAGTTCAACCACGGGGAGGGGTTGATGCTGCAGGGCAGCGGTGGGTGAGAGACCCGAGGACCTGCAGGCTAAAGACGCCGGACACACAGACGTCCTGTTGCTCCACCAACACCTCGCCTCAGATCTAAACCGTTACTTAACTTTAGCATTCACAGTTTCCCCACAAACATCTGAACGTTTTTCACATGGTCAAGAACAGGAAAAAGGTTTTTTTGTTTGTTTTCCCTCGTCCAGTTTTGTTGATTTAAAGATGAGCAGCACAGAAAGGAGCCGACACCAGAGATGGAGAACAACGTTAAACATCTGCAACCATCAGGCTGAATATTATCTCCGTTTATTCATCAGGACCAGCCAGAAAAGCCCCACAATAACTGACTCTCTAGCCTTTGCGTCTGCTCTGATTCGCAAACAAACAAACAGCCTCCTTCCCTCCATCCACAGTTTATCCTGCAGCTTTAATTAAACTCCGAGAACCTCCACAAATTTAGAAAGTTCACCTCCAGCCGGCTGACAAACAGCCTTTATTACCTCATGAAAGACAATTAAAAGTGTCTGTCACCCATTAATGCTGCAGCTAATTGGTTTGTGCTAAACTAATAAAATAATTCTTTCCGGGCTGCAGGACATCAATGCTGAGAGGAAGTGAAGTGACATCATGGAGGAGACTAATATGACCGCCGAAGCTTTTTATGTCGGGGTTTCTCTGATTCGTAAGCAAGCCGGTGGTGCCTTTCGTCTCTTGGAGAGCGCCGAGACATTAGGGCCAGGTTTTATTTATTTATGAGGCTTATTTAAAAGCTGAGAACCAGGGAGGAACTTTTTAAACAAATAAACCCAAATTATTCAGGGACTAATTGTTCAAACGAACGGCAACATTCATGCAAACCTCCATTACAATAATAAATATAGCAATCAGGCCCGAGCTAATGAAAGATAAAATATGAAATATATGAAACTTTTTAGAAAAGACTGAAAACGAGTCAGAACAAAAAAACCTTTGAAACATTTTTCTGACAAAAAAAAGTCTTAAGTTAGAATAGAGTGAGTTCTGGATGGGTGATGCCATCATCCACAAAAGAGATGTCAGTTCAGTTGATCACACAGTATTTGAGCACATATTTGTACATTTTAATAACATAGAAATTCAAGGTGCTTTGTGTGATTTGGGGATAAATTAAAAGCAGCAATAAAACAATAAAAACTGAAAAAGTTGACAACAGTTTTGATATTCCAGCTGTTCTTAATCGCTTACCGTAAGACGGCTCTGAGTAACTAATCGTACTGGTTATAATCTAGGCTAGCAGGAGCATGTAGATGTTAAATAGGAGAGGCCCCAGGATGGAACCCTGTGGGACCCCACATGTGATTTCTGTTTATCCTGATAAAGTATGGCCCATTTACACAAAGCAGACCAGAACCTTTGTGGGGCAACTGTGGCTCAGTGGTAGAGTAGTTGGCTTGCAATTGGAGGGTCGTAGGTTTGATTCCAGCTTCCTCCAGTCACATGTTTGTGACAAGTTCCACAAATTGTATGTGAATGTGGCTTCAATGTAAAGCACTTTCGGTGGTCAGTATGACTAGAAAAGCGCTATATATGTTCAGTCCATTTACCATCTGATCACCACAGTGGAGGAACTGTTTCCAGGTAATGGGAAGGAGGGAATGGGCCTCCATACTGACTGGGAACCATTACAGGTACCCGGATGTTGGACATGAATTAACTGTTTTCTATGATCCACACTTCATCCTGCATTTATGGCTGATGATAGCATAGCCACAATATAGGTAGCTAGGGTTAGAAAAGGGGTAGTAACCCATTCATTGATAGACGATAAATGATAGAAAACATTTGCATGCGTTTGATATCATGCATTTAGGTGTTGCAGCTTGATGAGCAGACAGAGGTCGTCACTGCAGCCTGATTGGACGGTTGCTGGGGGTGCAGTACCGACACCAGCGCTTGGCAGCTACAGATGGCGCGCCCTTAACCGTCTTGCCTCTGTTTCTCCACTGATCGTTCTGTAAAAACAATGTGTTATTTTTGGGAGAAAAAAGAAGAAAAAACAGCCTCAGTCTAAAAAGCCTGAGAAGTGGCAGAACACACATAATGCAGCTGTCTCTGAAGTCTGCAGGTCTCCCTCTGGACTCTGCTACATAATGTACACAGAGATCTTCAAAGTGTGAAAGTAACCTCACACTTTTCAAAGAAAAGAAACGAACGCTCTCAGAAAGCTGCAAGACGGATTTGTTAAACTTTCAGATCGGCGACAGGAAACAAAAGCATCAATTATTAATTATGCTGATTAAAATTCTCGTCTTTCATTTCTAACTTCAGTGTGAATTTCTAACTCTGACCTCCTTTACCAAACATCTTAAAGCTTGGCTATTATGTATGCATAATAGCATTATGGCATATGATGTATGCATCATACTTGTATGTGTCATACTTGGCGATTAAAGCTGATTCTGATTCTGATTAGAACAACACTGCTGCCACAACTTTGCCTAAACTTGTAGATTTGTTTAATGTCAGGTAATTGTTGAGGTAAAAATTTCTACTGAATATATACACAAACATCACAGTTTTTTTATTATTACAACTCTCTTTCCTAATATTTTTAATATTGATTTTATCTTTATTTACTTTTTAGTTGACAATATCTGTGGCTCTCAGCGAGGACGCACATTTTTTCACTCCCTCCTCCTCCTGTGTCTTATCCCACTGCTCTATGTCCTGTGCCTCTATCTGGAGTGTCTTTTTTTGCATTTTTCTCCGAACCAAAACTGAATAAGGGAAAGATGGAAAAGGTCAGCTGGTGTCTGAATGCTATTGATAAAATCTACTCAACTCTACGGAGCACCGGAAAAGGGCATCCGTGTTATGGATATCTGGCTATTTGGATTTATGTGGATCGGGTTCCTGCTGATTGGAATGGGCATGTATTGGATCTGCGGCAAAATGGAGCAACAAATACTGATATTGGAGACAGTTCTGGAAGCGATTGGAAGGCTGAAGGAGCCGTGTGAAGCGCAGATTCGTGCTGATGGAACTCAGAACCTCACGCTTGGTGAGCTCGAGCACAGGCCAGACGCTGCAAGAGGCGATCTAGCTGGCGCTTTGGGACTCACTCGTGATTGTCATCGGATTCGGAGAAACTGTCAGTGCGGATTGGTGCAACTGGAAATTAATAGAGTAATCTGGAATTTAATTTGATTGAATTAGACTATAAAAAAAACGCTGACAGACTGAAGGGGTAGAGAGGAAATTTGCTCTCCCTGCTATCCAAATAATTATTGTTTTGGCTCCCATGAAGACCTTCAACTTGGTCCACAATCAAATGCCCGTGAAAGGAATGTAAACAAAGGATTCTCCCCCCCGTACACCGGCATCTACTGACGCACACACTGACATGGATTCAGACACACACTAACACCGTCTCGCTGTATCCTAAGGCACCAGGAAGCTGGATAACAGCGCGCCTCGATGGCAGCGCGTTAACCTGTGGACCCGCCCATCCCTCCTGATGTGTCATTGCTAATGTCTGAATATGTGCTTAAATGTTTAGGTGTGGTTTTTTCTATTACCTGTTTTTTGACTCTTGACTAAGGATCAAAACACATGTGAACGCTTCGCCCCCCCCCCCCCCCCCCCAACATATATCTTATCTTATCTTTTCATACACGGGAGCGCCGCTCAGTGGCTGCATGACCAAAAGTGACCTGGATCTGTTTGTTGTTGTTGTATGTAATGATCTTGGACAGGTTGTACTGTATCTGTAAATTTCTTGTATGTTTGTCATACTTGGCCATTAAAGCTGATTCTGATTCTGAAATTAAGCTTTGGTATAAAATGTTAGCATTTAACAGAAGTGATAAACCTTTAAGTTGTATGTTTTATGATCCACAATACTGTTTCATTGTTGCTTTTTTTTGGTCCTATTTCTTAATTCCTCCTCCAGCACGTACATGTTCATTAATATGTGCTGTCCATGTCCAAATAAATAAACTCAACTCATAAACGTATGCAACTCTCGCACGCCGTTCTGTTCGAAGCAGATGTTCCCAGCCTGAATGGGAACACATTTTCCTTCTGGACTTGATCACAGTTCAGCTTCTGGACTCGGAACATTTCAGTGCAGAGCTGCAGCTGGAGGACAGAAAGATGAAACATTTAATTTAGTTTGAATCTTTATTTCTAGTTTTGTTATGTTCTGCATTTGAAATTATCCCCAAACATACATCATCATCCTAAACTATCAAAACGTGTAAAACGGTGGCCGCAAAGCAATTGGATGTAATATTTGGTAGAGTGTTTTTTTTATTTAAAGGGCCAGGCATTCAAACTGTGCATTTCAGTGACATATTTGCTCAGAGAGTGAGATGAGTTTCAGAACCGGGACCTAATTGTAGCTGAAAACTGAACAATGATATCCTGATTACATGTCTTCCTTTTCTAGAAGGTGGATGTCCTCTTAAGTCTGACCTAAACTAGCAGCATTCAGATGAAACAAATACCAACAGGAATAACTGTTGGTATTTTGGTATTTAATAACTGATAAGTTATTTTTCCTATCTGCTGATGTCATCCTCACCCTATGGAAAAATGAGTTCGATGATCTGACACTCTGAAGTGTGAGAAAACATGAAAACATACCGGTTCATAGCTTTGTAAAAGCTTAATCGGTTGGAGTTTAATCGCTCATCCTGACATGATTTTGTTTCTTTCTTTCTGAGCAGAGAATCTCCAGCCTGAAGGTTTGGCTCCACGATGAGGAAATGAGCTCAGGGAAAACGTCCCTGCAGTCAGTCGGCCGTGTAGATGTGACGGTTCAGGATTAAGCCTCAGAATGAGTCAGAATTAAAACAGCTCCTGAGCGGAGTCCTGCCAGAACCTCCCACCGCCGGCGTGTTTCTGATCAGGACGATCCGCTCGGAAACACAGAAAATTAGCCCACACGTGAAACTCCGGAGCCCAGACGATGATTAATTTTGCTTCCTTCCTTCTGCTGATGATAAATTCATGTTTAGGTTGGTTTTGTTTCTGTAACAGAAGACGGAAAGCAGAAGGAACTGTTTGTTTCTGTGTCATTATGAGCAATAAAACGCTCGTTAAGTGGCTTCAAACACGGCACAAACCGCCTGACGCTGGAATCCTGAAAACCAAATTCAGACTTTTATACGAATAATTAAATCTCAGCTGCCTCAGGAAATGGAGACATGAACTAATGGAGTGGTTTAGCATTCAGGACCGAGCGACAGCTTCATGAACTGATGATGCAGCCTCAGTCCGAGGCCAGATCCTCAGCAACCACAAGCAGACTGTGTATTCCATCAAACCTATGAATACCAGAGTGCATATCTATGGATGTCTGACTGATGAATCATTCAGGCATGAATTAAATAGAGTGTTGACAGAAATTAGGCAGATAACCAGAGCAGTGCTTCAAACACCATCTCATCTTCTTCTGGATTCATTTCTAAATATAAAATGCTTAAAATAGATTTGGCAGATGTAAAATAAAAGTTTAATAATAAGAAGATGATTCATGACGGAATATTAAATGGGCATTGCTGTGTTTTTGTTGCCCTGAGAACCCAAACGCAGAAGAATAGATGATCATTTCGGGATTCAAAACAAGAAGCAATGGAGAGAAAGGAAGAAAAAACTGTGGTGACGGGAGCAAACATGGAGGACGACGGGCAACGGAAGGATCTGACAAGGACGTAAAGAAACCGACCAGAACCAGGGGAGGCAGAGCAAGAGAACGCAGCTCAGGAACTAAACTGAGGAGCTCGGTGAAAAGTGATGAATAAACCAAGCTGGAGAACACACAAGAGATTCACAAACAGAAGAAGAATTGATGCACAGAATGCTGGGTGACAGTTAAAAATAATCACAAGGCAAGATACCTAAATACATCGAACAAAAACATCATTACAAGTTCACCTCCAACAGGTAAATCCAGTGGACTCCAACAGTAAAAAAAGATTAAAAACCGCTAAAAAGAACCAATGCTGTCGACCAATCCTTTACGCTTCGCTAATGCTAGCTAGTTTTTACTGTCGTAGCAACTATTTGTCAGCCAGAAGCAGGACGTATTGCTTTGGAAACCTTTGAACCCTTTGGATTATCATAAAAACACAGTAAAAAAGAAACAACATGTAAATACACAAAGTTATAAAATGGTTTAATACTGAGCCATACAGATGTTACGGGTGTGAAATATTCTCAACCGAAAGCAGAAACGTTTAAAAAATAACATTTTAATTGTTTGATTTGTGATTAAAATGATATAATAAGCAACTATTAAGATGCACAATTTAAATAAAAAGTGCTAATAATAGACCACACAATTTTAACAATAAATTCACACAAAGCAATAAAGGAATAGAAGAAAAGAAGTGAACATGTACGCATACACACAGAAGTGCAGATATACACACAACTACCACAAATAAACAAAACTGCCATAAAAATACATGAAACTACCACAAAAAATACACCACCATATCTCAAGGCAATTTTATTTGAATACTACACTTTTAACCGGTTAACTTAATGTGCTTTACATGATTTGGTGGTAAAGAAACAAGAAAAAATAGTGCATCAGAGAAACTATGACAGCAATTGAGTGCAATACAAAATATACACCAGAACTCATACACAAAACTAATGGAAATATACCAAAGACCGCAAATACACAATGCTACCATGAATACACCACACTGCAACAAATACACAAACTACAATGAATACACAACACTATTATAAATGCACAGAATTACAGCAAATAACATCAAGCAACCACCAAAAATCCACAAAAACGACATGAAACTAAAGCAATACATCAAACTACTGCAAATACAACAAACTACGATAAATAAAGAGAAGCACTGCAATTAATATATACATAAAACCACTGCAAAAATACATTAAACTGATGCAGATACATCAATCTACTATAAATACACAAAGCTACAGCAAATACACCAAACTAACACATTCAATACACAAAACAGACACCAACTGAAGCAAAAATACACAAAACTGACACAAATTAGCAAAACTACCATAAATTTACAAAGCTAGAAATTATACATGATATTTATGATATATGATACATAAAGCACACATAAAGAGACACAAAATAAAAAAGTCTTAATGTTTATTTTGTAGGTCGTTTCTGCAAATTAGCACAAAAGTATATAAATTATGAATAAAAGCTATCTGTAAAAACAAAATAAATACCACCAAATCATACAAAACAAGTGAAAACATAATAAAAAGGACCACAAATAACAAGAAATAAAATAACAGGACCACTAAAGACACCGGTACTGACCTTAAACTAAGACACGGAAGGATGGATGACAAGTTTGAATAAAACTGCAAGAAGCTAAGAGAAACAAAGGGACCCAACGCTAAAACTAACGTGTGTTTTTTAAAATCTGTTTCAGTTTGATTCTTTTACGGCAAAGTTGTTTCTTTTAACAATTCTACAGCATCTAAATCATTACAGACAGATCTGCTAATGGTTTCTCATTGTTTTCAGTATTTTTGCTTTGATTAATTATGCAGGGCCACTGCTCTAGCTTACGCATCTAACTAAGCTAGCAGAGCTAACACAGCAAATAGAGCTAACAAAGCTAACTGAGCTAACAGAGACCATGCTGCCTCATCCAAATCCACTCTCTGAGCTTCAAACAGGAGAAATGATAGGAAAATATTCTTCTCAACATGTTTCAATACAAAACATCAGGGACTCTTGATGAGGTGAAAGTGGAGCCTCCACCTGCTCCACCCCTCCATCCTATAGACTCTATAGAAAAAAATTATCTGGGTCCAGTGTTGCCAACTTAGCGACTTTGTCGCTAGATTTAGCGACTTTTCAGACCCCTATAGCGACTTTTTTTCAAAAAAGCGACTAGCGACAAATCTAGCGACTTTTCTGGTGTTATTGGAGACTTATCTGGTGTTTTTGAGACTCTGGCGTGAAGCACATATTGTTCTGCAGTTACTGTCCTCAACGTGAGCCCCTCCCCCGTCCCAAAGCACTTACAGGCGGCCAGTCTCACAGTAGCCTTGCGCAGCAGTCCCATCTACGGTCTATGGGCGGAGCAGAGAGAGAGAGAGGAGACCCTCACCACTCGGCGTCCGGACTGCAAATGAAATGCGCTTGCGCAAAAGAAAGCCCCCGCTGGCTTGCAGAGCGGGATTTAAATGTAAACGTTTCTTTGCTGTGACGCTGTCACACAAATAAATCACTGCATTTGACTCACACAACCTCAGCAGCTCAGTCACTTATTCACCTCGTCCACTGTGTGTGTAGCCTACCTCTCTGTGACATAAGATCTTGCTAGCTAGCTCAGCAAAAAAAAAAAAAAACTTTAAAAAAAAAACCCTAAGTAACTCTGCCAGAGTGTGTCTTTTGGGTCACTTTGCCGGTCCCAAGCCCGGATAAAGGAGGAGGGTTGGTTGTAGAGCTAGCAATTTCACCCTACAGAACAATCTTTTGATTAAATTTGCTGTTATAACATTTAACAATACAGGACAAAACTGATGTGTGTAATGTGGATCTAGACAAAGCATTTAGCGACTTCTAGCGACTTTTGGGACAGCCAATAGCTACTTTCCTTACTGAGGAGTTGGCAACACTGTCTGGGTCTGGGCTTCACTTGGATTGGTGATGCAGACTATCCAAAGCCGCAGTGTGTGGTGTGCAGTGAGGTTCTTGCAAACAGCTGCCTGAAGCCTTCATATCTACGTCGCCACCTTCACACAAAGCATCCTAATGTAACTCAAAAGCCTGTTACATTTTTAAAATCAAAATTGGAGGAGTTGAAAAGCAGCCAAAAACAACTACAGGTACAGGTAACAGTGACAAAAATGATTGTGACATTTTTTTTAAGGTGGGGGCTTGGGGGCGCGTCAACATAGACGGATTATAAAAGGGGGTGCATGGCAAAATAAGTTTGGGAACAGCTGCTATAGAGGAACAATACTGAGGAGCTGGAGTAGCCTATGGCCTCCATCATCAGAGCTCCGGCTAAACGGCGCAGCTGTAAACTCTAAACAACACAGACAGGACATCAATATTCAACCACGGCCCTGTTAATGTCAGAGCGGCTGCAGAAAATTTAATCACGCCTGTTACGCTTTCCCAGAGTACATTCGTCATGTTTGAGTCGCAGGCAAAAACACGACAGAGAGTGCTCCATGAGGCGAGGCAGAAGACTCTGGGAGAACTCCCAGGAGGACGACGTTTAAAAGCCTCGCAGAGGGCCAAATTATCCAGCATGATTTCATTTGTGTTGGCGACGGAGAACAACGCCTGACTCAGCTCGGCCGACGAAAAGCAAGTCGCTGCCATGAATTTATAAAACCAGCTCTGCTGCTAGTTCCACCTGAACGTCGACAGCAGGCCTCCATTTAATCATCAGCGTCTGCAGCAACAGAAAACAAAGAGTTCTGCCATGTGTGTTTCTTTAATTCTGTCTCAGTTTGATTCTTTTACGATCAAGATGTTTCTTTTAACAATTTTACAGCATCCACTTAATTCACAGAGACACGTTTTAAAAGCAAATATTTCCTCTGTTTTGGTGGTTAAATCCTCCTTTCTCTAATAAAACATTTTCATCAACACTAAAGATGTTTAATTTTAAAGCCAGATACTCTGTTTTAGGGAAGAACGTATCCTCTGAAACAACCACTAAAATGTATTAATATCAGTAATCTACGACGAATTTTCATAGAGATATATCGCATCACAAACAATTAGCTTTATATCAGCCAAGTTATCAAATAAAAATACATCAGATTGTTTGATGAACAAAGTATTTAAATTTATTGGCATTCTTGATTCCTGTTGCCTAAAAGTAAATACTGTCTAAATGTCAGCTACTTACATACAACACAATGTACGGGGGATTTTTTCTGCCATTCATCCAGAGAATACAATTACAATTTGGGAGAGAATTATTCTCTCTTCTCCCTCAAAACCTGTAATGATTGCGCTCAAAACTTCTGCTCGTTCTCAGATACTCTCTATTCTCTCTCAAATTCTCTGTTTCCTGCTCACAGATTTTCTCCTCGCTTGATAAGTGTATCTCTGCGCAGATCAAAACTGCGCTCATGAACCTCTCTTCTCTGTTTGCGGATTATGTGTGTTCGCTCGCAGATCGAGAAGCATCAAGCAACCGTTCCAGCCA
Source organism: Apricaphanius iberus (assembly GCA_028564705.1). Lineage (NCBI taxonomy): Eukaryota > Metazoa > Chordata > Actinopteri > Cyprinodontiformes > Aphaniidae > Apricaphanius > Apricaphanius iberus. The sequence continues at coordinate 737,905 of JAPXFQ010001846.1, forward strand.
ATAGAACGATAGTCGATCTAAGATGATCGCGATCACTTCCTCCCACGTTTAATTACTGTAGCGTCACCCGCGTCCCACTTTACTCAGATTTCCTCATCACAAGGAACCACACATTGCATTTTCACTAACAAACAACTCTCACCAGTTCTCATACAACTCACAACAACACCTGGTAACATTATTAACCGCTGTATCACAATAAGACCATCCCCCGTGAACACAGCACACCTCTACAGAGCATAGTAGCTGACAGTAGCAAGTAGCTATTAGCTAAGCTACAGTTAAACCTTGGCTAGGACATATGAAGAAAGAAGCAGCAGGAGGGGAGCTAAAGCCGCTCCTCCTGCTCTTAAATCACCACTGAGGAAATTTTGAGTTCCCCGTGAGTTAAGTCGATATTCTCGTTGTAGACAAAAGGACAACTAAACATTCGCTGGTTTCTCTGAGGCAGCAGGAGCTGAGAGTTGTTGCGCTGCAGTAACTATAAAGAGTCACTAGATGGCAGCAACCCTCTGTTACTAATCATTTCTGTTATTTATTTAAACAAGATTTTTACACTTAGTGTAACAAGTCATTGCGAATACAATAATACTGTAAGTAAATTATTTAAATTTCACCATTAATGCCTAATGTGATATTACACAAGAGCAATGGAAATTACATCACTTATATGTCTTTTGAAATAAGATTTGCTGTACAAAATTTCATGAATAAAACCAATGATCGTAGACTAGACTAGTCTAAAAATGGCATATGGCTCTGTACTGTAAGAAAATGAAAAGAAAAAAAAAATCGATAACCTAATCGTGAGCCTAAAACCAAATCAAAGATTTGGAGACACCCCTAACAATAACCCGCGTTTCTGTTGTATATTTACCAACAATATTTCCGTTAAATCCCTCTTACTTTTACATTTAAAGGTAACAGGTAAGTAGTTAAGAACGTTTAGAGGACAGGTTTGCAATGGGTTTAGCAACCGAACCAATCACCGACCAACAATGATCAAAACACACAACCAAGGCAAGGCAAGGCAGGATTACTTGTAAAGCACAATTCATACACAAGACAGTTCAAAATGCTTCACAGTTGCATAAATTAAGAAAACAGATAAACAGAAAAAAACATCAACTTAAAAAAATAATTAATTACAATGAAAAGCAAGAGTTCAGATAAAATATTTTAAATTGTCATATGCACGGGTAAAAAGAACCAAACACCAATTATGACATAAGCACTGTCACCCGGCTTTCAGTCAATCATGTAATATTATTACCAAGTCAAAGTTTTTTGCCTGGGTTTAAAGGATCTCTGTGTTTCAGCAGGTGGAAGTTTTCTGGAGGTTTGGTCCAGATTAGCAGAGCATAAAAACTGAATGCTGCTTCTCCATGTTTTCTGCTGAGGATAAAGAGTAGATGGGTATCAGAAGACCTGAGTGGTCTGCAACGTTGATGCAACAGTAACAGATCTTACGTGTATTCTAGAGCTGAGTCATTCTATGATTTATAAACTACAGTATTTTAAATTCTTTTCACCGAGTTAAAAAAAGGACTTTAGAACTGGGGGCTCCACTTTCCTGGTTTTAGTAGGTAGCAGCAGATTATTATTGTTCTCATTCTTTAAGGGTGATTAAAAATATTCCCTCAGGTTGACATGCTGAAAAGGGCTGCACAATCCATTTTTCACTGTTTGCAATTTGAAGAACCACCTGGAACGCAACAACTGTTAAGTGGTTAATTATTGAAGCACCATGCATTCAGGCTCTCTGCACCCCTGATGCATCCGGTGACTTCTGTTGTTTAGTGCAGCATAAAAGCTTTTGGGAAGGACAACATTTCACAGTAAAATCTGGAGTTTTAGATGGTAATGATGAACGTTTTAGTAAATGGGCTCATCGCCTGGGTCTAGGACAACGGCTGCCACATTACAGGCGGTGTTTTTAGCCAACCAGGAGCAGGAGGAAGACTAGACAAGCAGTAAACGAAACAATTTAAACCGAAAGACCTGAGCAGGAAATGTCGAAGAAAACTTGGTTTCAATCCTGCTGGTGGAGCTGAGGATTGTGAACAGAAGTTTAAGCACAAGAGTCAATAATTTTCTTTCAAATGCAGACAGGACTGATTGTGCAATGAGTCGTTATAAACAGTTTGTTTTTGTTTATTGTTTATGTATGTTTCATACAGAAATATACACCAGATATACTCTTTTCTTTGACAAACAAAGGAAACAGGAAGAAGAAGAATTTTATGTAACCTGCGCCTTTTCTAAAAAAAAAACAAAAAAGAAAAATCTCAAATCCTTTCCTCCCCTTAATTTATTTCCTGTTAAGTCGCCTTACTTCTACTTACAGTAAATGTAATCATGTCTTAGATTTCATTAACTTCATTCAAATGTCTTTATTTTGTACTTATACATTTTTTAACATTTTCTAAAATTTTTACAGCATTTAAATTCAATATTCAAGGAATCCCATAATTTGACCCTTATAGACTGAGATTCTGTCTTCAATGGTGTCATCTTCCGAAACCTGAGTAAATACATTTTGTAGTCCTTCAGGTAAAACTCTTTGTTTAGCTTTCCATTTAAACAATGAGATTTTTAAATCAACTAGATCCTTTAATTTAAGCTGTCGAGACTTGACAAACAAACCGTTGGCGTTCTCTCCGATTCCTTTCTTATTGGTAATTCGCATCGTTAAAAACTAGGCAGAGAAGCACCATGATGTCTTTAGTCCAATTCCATGGAAATCATATTCAGCGTTTAAAACCTAGTGAACTAAATACACGATCAAAAGGGCGTTGTTCTGATTCCTCTGTTGTGCATCAGATTTCCACAAACCCAGACAACCCGAAGTCAAACATCTGATTTAAACCTGAAGGTGCTGGGTGAAGCCATTTTACCACAGAGAGCTTCGGGATCATGAAAGGACAACATGAGACGGACCACATCCTCACACCCAGGGGGAGGCGGGTAGGTGCTGCAGAACAGATGTGGCTTCGCTACGACCGGCAGCCCACATGAGAAGCTTCTGCAAACCGTAACACATCCACATCTGACAGACGGAGGCGTGAACGTCAGCTAGAGACGAATTCATCTCATTTATTGGCAGAGGACAAACCTCCATCTGTAAAAACTGAATCTGTGAAGCTGCAGTTAATCTGCAGCAACATGCTTCATGGAGACCATCAGATAATATTTATTGGTAGCACCAACAAATTTAGAACAACTTTCAAATCATAAAGACCATTCATATTCATAATTACTCTTTAGATTAACTTTTTGTCCAGTGACATAACCAAAAAAATGCGTTGGTGATAAGTCAAAGGTGGATCCAGGGGGTGTCCCAAAGGGGCCTGGTTCCCCGTCACCAACTGTTCACCGTGTTGGGCTGGAATGGAAAAGATTAGACAGAAAACGACATTTATTTCAGATTCAAAATTAAGATACTCAGTTACAGTTATATTTTTCATTGCCAGATTTTATTTTCAGTGCCAATATTACTTTTCAGTTTCATCTTAAGCTGATATCATCCTGATACCATATATTCAAAGATTTTATTGTAACTGTATTCCTACAAAGACAATCTCGGAGGAACCAGTTCCACACAAAAGACCAAACAAATCGAGACGTGCCGACAGCTCAGACAAAAACAATAGTGTTAAACAATACACAATAAACAAAAATGTATAAAAATAGATCAATAAATTAAGTTAAAACTATAAAATAGTGGCATTTTGATATACTTTATATACGGTTTGTCTTTCCTCCTTCAAGTGTTCTGATCCTCAGAGGTCATTCCTCTTCACACAACAGGAGCTCAGTACATTACGTACGGATTTAAACATATTTGGAATACCATCTTATCTATAATGCTGCTAGACTTCTACTTGAAAAACAAAGGATATATTCTGAATACTTGTCAGAAAACATGTTAGAACACAAACTCATGTTATCGACCAAACCAGAAAGGAGGAGAGGTCCAACGGTCCACGTAAAGACCATGCCTCAGCGCTTCCGAACATCACGGACCGTAACAACTTAACAACCTAACATTTCCACAGAAGCATTACACGGTTTATGTATTCACACAGTCTGATGTGCAATAAGAACTCACTGGATGCTTAATGCACCCTAACAGACCTCCGAGACCTTGCAAAGGCCGTCCTCATAAAGAAAGAAAAGGTCTGTTTATCACTGAAGCTGCTGAAATCTAACAATAGGATTTCCTATTAATCCGGATTTCTCATCGCAAAGTGAATGCTGTGACTTCAGTACCTGACTGCACACACGGCGTTTTGCTATCTGCTCATCCATCAGCTGGAGTTTCGTCTGGTTCATAACCCAGCAGCAGCAGCAGCAGCAGCAGCAGCCAGACTCATAACTGAGACATCATCAGGAAGTCTCTCAGAAACGGAATATTTTTTTCCGACCCCATCTGCCTGATGAATGCAACCGCAGTAAATCTTTTTTTTTTATCTGCCTGCGTAACACAACTTACAGTTTTGCATTTGCTGAAACACCTGCCAGCACACCTTCTCCTCCTGAGTTCATGTTCTTTTTGTGGAAACACAAACACAACCATTGTCCTCTTCCTCCAACCAAGCCTCCACTTCAGCTGCAGCTCCAGTGGCCGTTAGCAGCTTCACATAAACACTTGATGTTTCTCCAAGTCCGAGTTTTCATCCACCACGAACACAACATTTAGTTCACTTTGTTCTTGCCTCAGTGAATGCCTCCTTGGTTTGTGTTTCTGCAGACAAACGAGAGCTCTGAAAGCTCTGCATGAACAAGTTATCGTGCATCGGCTCTCGGCACGCTTACTGCCAGGAACGGAGACGCTTCCGGTTAAAAATCAGGCCGTTTGATTCCTCGTGTGTCTCGGGACGTTTTCAATTTCCCTCTGATGAGAAAAAAACTCAATTTCTCTGAGCAAACAATCTATTTCAGTTCATTTCAGAGCTTTATTATATAAACATGGCCAGGGTGAGTTTTCCAGACACAGCGGTGACTGCTAATGCTCATTTACATGATGCTGAACTTTGACTTTAAATATTTATTAAAACAGGAACGAGGGGATACCACAGAGATGAGCTTATGAATATTATATCATGATGCTTTAGACTCCTATTAACCTCCTCAGACTGTTTTATATGAAGTTTCACTTGTGGGGGAAAATCGGCTTAAAAATGAGGCCAGAGAGATGGGTTTTTATGTGGCGTCGTTAAGCTCCCATAAAGCAGTAAAATAAGAACGTTAGAAACTCCTGGTGTAAAAACAGAACAGCAAAATGAGTTTCTAAAAATGTTCATATTTGCAGAGACAAAAGTGCGGCGTTAAGTCAAAGGTACTTCCGACGGTTCAGCTGCTGACCTTCATAGATCCTGGTCTCCCAGCCAATGAAGGACTCACATTTAAACCACATTAAGCAAGAACAGAACAAATTTAATACCCGATTTTTGTTTATTTTCTAAATCAGTCATGTTTCTCTTTGAGGGCTTAGAAAAGAAATCTACGCTGCAACTTTTGTGTGTCTAGTCAAAGATAGTAGAACGGTACATGGATCCCTATTTTTTTGGTACGGTCCTCTTGGTTCGGTACCAATGAATCCAGCCTGAACACATGCAGAATGTTTATGTGCAGAACTCAGATTTTAGTGCAACGTTTCCACAAGGCAACTTTAATAAGTTTAAAGGAGGGGGGGGGGGGGGGGGGTGGGGTATGAAAATTTTACCCTAAATCATTCTAAAAATCCTGTATATATAAAAATCCACCTTAAAGAAATGTGCCTTCTCATCACTTCCGTATTTCATGCCTGAGCCTCTCTAAGCCCTCCTACCCTCTGTGAAACTCCCCTTGCAGAACGTCACACACCTTCTATTATCACAGCATACAGGTGGAGTCGGACTCTGATAGTTTATAGAAGTTTTCAGCGTGTTGCATTTTAGTATTTAGGAAACAAAATCACATTGGTGAACAGAAGATTGTAAGACGACAGGCAAATTATCCGATATCCGACCCTGAAAGTGGGTTTTATAAAGGACCAGAGAGAATTCAGAGGCTTTTACAATACGTGTCAGCTTTGTAATATTTAACCTCCTTGGCACGTTGTTATAAATATTAATTACTGTGAAGCTACGTTTTCACTAACACCCTAAAAACACAGAAATATAAAGCTATGGTTTGAAGTCGGAGTTAGTAATGCTAAGCCACAGTTCGTACCTGTACAGGTTCTGATGGAGTAGCCTTGCCTTTAGGGCCAATCTGCTTATTAATCCACTATCAAAAAGGCTTTTGTTGAGAAATCAGTCCTCTGTGAAGCGATTTAGGCAAATACATCAGATCTTTTTCAGTCTAGGATTGTTTCCAAAGATGAATTACAAACTCTTAGCCTTACAATTAGCCTAAGCTAACTGTAGCAGCTGCTACTCTACCAGAGATGAGTGGGGAGGGGAGGGGGAGGGCTGCAGGCGCAGCAGTTCGGCTGCTGAGTAAGCTACGTCATGTAGGAGGAGGAGATGGGTGGAAAAAGGAGGAGATAGGTGGGAGCAGGCGTTTCAGCACCCACCATAACTACCAGCAGAGACTCAAATATTATTCAAACAAAAGTGGATGAGTCAAAGCAACACTTCAGGCAGGTTTTTAATGAGGAATTAACATGTTATCAGGATGTTACACGTCAAAAAGTCAATATTGTGTACGCCCCCCCTTTAAACACTCCTTTAATTTATATATATTAATTTAAATAGAGAGTAGAGGTAGAGAGTGTTAGTAGCCAGGTCTCCTAGTAGCTAGGAGACAGGTTAATGTTAGTAGCTATGCTGCTTTAGGCTGTTGGAGGACATTATTAGGGTCTGTTCCTACTTTCTCTCCTACTTCTCCCCAACTGCATGATGAGCTGTCAATTGAAGCGCTAACCTGTTTTCTCTTAGTCTCTTCCTACAGTAGGTGCTCCTGACCCGCCCTGCTTGACGACCCTGACTAAGATGGCGTTCCAGTGGAGGAACGTTCTCCACGTCTTGCTACCAACTTCTGCTTCTGCATCAGTTCTGTTGCTCTTTCTGTGTCTCTGCTGACTTCTCCAAACCCCAGACGGTCTTGGCAGATGACCACTGGTGCTGAGCCTGGTTCTGCTGGAGGTTTCTTCCTGTTAAAAGGGAGTTTTTCCTCTCCACTGTCGCTTCATGCTTGCTCAGTGTGAGGGATTGCTGAGAAGTCACGACACAATCTTCTGTGGTTCTCTAATTTCTACATTAGACATTGTATTGTAATAACTCTTCTTTAAAGTGCCTTGAGAGGACATCTGTTGTGAAACGGCGCTATATAAATAAACTGAATTGAATTAAATGCATCTAAATTTTGCTGTCAGTCATTTTTAAACCTTCCAGCGCATTTTGGCTGTAGAGTTTTCTCTTTTCTCTGTATTTGTGCCATTATCTGTGTGTGTAACCCGTCTGCAGTTTGTTATGAGCGCTTACGCCACCACTTCACGCTGCTTTTGCAGCTTTTTACTCCTTGACTCTCTTTGTATTCCTTGTCATGGTTCTTGCACAGCTGATAAAATTAGTTTGTAGCGTTGGAGTCCGTTGTTGGGACTGGCAGCTGGCAAACTTTACGAACAGTCGTCGTCTAAACTATGTTGGCTTTATTATATCCAAACCAATTCCATGTGACAGAAGATGCCGCTCTTTTTAGGTACAGGTAAAGTGCATCTTAAAGTAAAGCGCCATTAAACATTACAGCTTCATATAAAAATGGTAGACACGTTCTACCGTCCAGACGATAGTCCTATTAATGGTTATTAATTATGAGCGTTTCACCTGCTCTGGCCTTTATCAACCAAAAAAACCAAACATGAAATGTTATTTTCTTTATTTTCTGTTATTTTCCCAAAAGGATCTGGACTGAACCGAAGACTAAATCTCAGAGCTGCACAGCGTCTCAAGTCTCTATGAACTCCTAAATCTGAGCAACTCGTTTCAGATGCTTCTAAAAACTTTTATTTTCACTGAGATAAAGGTAACGGAAATAATATGAAATTAATTAAATTCATCAGGGTTTTTTGTTCACAGTGACAAAACATGGGTCTGGTATTTCGTAGATAGGAAATAAAAAAGAATTAAAAAAAAACAGTCATGAAGACTAACTGTTTATCATTTTTATTTATTCGGAACATCCATATTAATATCTATTTTTTTCACCCAGACAACCAGACCCACCATGATATGAGGGAAATAAATGAATAAATAAAAATGTATGCAGAGATGAATTCCTTTTTCTATACATGAACGGTCAGGGAACACCCACATTTAGTTCTGTAATTCTCTTTCAACACATCCTAGCTTCATATTTAGCCTCGACCTGAAGGTTTATGGGCCTTTAGGGACACTTTGTTTTGATATTTCCATTTTTCTGCGACATTTTTGAGGTAAAATGTTGATTAGTAATATTGTTAGTGGGACTAGAAACCAAGGAAAGTGATTTAGGATCCAAACTAAACAAGCCATCATCCTCCTCCAGCTATCAACACCAAACATGGCCAAACATCTTCTAAATATATCAGGCTGAAATGAAAAAACCACAAAGAGAAACTGGACAAAAAACCCCAGAGGGATTATAAAACTGTCTGGTTCCCAATCCAACCAGAAACCCCAGCGTTCCCAGTCCTAACAGCCAGGTTTAGACTGGGAGCTTAATTAGGAGCGTTTGTTTTGGTGAATTGTTGGATTATCTCTGTTATCTGCAGCTCCACCAGGCTGATCATTTGAAAGTTGGAGGTTTTTGCATTCTGCTCTTTGTCTGTCTGCGTGTTGCTCAGTCAGAGCAAACAGATTCATCTTTCATACCAAATAAAAATAAAGCCTCCGTGAGGCTGAAAGCCTAATGAAACATTTCCATTACTGGAAGCAGAGCCTGATTCGGTTTAAGGGCTTTAACGCAGTAAAAGGCCTTAACGATGAAGAAGTGGACTCTGATCCTGTTAAGCACTTGATCCCTGCAAAGACACCGGAGAGGATCAGCGGAGCATCCGGAGCCTCGGCGGCAGCAGCGCAGCCTGACAGAGCTGGACAAACTTCCTGCCGAGTCCTCAGTGAGGGCTGCAGGTATGAGCTACAGCAGCAGGATGCAGGAGCAGCTGATGGAGCAGCTGATGGAGCAGCTGATGGAGCCCCATCCTGCTGCAGCATCTAAACAGATCCAATTCAGCTGCAGCCTTACCTGAACACTCCTTCCCTTTGCCTTTACACTCTCCGCTCTGAGGCTGATAGGAAGCCCGAGCCTCCGGCAGGTACAGCAGCAGGGACAGCAGGCAGGCGGACACCAGGCACCGGACAGCCCCGCCCGGGCGCCGGCAGCACCCTCCAGGGCCCGTCAGCATCATGGTGCGGATCCGAACCCCGCAGTCGCTTTGGTTCGGCTCGGAAGCTGCGGCGTAAATCCTCAATGAACGCAGCGGGCGGCGCGGCTGTCCCGCAAAGAAGGCGCTCCAAATGCGGGAGAGGAGAGAGGCAGCAGAGCGCCGCTCAGGCGCGGAGGTGGAGCGGGAGATTCCTGCAGGATTCCGCGTTCAGGAAGCCTCGGCTGCGGTCCGGTTGGTCCAGGATGGAGGCAGCGGCAGCATCCTCTCTATCCGCGGTAGATCTGTCGGCCACGCACTGATGTCACACCCGCAACGACCCCGCGCGTCCACCGCGCGGCAGAGAAGCGGCGACAGATGCAACCACAACAAAGAGATCCGGACTGAAGCAGAGGAAGAGGAGGAGGACGAAGAAGAGGGTATGGTCACGTGGGAGGATGCAATACTCCCCTACACATCCACGCCTCTCAACGCGCGCGCGCGCACGCACGCACGCACGCACAACCTACAAATTGCAGCAAAAACGGCGGATGATGAAGAGGCGCACATGCGGAACAGGAGACACATCAACTTTGTTAGTCAGTGAAGATGGATCAAAAGTGAAAAAATATCAGAGTCTCACTCCTGATCAGAACCAGAATAATCCAGGTTTATTCAGAAAGAAAAGTTCCGCTGAGCACGGAAATAATCAAAAGCAGAAAGACATCCCAATATAAACCTATTTGATCAACCTAATCATGTTGAGGTTATTAGATTTCGCTCTTATTCACTCAAATTTCACTCTCCACACATAAAATAGATACCAAAATATAGGAAATGATGTTGGGATTTGTTAAGTGTGACCATCATTGATGTGACTTTTACAGATGTCCAGGTTCCTCACTAGAACCAGGAAAGTAGAACCCATCAGCCCGGTTCTACAGTCCTTCCTCTGGCTCCCTGTAGCTCAGAGAATAGACGTATAAATACTCCTACTAGTTTATAAATCACTGAACGGTTTAGCACCAATGTATGTTGAATACCTGTTATCACCATAGCAACTCAACAGGCCAATCAGGTTCTCCAGCTCTAGTTTGCTGATCATTAGAATCAGAACCAAACATGGAGAAGCAGCTTTTAGTTTCTATTCTCTACAAATCTGGAACAAACTTCCTGATGACTGCAAAGTTGCTGAAACTCTGAGCTGTAAAGTAATGTTTTCATGCATCCTCGTTGCTGTTTTTGCTCCATCCTCCAATGTTTTTATATCTTCTCTTTTGTTACTTGTTATATTTTCTGTCTTTTAAACTTTTTTTTGTGCTGATTATACTTTCATAAAGCACCTGGGGTTGAAAGTGTTGCTGTTATGATCCGTCTTTCTGCTTCTATCATGTATTTTTTTTAGACATTTTAAATATCCCCAGTTTTCATTTTTCGCTCCCCGAACCGGCTGATTACCGATGAAGGACAGGACGAGGCTCAGCAGCAGCTAATGAGCAAAATAACTTACAGAAATACATAACATCTTATCATAAATATTAGCATATAATGAATTATTTCACACATTTAGATTTTTCACACTTTATTCTGTATTTCACACCACTCTAGGTTTTCATGACAGCTTTCATCCAATATGATTTAGTCCAAAATGTGGTTGTAGGATGAGGTTATTTTGTATTTAACACATTTGAAATAAATTGTATCCGCTGAACCTTGGTGAAGATGATGTTTGTAATCTTATAATAATATTTTAACACGTTTTGTAAGAAAGAGACTTAATATTATAGCATTTTCTGATTTTAAATCTCTGGTGTCTGCACTTTAGTGATATCTAGTGGTTAAAGTCGGTCAATGAACGGCAAATAAAACACCAAAAGACATTATGATTCCTCAGATAAAAACAAGAAAAAAACGTTAAAAAGAGAAATGAAAATAACAAAAAAATGGACTGTATTCATGGAGGAAGTCCAACCCAAATCCCAAGAACTGTTCTCAGAGATCCCAAGTCTTTTTCTGCTCAGTATGATCTGGTTCTGGACCAGTTGGGTCTCCTCCCAGGAGGAAGCAGAAGGAGAACCTCCACAGTGAGGAGTGCAGGAGGCGTCTGAATGCAGACTGAAACTGAAGCTGCTTATGATACATTTATTTCATCTGGTGATGTTTAAAAAAAAAAGTGCAGGCAGTAAATATAGACCCACTTATTTAGATCAGATTTTGTGATTTCCATTAGAAGATTTTTTATTTTTTTAAATTTGCCTGGGTTTATATTTTGATTCTGCTGTTACTGTCTGCGCTGCGTCATTTTAAAGGACTGAGGGAATGAGCTAAATGTCTCCTCTCCAGCTAACTGAAGAGGCTTTAAATCCAAACAACGAACATCAACTGGTCCCCCAACCCTCAGGGTCCGGACTGGTACCGGGCCCCGGGGCCATAGAGGAACAAAAGAATAACTCACTGTATTTCTGTTTGATTTATTATCTGAAACTAAACTATGATTTATTTATTTCCTTTAATCCGTTAATTGTCCTACAAGTGGAAGTTTGGTTGCAAAAAACAGAACAGAAACATGTTTTCTTTCCCAGAAAAAAGATATTTACATCATGGACATAAAACAGATTAAAGTTCAGTTATTAAGATTACAGTACAGATAAAATGGCATACCAAAGATGTTTTCTCTCTCCGTTCAATCCGTCTATAACTCACTACTGATGGATGTCAAATTTTGAAGAATCTGTTCCCTGTAGTCATCTTTAAATAGTTTTAACTATTAACAGAGGGATGAAAGTATATTGCATAAAAGATCTGGTTTGTCTAATCCAAAAGGTTTTTGAGTAATGGAGCAAAATGCAGAAAGTGTTGCAACTGTCCTAACCAGCTCTCTAGTGAGGCAAAGAAACCTTTAAAACTGCCCCAGATGGGAACATCTTGTTATGGAGAAACAGACACACGTTCAGCGCTGAGCCCACTTGTTCTTTTCATGCACTTTATATCAGTTTTTGTGGCAAATCATGTATTAAAGGCAAGTTTAAATGTTATTCTAGCAACCACATAGCATTAGAGGGCAGAGAGGATGTTACTCATGTGATGTTGTCAGCACAATGATACTGGGACGCTGCTCATAAAGTGTGGAGCACATTTAAAACTATATTTCTTTGTATTTAGTTGCATTTATCTGTCAGTCTGTGTGAATATTGTCTGATGTTAATTCGCTGCGTGTCGCTGATCTAGGAGGAAGCATGTCAAACTAAATCACCTCCATGTTCCGTAGGAAGCAGAACTTTTCATCAACAAGCAGGAGATGTAGAGAATCGGATCATAAAAGATGTTAAAGAAAATATGTATATAATACATTTATAAAACATCTGAAAGAAAGACAGCACCGGTTTAGTAGAAATATGGAGGGATACATTTCCATGCATGATTATTATGTTCCCACTTCATGTTTCATAAAAATCATTGTCTCCATCGGTTATGTGGCTGGGATAAGCGTTCATCATGCTGACGTGTCTCTGTAAAACGTCTTTTTCATGCTGGCTTTGTCTTCCTGCACTCGATGCCGCTCCGTCTGTGTGAACAGAACCCAACACGTCTCATTAAGCCCTCCGTGTTGACTGGATTAATATTTACACGGATCCATTCTGGACGCCGCTGGCGCTCCTCCAACACTGGCTTGGCCCACTGCTGTCGGTTTGTCGGCTCTCCGTCTCTCGTAGAGATTCTCCCGCATGCTGGAGGCTGCATGCAGAAGGGTTGGGTCCTCCGTGGTGCTGTTGGCCGTGGTTGGTTCCACGTCAGCAGCTTTAACTGTTCTCCGGGGCCCAACCAGCCAGACGGCAGAGTGGAGGCATCCTGTCCTAAATCACCCCAGAACTCTGCAGATTAGCTTCCAGGTTGGGGTTAAAGGGCATCCAGAAGGTGGGGGGAGGGGGACCAGAGCAGAGATAAGGAAGACTTTAATGATTTACTAAAGGTGAGAATAACACCAGAGCTCAGAGGAGCTCAGAGGAGCTCAGAGGAGCAGACATCTACATCTGGTCTTCTCAGTCCCCAGCAGGTCAATGGTAATGGTCGCCCATCCTGGTTCTGGTTGTACTGGAGGTCCACTTTTACACCGTATTGTAACAAAGCTGAATGAGGCTAATTTGCACTAAAATGGGCTTCATTAATAATAACGCAGAATCCAGTTCTGTACAAATTCAGTCCAGTCAATTTAAAGTCAGACACTATGTTATAGTAAATATTGTGATGCCAGTTGGGTTAAAATTACCCAAGGAAGCCCAGCCGACTGAAAGACGCGCAGCAGAACCAAAAGCAGACCCAGTACGAGCCACTTAGGCTCTTATTTGAAGTGCAGTCGTTTTTATGAGGTTCTGAGAGACTGAACCACGTCTTTATCACTTTTCAGATGGACTACTATAATTCACTGTACGTTGGTGTTGGTCAGTTTTTCACGTCGTGAATGCAGATTGTTTAAAATGCTACTGCCAGATTTCTGACATCAGTCCATCTTTGCTGCACTTCCCTGGCTCCCGATTGGTTCTTAGAATACATTTTTTAGATCCTATCATTGACTTTTAAAGATATAAACGTTTGATGGATTCATTACAGCCTTGTTTTTTGTCAAGATCATCAAAGTCTGTGAATCAGAACCTCTTGGAGCTTGTGGCTTTTGTTTCGAATGTTTTTGAGTTGTTTAACATGAAAATATGTCTGATGATAACCAAGACGTGCATCTCCTGGTCTGCACACATACCTGGGTCCTCTGCTTTTACCTCCTCGGCTGTGAATGCTGACAGCGTGATGAATAATCTGGGGCTCATTAGTTAATGCAGAGTCAGAAGTAGGTCACTTCTTTGACTCCAGATCCCCGGTGGACTTCATGCTGGGATGAAATCACCTCCTGCTGATCCCAATGCGGTTCTGACTCATCCGTTCATTAACTTCTTCATAAATGAACACAAATCAGCAGAGTTTTACATCTTTAGAAGCCTGCAGATTCTTGCTAAATGCAGACATTTTACTCAACTGTCCAAAAGGCTGCAGGACGGTTTACTGCGCATTATTGATTTAGCACTTCTTTATTAACAGATGTTTACAAGAAGCTTTAGGAGGAATCAGCCAGAACATCGTCTCATGGTTTGTCACTTCGTCAGTAAAGCATCAAAACTGAACTGCAGGTTAAAAAACAACTTTAAAATGGCGTCTAAAAGCACTCAAGCAATGCTATGAGTATTATAGTGTTTAGTGTTTGCTTACATTTAACACGTGATCCCATTCAATTAACAGAATAAAGCAGAAGTTAAAACAAAATAAAGATGTTGTAGAGAAAACTTAGAGAAGAACCTTCAGGTTTACGTGGCATCAAAGCAGAAAAATGCCATATGGCCTGTACTTGTATAGCGCTTTGTCTATTCCTGAGGACCCCAAAGCGCTTCACACTACATTCAGTCATTCTCAGATTCACACACTGGTGATGGTGAGTGTTGAAATTCAGCCCAGGAGTTTGGAAGTGGCTTTAAATCCAGTGGGTCGTGTTTGAGGAAATTCGTATTTCTATTAATTTCTCAAACTTTGAGGCCGTGAGGCGACCCATACCTTACCTGGGTTAAAGCGGAGGAGCGCCGCTGACGTCTCTTAGCAGCTAATAAAACAGCATCTAAATAGTTGGCATTAAAACATGCTGGAAACTGGACAATTTCCAGACTCTGCAGAATCAAGCGCAGCAATTTCCATTACAAGTATGCGCAAAACTTTGTCGATGTTGTCTAAGTGTCGAAAAAAACACAATTATGCAATTGTGGAGTTTCCATTGAGTAACAAACTGAGTTTAAGTCCATTTCCAAGATTTTTCTCTGCTCATTAAAAAAAAATCTCCACTTTGGCCGGAGTAAAAAAGAAAAAAAAAAGCATTTTTGGTGCCGAAAATCTGCGTTTAAGTGTGGATGACGGTTTTGTGAGATACCCGGCTACGTGTGGGCAGGGCATTAATCACAAGTTTTCACAAGTCATTAAGAAAAATGGCAACGGATGTGAACATTAAAGGTGGATATTTTCACATTGCAGGCACGGCATATATTTCTGTTTGAGTGTTTTCCATGTAGAGCGTAAGATTTTCCATTGTTTGTGGAACCCTGCTTCCTTCATCGCGCCTTCCAGCTGTTGGTAAATGCTCGCGTTTCTCTGCTGCTTTGAATCTAATATATTAGTTATGCCTTTATTACGAACCAACTGCAAAAAAAAACCTGTTTCTTCATGAACCAAGACATGCCGCGCCATCTTTCTCCTCCTGCTACTACTTTGTCTTCTTCCCTCGTAGTAACATCCGGTGTTTGATCACGTGACTCGTGTGATATGAAAAAGGTGTTTCCATTGCTATTTTTCTAAACATATGAATTTTTATACGCTCGGAATAAAAACACCTCATCCAAGCGCAAAAAGGTTTGTGTTTTTTTTTTTCAAAAATGGCACGTTTTTCGGAATGAACATCTTTCCATTAGGCTCATTTATTTTCGCAACTTCACTGTGCGCAATTTCATTGGTGATGGAAACGCAGCTGGTGAGGGTTACTAATCAGCAGCACCATTAGAGCATAAACAGATAAGATAAGGAAAGCAAGCAGACATCCAGCAGGATAATTTCAACCGGCTTAACCACCGTCGCTTTTGGAGAACAATAATTGGTGTGGAGAAAACCAGCCGTTCAGAAAAACTCCTGACCCTCCCCATGTCCAGTCCGCCTCTGATTGTAGCCTACGGCGCCCTCTGACCACCACTCGCAGGCGAAGCGTCTGAACGAGAGGGACGGAGTTTGGGGTTACGAAATGTCATCCCCCTTATTTATAAAGTAGAAAAACACCCGGAAATGTGAAAGCAAACTGAAAACAGAACAAATAAAGTTGAATTTCTCTGAAATCATAAAAAAACAAGTGATACAAATGTAGCCAGATTGGAAAAATCTATTACACAAATATGTTGAACGGGCCATCAGACATGAGAATGTACAATCCATACTGCTGAAGATCTTTTGAGTTGGTCGTACAGGTTTCCGACTCGTGCGTCTCCTGGAGGAATGTAAATGTAGAGTCAACAGTTTGGGTCTGCACACCCTCCTCCCCAGCTTCGGAGCGCACAGTCCTGACTTGGCTGCACTAAAGGAATGAAAGGGGGGAGGTGGAAGCAGGAGCCAAACGGAAAAGGGAAGGATTCCAAACCAGCAGTGCTGATTTGATTAGGTTCCATTATTGTTATCTCTAATTGGCTTAGAGTATTTGTTGTGGATTGGGCGACTCTGGGGGTCTGTTGAGACGTCTCATTACGATAATGTGAAAGCAGGAAAAACACTCAGTTTTTCTTTGGGAAAATCTGAAGTTAAACACGTCTTGGTTCTTTTAAAACGCTAGACTCACCTGGATGTGAGCGAAACGAAGTCAAATTAAGAGTTATCATCTTCTGCCGATCAGAAACCATCATCTAGGAGTGGGGGGGGGGGGGGGTGCATCTTGGCTGGTTCCAGGTTTTAGTTCTGATCCTGATCATGGCGTGCAGCCTTTAATTTCCTCCACCATCTGTGATGGCAGCTCGCTGACCACAGAGGGCCGACCGTCTGCTGCTGGTCGCGGGGGCGACGGGGGCGACGGGGGATAATCCAAGGTTGGGGAGGAGGGCAGGTTAACTCTTTGCTAATCACCACACAACCATCTCTATGCAGGAATTAAGCTTCAGCGAGACATTTAGACTCAAAACGACATCTGTAGGACGTTCTCCAGGTGGCTCCCGTTGGATCCATGTGAAGCAACCTTCTGGTGTTTGGGTCAGAATCTGAGCATTCTTGCTTCAGTCAGTTCAGACCCTGTGAGGAAAAGCTGCTCATACAGGTCAGTTAAATATTCTCCGTCCACACAGAAACGTTTTATTCAACCTTTATTTAACCAGCAAAGTCCCATTGAGATTAATAATCTCTCTTCCAAAGGAGACCCGTACAAGACAGCACCAACAATTTCATAAAACTATTTAGAAACATTTCCAAACCTTTGAGCAATAGTTTAAACCGTCCTCTTGGAACCAGTTCCTTTAGTTTCCAGTCTTTTTGTAAATTGTTCCATGTTGTGGGAGCCGAATACTGAAATGCCATTTTACCAGATTCTGCGCGAATACTTGTTGTAGACAGTCGCACTGATTCGTGGGAACGTAAAGAATATTGTCCAGCCACTCTTGGTTGAATCCCTTATAAATGAACAGAAACCAGTGAGTGAGGGCGTTTTTACATGGGACTCGAGTCCGTATTCGGGTACCGTATTTGGTGAGAATCCACTTATTTCACACCATGTGAAAACAGCCTGGACCGTGCCATGATACGGTCCGAGAAACTTTCCTTGGAGGTCGTATCAGAGTCCAGGTACGAGTGCCCTGGCCGCATGTAAGACACTAGACACGCTCCAGATGGAAGAGTTGACACCGCCAACTAGGGATGGGGAAAAAAATATCGATTCACATAAAAATCTAGATTCTTTGCTAAACGATTTGCAATCATTATTTAGATTAAAAAATCGCTTGGATAAAGGTTTAAGTTCGCTTTATTATGAAGTACATTTAAGTATGTAGCAGTTTAGTTCAGAAAGCCTTCACTTTTCATTCATTCTGTCGTAAAGGTTTAAGAGGTCGGAAGTAGAACGTTCAGAATATTAAATATTTTTTCAATACTATAGTGAAATAAAAATCTGCCATATTGAAGAATCTCATTTGAAATTTAATCGGCACGTACAAAAAAAATCATAAAAGAACTGAATCGGGAGAAAAACAGATTGTCTCAGCATAATGATAGTATTGATCGTGAATCGATTCTAAATCGAATCATCACTCCAGGAATCGGAATCGAATCGGAATCGAATCAGAAATCGAATCGGAATCGAATCGGAATCGAATCGTGCGTTGTTGTAAGATGCACATCCCTACCGCCAACCGAAGTTACCGAATCGCTACCTGACCATAAAGAGACCAAAACGACGCTGTTCCAGCCTCCTGCAGTGACACACCAGGTTACAAAGCGATGGGTTTAATACGATGCTCCCCCTGTAGATGGCTTCAGGTAGAACAATGTGTTGTCATTCTAGCCCATTGCTAGTTTGATGACTTTGGCACTTCTCACTCCTTTATTTGTTGGATGGCTACAGAATTATTTGTATACCACCACCTGCTGTTTAAGTTCAGTCCGTCATGTAAAACACTGAACTCCAGTACGGGCCGAGACCCGCGCCATGTGAACAGGAAAAAATAGCATTTTTCTCCTGCGGTTTTCTGCCATGAATCTACGAGTTCCCAGTGCTGGTCAATCCACTGGTGTGTAAAGTTCACAGTGGTGTGTGTGGGGCTTACAGTTTGTGATAAACAATAGTGGAATTCATCTAAATAAGGTCACCAGAGTCCAGAATCGGTAAAAATGTTGCTGCTACTGGTTTCTTTTTCACATTAAAAGACGATTTTCAGTCTCAGCTTCCTAGCTGTTCGACATGTCCTTTAAAGCTAAGATTTTTGCCAATTATAATACCTAGATATTTAAAATATCTTTCAATATCTGCCTGTTGAAGAGAAGAACCTTAAGGACTGATCTGGGGCCTGTTCTTTTGTTTTTGAAAATAGCATCAACTCGCTCTTATTTGCATTTAAAGTCACAGTGTGTAGTTTTTGCAGTACATCTTTGAAAATAGCCATTAAAATATTATGTAATAATAATTACGTAAAGCACAATAATTGCAAAAATATTGGCGATATTGTAAAATATGACTTTAAAAATCAGTTTTTAAAATACATAGGCGCGGGTCCTCTTTTCAGGGGAAAGCCATATTAGATGACGTCTTTACTTCTACAGGAGCCCGGATGGACAAAGCGCACGGAACACGCCCGCTATTAAAACATTGATTTCCCCTCAAAATGCAAAAAAGTTTCTCCATAAATACATTTTTACCTCTTCGCTAGTTCCAAGCGATGAAAGAGAGACTGATGTGCTCGTCATGTTGCTGCAAATAGATCATTCTCAGGGAATTGAGCGTTTGAAAACAGCACTAGTTGGACCTCCGTTGTTGAGTTTCTTACTCGAAGAAACAGATACCGCATGCTTGTGATAATTTAGGTAGGCACTGCCGCCTACTGGCCGAAAATTACACCCTGTGCCTTTAAGAAGCAGAGATTGTCTGTGTGGGTGACAGCTGCAGAACAACCAATCAGATCGCTAGATTTTAAAAAAACAAAGCCATTTTTTTGGAGCGCTGCAGCCAACAACAGTTCGACATCATAAGGTACAGAGTAGTTCACAAAAATGCCGTGCAACGTGCAAAAAAAAAAATACATGCAAGAAGAGAATCACAGACGTGGCACGACTGTTTTCGACATGTGAAGTTCTAAAATAAATGCTAGGTTTGAAGCTTCTTCCTGCCGTTTCAGACGTTCATGGCCTCATCTGAACCGGGAGAAGTCGTTCTGATAAAGGAAAAGAATCACATGAACCACTTAGGCTACACTTTTTTAAGTACCCAGATGCACATCTTATAAACGTACATCTTTACAACTTCAATCAATCTGATTGGACTGGCATTTTCTGAAGACAAATATCTGATATCACCTGGTGACACTGGAGTAATAAGATCCTGAGGACAAACAGTTGAAACAAGCTTCCTGGGTAAGCAATCTGACAATCTACAATGGAAAAGCATTGAAAAAGGGGGGTTCTTGGATGCCTTGCTTTTCAGGTTTTCCAGGAAAAAACATCCAGGAAAACCAAGAACCTCCTGGAGGAACTAAAAGATCTATATTGAATGAGATAAATGAGCTGGAGAGGAAAGATACGTCTGGGTTTCATTTCTGGCCGTTTTTCTGATCTTAAACGGATCCACAGATTGGGCCTTTTTCTCGACATGAGTTTCTGTCCTCCACTAGGTCTGCCTTTCTCCTGTTCCTTAAGACCTCTTGTGCATAAATAGATGCTCAGAGTAGTTATAGATTTTATTGTTTATCTCCGTCTAATGAACAACAGTGTTGGAGTGAGTAACTTTGGAACGTACCATAATGACTGCCATAATGTTTTAATGCGTCCACCCTTCCTCAGTAAAAAGATCATAAACTGGGTCTCTTCATAAAATCTGTCATAAAAAGATAAACGGCACATAAAGAATCATTTTTTTATGTCGTTTATATCAGAACCCACATTAAACAGATTTATAGAGGCTGTAAAGATAAAATAAGAGCAGTGTGTCTGTAGAGCTTCAGGAAACACGGATGAAAAACTCTCAGTTCGTTACAATCCAGATTAAAGGAGTGCTAGTTTGGAGGTCGAGTCCGCCTGAGAGCGACCTGTACGTTCACAAATGTTTGCTGGTCACAGATACTGACTTATTTCTATGTGCTCAAATTTGTAACAAATAAATGCTAATAAGACCTAATTTCTAAGGAATAACAATGAATCTGGTTCATAGTAAACTGATAAATGTGTTGCAATAATGCAGAACATCTATATATTTCAGGTAGCACTATTGTACTGAAGGAAAAAATGAATAAAATAAACAAAAATAAAATAGCAAATAAAATAACCAAAGGAATAAATTGCTTCACATCATTTCTTAGTGATATTAGTCTTTTGTTCTCCCTCTGTCGTTAGTGTGTCTCTTATGTTTGTGTCTCTAGTGTTCAAAATGACTGCTTATGAACATTATCACTTTCCAGATACATTGCACAACAAAAACTTCAAAAAGGTTTAGAATCCCATTGAAAGAACATTTCGTGTGCAAAATGACTTAAAAAGTATCCAAAATTTTTTCCAAAATGATGAAACACAAAAATTCTCACAACATAAGCAAGATGAAGATGTTTTGAACTAAATAAAAGAAAATTAATTATGAAAATGAAGTGGAAACTTTTCTGGTTATTATTAAAGAAAACAGTGTTTAGTTTCCCTGGCGATAGGGGGCAGCACATACCCAAATTATTGTGAGAAAGCGGTATTTTTGTGTTCGAGTGACAACCTTACCAACAGATGGCCATACAGGCCAATATTCATAAATGCACAATACTACTATAAGGCAGATCGTTCAACCTTCAGCACACATCAGACTGTGTTTCATCTGTTTCTCCTTTGGCAGCGAGAGAAGAGGTAAATGTGTAAAACAGCTACATTTGTGAATGCCAAAAGTTTTTAGCATTTTGTAGGTATTATTCTGTGTTTTTAGAGATAAACTGTAATGTTAGACATAATGACCTCAATGGAAAAAAGGTAGAAACTACACACACTGTCACGTACAATACATTTAATATAACGCGAAAGGAAACCTGCACATATTTTAATAGAAAGATGCTTCAAAGTTCAACAGGTTTCTTTTCTGTAAAACGAAAAACGACACATTTTAAACCGTGTTATTGCGGTTCTAAGAGCCATTTTCTCATTTCTCAATCCGTCCATTAGATTTCCTTCTAGAGTTGATTGATAGCGCCATTTGGTAGGAACTGTCTAATCAGCGGACAGATGCTGGAATACGATGCTGGATATGGATTATTGGATCAAGCAAAGAAATGGAGATTATTGATGTGATAAATAAATCTAAATAAAGTTTGGACACTGCGTTATTAATCAATTAAAGTAAGTGACGGCGAGTGCGTCAGTGTGTTGACAGCCCCTAAGTGGTTTTAGTCGCTAAAGCGGTTATCACTCCCATTAAATGCCGTCAGACTGTGCCCTCTCTACCTACTGAAACATACTTTTCCGTTTGGTGTTTAAAACCTTTTCAAAGTAGGTTTAGGCATTTAAAAGAAAGTATATTTGTCCTTCTGTGACCTTAAGGTTAGGACATAAAACTTGTGGGTTGGTTAAAATTGGTTAGATAACTTTGGTAACGATATGCTACTCTGACTAAGTATTTTTGACACGTGCAGACAGTTTGCTGTTATCAGAATCAGAATCAGAATCAGCTTTAATGGCCAAGTATGACACATACAAGG
Organism: Apricaphanius iberus; assembly: GCA_028564705.1. NCBI lineage: Eukaryota > Metazoa > Chordata > Actinopteri > Cyprinodontiformes > Aphaniidae > Apricaphanius > Apricaphanius iberus. Next base: position 760,216 of record JAPXFQ010001846.1, read on the forward strand.
AATTTGACTCCGGCAACTTTTCTCTCCAGTACAGAACTTAAATAAGTGAAATTGAAAAACGGAAAAAATAAAATAAAATAAAATAAATAAAATAAAAATAAAGGATAATATATACACCAAACCAGGGTTATTGTACAGTAAGTATATACAGCAGTGCAGAGTTTTAGTTTATTGTTCATGTGCGTGGACTCAGACTCTGTGACTATTCAGAGTTCATCAGAGCGACAGCCTGGGGGAAGAAACTGTTTTTGTGTCGGGTGGTTTTGGCGTACAGCGCTCTGTAACGCCGGCCTGAGGGGAGGAGCCTAAACAGATTGTGGCCATGGTGAGAGGGGTCAGTGGTGATTTTTCTGGCCCGCTTCCTGACCCTGGCCCGGAAAAGGTCCTCAATGGAGGGAAGATCAGTACCTATGATCCTCTCTGAGGACCTGACTGTTCTCTGCAGTCTGTCCTTGTCTTGCCTGGTGGCGGATCCGAACCAGACAGAGATGGATGAGGTCAGGACAGACTGGACTATTGCTGTGTAGAAGATGGTCAGCAGTTCCTGAGGCAGGTTGAACTTTCTGAGCTGACGCAGAAAGTACAGCCTTTGCTGGGCCTTCTTCCTTATAGAGTCAATGTGGGAGGTCCACTTCAGGTCCCGTGTGATGGTGGATCCTAGGAACCTGAAAGACTCTACTGTGGGGACTGGCCTGTTGGTGATTATGAGAGGAGATGTTGCAGGGGGTCTCTTCCTGAAGTAGACTGTCATCTCCACAGTTTTGAGCGGGTTTAGCTCCAGGTGGTTCTGACTGCACCAGAGGACCAGCTGTTCCACCTCCCTTCTGTTTGCAGACTCGTCGCCGTCACGGATGAGTCCAATGACGGTGGTGTCATCTGCAAACTTCAGGAGTTTCACAGAAGGGTCTTTTGACGTGCAATCAGTGGTGTAAAGGGAGAAAAGCAGAGGGGAGAGAACACATCCCTGGGAGGCGCCGATGCTGAGGGACCGGGTGCTGGATGTGAAGTTACCCAGTTTCACCTGCTGCCTCCTGTCAGTCAGGAAACTGGTAATCCACTGACAGGTGGAGGGAGGCACGGTGAGCTGGGACAGTTTTTGGTGGAGGAGCTCTGGGACGATGGTGTTAAATGCAGAGCTGAAGTCCACAAACAGGACCCGAGCGTAGGTACCTGCAGAGTCAAGGTGGTGCAGGATGTAGTGGAGAGCCATGTTGACTGCATCATCCACTGACCTGTTTGCTCTATAGGCGAACTGCAGGGGGTCTAGCAGGGGATCCGTGATTTCCTTCAGGTGGGACAGCACCAGTCGCTCAAAGGATTTCATGACCACAGATGTCAGGGCGACTGGTCTGTAGTCATTTAATCCTGTGACAGGAGACTTCTTGGGAACCAGAATGATGATGGAGCGTTTGAGGCAGGAGGGGACCTCACACAGCTCCAGGGAGTTATTGAAGATCTGGGTGAAGATGGGAGCCAGCTGGTCAGCACAGACTTTCAGAGTGGACGGAGACACTCCATCAGGATCTGATGCCTTCTTAATCCTCTGTCTCTAAAATAGTTGGCGCACATCCTGTTCACAGATCGTCAGCGCAGGCAGGGGGTCAGGTATGGGGATGGTTTGGGGTGATGCTAGGCCTTTTTGTGATGGAGATGGTGGGGGAGGTGGAAGGTGTGAAAGTTGTTTCAAACCTGGAGAAAAAGTCATTGAGGTCCTCAGTCAGGCGGGGGCTCCCCACAGGGTGGGGGGATGGTCTCCTGTAGTTGGTGATGGTCTGCAGGTTATCTGCGATAAGAATAGTAAATAACCTACTAGTAGGTAGAGAGGGCACGGTCTGACAGCATTTAATGGGAGTGATAGCCGCTTAATAACGGCCATTTAATGGATTGACAACCTCCGAATCGGCTGATTATCCTTTACTTCAATTAAATAATATATTCAATCTTAAAGTTTGCATGTTTTAAGTACAAGTAGAAAACCTCTCCATATTATTATTAACACTGTTTTAGGGAATAAGTTTAAAAAAGTTCAATTATCATGAAATAGGGACAGAACAGATTATAAGAAAAATAAATTTTTTTTCATAATGCATTCATTTTTTTAAACTATTTAAATATGAAATTCTTAATTTATGAACACATTTAAACTATGTAGCATCATTAATTCAACAAATGCTTTCATCTCACACTTTATGGCGCTAAATGATGATTGCAAACGAATGGCCAAACTAGCTAGCAGCTGTGCTAGCCGTTAGCTTCACATATTCTCAACATCACTCACCAGAGTTTCCACAGTAAACAAAAAAATATCCAGCTCTGTTAACGTCTGTGATTGACGAGTGTCGTTACCCAACGGCGGGTCATCATGTTTGGAAGAATGAGGGAGACGTTTGCAAACCTTTAGAACAGCGTTCCAGGTGTGAGTTTTGCTGCAGGAGGAACTGGTGCGCTTCACCACAAAAAGCAACATCAACACGAAGTTGAAGCCTGGGCACAAAGTGACCCACCTCAACGTCCTGATCTCGTTTCTACGAACCGGACTCCAGCAAAATTCCAGCAAGCTGTCGTAAGAAGCTGGATTTACGGCCGGTCATCCTAGTGGACCTAAATCAGGAATAATGTATTGTGATTCAACAAAGAAAATGTTATACAGTTTTGTTTTGACAGATTGATTTGAAACGCGTTCCTTCGTTTGTTTTGTCAGTTTTTAAATCAATTGGTTTATTTTGCAGTAAATCAACTGCGGCTGGCTGTAGACCACTCATATTATTAGCAGATGACGCTCTGAACACCACAAACAGCCAGATCTGTGAGTTTTTTATCAAACTACCTGAGCTCTATCACTCCTTCCACAGCAGCATTAAAGAATTTTCCTGCAGATAATCCATTTCCTGCCTGGATTCATTCGCCTCCTTCCGTTCTCACATCAGAGCCTGAGGAGGAAATCAGTTTTCCCCCTCCATCTGTTACAGAGCCGCCTCGCTAATTGAAAGTTGAAAGCATGAATCCTTTCAAAAAGGGAGACACATTTTCATCTCTATGAAACCTGTCTGATCACAGAGAGCTGGAAAACGGACTCAAGTGTTGTCGCAGACAAATTTCAGTTCCTGAGACTTAACTTCACAAATTCATCCTGAGTCGATGAAGAAACTTTATCTGTTACAATCCACCTCTACAGTGATGCTGATTACTGTCGGCTCTGGGTGAAGAACATAAAAAGATAGAAAATCTTGCAGGAAACATCACAGGACTCTTTAACCAGTTCTCAGAACAATGAGCTCAGCGAATATCTGAGATGGAGAAGTGTTTTAGAGCCTCTTCTGAACAAAAATCATCAGTTTGAACAGCTGTAAGATCAATGTGAGGAAGGCTGTAGGTCCAGATGGCATCATCACGGCTGTGGAAGACCTCCCGTGTGGTACCGGTACCAAAGACCTCCCATACCAAGGACCTCAGCAGCTACAGGCCGTTAGTCCTCACATCACACCCGAGGAAGACCCTGGAGAGCTTAGTTCTTAAACAACTGCGCCCCCTGGTGGGATCTTCCGCTACAGTTTGCTTACCAGCCTGGCATCGGGGTGGAGGACACAGAGGACTCTGGACTTTGCTGACTGGTACCAGCAGAACCACCTGCTGATCAACGCTGAGAAAACCAAGGAGTTGATGGTGGACTTCCCGAGACGCGGACCCAGCACACTGACAGCAGTGAACATCCAGGGAGCGGACATTGAGGTAGTGGACTCTTACAGGTACCTTCTCTCTTGGGCCAATACAGAGACGCTGATGAATGATTATTGTAACACCCTGCTTTCTGGTCTTCCCAAAAAGAGTATTTCAGGTTTATTACTTTTTAAAAATTCAGAAGCTCATCTCCTGATGAAGACCAGGAGGAAGGAACACATGACTCCGGTTTTAGAATCATTGCATTGGCTCCCTGTATGATTTGGGATCCATTTTAAGGTTCTTTTATAGGTTTTTACGTATCTTAATGGTCTTGGGCCTTCTTATCTTTCTCTAATGCTTTTACTATATGAACCCTCGTGGTCTCTGCGCTCCTCTGGCAACCGTCTGTTATGACCAAATGTCCCCTTTTGGGACAATTAAAGGATTACTCTATTCTACTCTGTATGTCGGTACGAGTCACTCATCTGTCCCTGCTTCACCACGATCTGGTCGAAAACCTAACCTATATCCTTCAGATGAGATTCTGTAGGATGTTCAGGAAGAATCCAGGAAGATGTCCGCTGGAGCCTGCAGGGACACCAGGGTCCATGTCCACCATGAGGTCAGCTGGACGTCAGCATGGACTACAATGGACAGAGAGGAGCTTCTTCTGCCAAATCAACACCTGAAAGCTGAGCTGAAACTTGAAGTCATTTGAATAAGAGTCTGGTGTGTGGGAGAGACAAACGTGAACAGAATGGTGGGAAGTTTGCAGAAGTCAAAGCATGGCATTCAAATCTGAAAGCAGTGTTCCAGCTGGGACTCATGGTGGCGCTAGCAGCAGTCTGTTTCACAGCCTGGTGCTTTGGTGCAGTGAAGAAGTTCTTCATCCTCAGGGCTCTAAAACCTGCAGCTTTGGAGCCACATGTAGCTCTTCAGATCAGGGTTTTAATAACTTTGGCCAAAAGCACTAAAGAATTGATCGATACTTTAAAATGTAAAAGTAAACCGATGCTAGCTTTGACAGGTTGTCTTAAGACTTAGATAAGGTATAACACTAATAATGGGAGGTGTGTATTTGTTTTTATGAAGTAAAAAGTTGGTGTCTGTGGGAAAGCCTGGCTGTGCTCCTCAACAGTAACATTTAACTTTTAATAACAGTTTATATCAATACAGTAATCTGGCTGCCAACTGGGCTCTCCAACTGTCAAATTATTGCTAAGATTAGTTTTTTTTTTCTTTAAAAAAATGTTGTTTTTTTAAGGAAAACACAGACTTTATATTGAAGTTACATAAAAAACTATTTATTCGTTCAGTCATTCCGCCTAAAAATAACATGTATTTTTAATAAAACTAAATCTATCTATCTATCTATCTATCTATCTATCTATCTATCTATCTATCTATCTATCTATCTATCTATCTATCTATCTATCTATCTATCTATCTATCTATCTATCTAATCTATCTATACTGTAACTGTATAAAGCACCTTTTGTACAATGAAATGCAGTTCAAAGTGGCATTATTGTTGTACGGTTTGTTAAAGTCTTCCTCTCTTGCTCCTTTTACATTTTGAACACCAGTCCCTCCAAACCCATAATTGTCAAACTCGTCCACAAACTATCTCGTTTTCAACACGCCTCAAGCAAATAATTAGGTCATCATCAGGACTCCATAGAGGCTAACTGCCATTGGATTCAGGTGTGTTGGATCAGGAACACATGTAAAGGTTGCAGGAAACCACTGCTTTAACCAAACATGAGGGAGGCTGGATGTAGACCTTCCACAGGAGCATACAGTTTTTGTCAGTGAGGGTGTATTTTAAAGCAGCCGTAACTGAAATATGATCACTTTTGCGTTTTGCAGCTGTGGATTAAAAAGTGTCTTTTAATTGAAGCTGTTGGACCTCCTGGGTTCTGAAACGGAGCTTCTCTGAGACAGGAATCCAACGTCCTCACTGTGATGGAGTTTGTGTTTTAGCTAGTTCTTTTCCTTCTTTAGTTTAAATTATCAGTTTTAGTTTAGTTCTTGGCGTTTATGTTTTATTTTTGGACTTTAGTGTTTCGGTTTTGGCACTTCTTTGTCTCCATATTTCCCCGTCCTGCTCTTAGACGTTTTCATATTTCTGTATCATTAAAATTATTTGTTTTTACCTTTTATTTATGTTTCCATAGTTTATCAGTCTTGGTTAGCTCTTTATTTTTTGATTAGATATTTCGTCTGAGATATCTTTAGTTAGTTTGTAGTTTTCTTATTTAGGATTATTTTCAGTTTTTTACTTTCTGTTTCTTCCTTAAAGTCTTCTGCCCAGCCGGAAGTTTCCTGGCTATGATGTTGAGAAAAAGATCATATAAAATCAAGAGTTGTCATCATTTTAAATGGGAATCAATGTGAAGAATGAATGAATTTAGTGACATTAACGCTCTGCCTCGTCATACCTGCACAGTCCTTCTCCTTTCACATCATCATTGATCATCATGGAGGCCCAACCAGGCCTGCAGCTTCAGACCTTCAGTACAGCTGAACAGTCGTGGATGGAGCTCTCATTACTGCAGCCTTATGCAGTGATTCCCACCCACCTCCTCCACCCACTCCCCTTCCCCGCAGCTCTTCCTGAATCCGCCTCCAGGTGACATTAGATTGAGCAGAGTCTCGGATCAAAGAGCGAGTTCACCAAAGCGGCTGGTATTGATCAGACCCCCCCCCGACACGTTATGAGGTCAACTCTGCATTGACCTATGAGTATATATGAGAACCACAGCCGCCTACGCAGCTATCAGAGGTAACAGAAGCAGATAGAGAGAGTTAATAACATGGTTGGAGGGCTGCAGCCTGGAGATAACCAATCCTGAAAATACAACCAGACTGCGTTTATTTTAAAGGCGATGTTATTGATTATCTAAACTGAGTCACGTTGGGATGAAACAGGCCTATTTTATCTGCTGGTGCCTCAAATTATTAGTGGGTGATATAAAAGGTATAAGGTAGAAATGATATAAATCCAATAAAAGGTAGAGATTTAGACGATACTGCGACAGCACGGTTATGGATTTGGTTTCATTCATCAGGAGGATAAAAACTGATGTTCAGTGTTTGTCTTTACATATAGCGATTTGTTTTTCATTTAACTGAAAAGAAACCTGTTGAAATATAAGCATTTTTTATTCAATTATGTGCAGATTTCTTGTGTGATATCATATTAATAAATAATTAACCAACAAAGCAGAGACTTTTGAAATGTATTTTCATTACTTTTAGCTTTAATTTGATTTGAAACATCTTCCTCTTTATGTTGTAAAAAAATTTCTGTCGCATTATTTTGGAAAAATATTATTTATTGAATTTTTGAATGTATTTTTTTATTATGCAATTTGCACAATAAATGTTCTTTTTCTGGCATTCTAAACACTTTTGACATCGTCTTTATTTTGTATTCAGAAAGCGATAATGTTCATAAGCACTAATTTTGACATAAATGAATTGAACAAAAAAGAATGTATAACAATACATATCATTATAGCGAATGCTTTAGATCATATCGATATGCAGATTTGAGGCCATACCGCCCAACGCTACCTTAAATGTTGGGAAATCCCAACAGAAACAGATTCTCGTATCTAAGTTGACTCAGACGCAACTAAACATTAAACTCCTTAAACTGCAGCATAGTTTAAACATTGATTTATATTTTTCTCAACTTAATTTGAGCAGGGACAATGTAGAATTTTAAGCATAAATGTTGCATTTTGATGCATTGTACTAGATTTAGCTGTAAGCTAATTAGGGATGGGTATCGTTTAGCATCAATAATATACTCACATGTCATTTAGGATCACAAACGCCTGCTGCTGTGCAAAAATCATAGTTTGGCTGCTTAGGAATGGGAGCTGATGTGGTGCGGGCTGAATTACAAATAGGGCGCTGTTCTGTGTATGCATTCAATGTGTAAAACCGAAATAAAGCACCGAAATGTGTGCTGCTTTTCGGTCTGGTTACTACCGTTCATGTCGGAACCGGTGATGGCACCGGATACCGGTACCCATCCCTAAAGCTAATTTGCATCTACAGTTCCTTAGCATGACACATCACAATAGTGATGGGTGGGGCCAGCTGTGGCCGGTGTTTCCGATAGGCTATGAACACACCTTGGGGGGGGGGGTTACAATAGCATCTCACCAACCAATCAGAATGGGCATCAAAATATACCATTTCCACTGCTTGACAGCAGTCTAAAGCTGCGTTCACACCGCACAGTTTGTCTGCGTCAAGCAGCGCATCCAACGCATGTAGTTTGACGCATGCATGTTGAAGCTTGCAACGTTTGCTTCTGAGCAAAAAAAGAGCGTGTGGGCGGGGCTTCTGAACTATGGCAGATCGTAACTAGAAAAAGGTTTGACTTTATTTGCTAGATAAAGCTAGACAGCTTCGAGATAGGGTGCATCCGCGCTCTTTCGTCAGATGCGTTCTGAGTTTGGGGAGTTTAACCATTTGCTCCAGGAGCTGCGTATGGATGAGGTTTGCTTTAAGTGCTACTTCCGTCTGTCCTGCGGCTAATTTTACGACCTCCTGGGCCGCATCGGAGCTTAAATCTCCTACCAGGACACAAACTACAGGTTCTCTGTTCCTCCTTAAGAGAACCTGTCATTCTGTCTTTGGTAAGTGTTATTTCTGTGTTTGTTGAAAATGTTTTCACTGCTCCCGCTTCTTTCAAGATGCGTGTAGTGACATCACTACAGTGAGATGCTGTAATTGGTTGGCGCCCTGCGTCAACTCCATCAAAAGTTCAGCTATCTGAACTTCTGTGCTGCTTGTGTTTGCTACGTTGCTGCTTGCAACCCAAGTAACGCTTGAAAAGTTGACGGAACCGACGCACCGCGGAGACTCTGACGGACCTCCGACGTACTCAACCGTAGACTTTACGTGTAATCTTGCTGCAGGTGACGCTGGCGTTTGGGGCGAGTGAACGCAGCATAATGCCAAAAAGTTACTTTCTAACCCTAAAGGTCACAGGAGAACAAAAAAATATTGATTTTATGCCGAAACCTAAAGCTATAGACTATATTGTTGGGATTTGGGAATGTTGCACGTATGTTTAAACAATGTTAATCTATTGAATAAATTATTACGATATCTTGTTTTAAAATACTGAGACTGGATGTGAGGTTACAATTTAGGAGCCAATAACAAGAAGGAGCTGTTATAACCAAAGCGCCTCGGTCAGCTGATGCCTGATGATATTGGCTCTGACGGCTTCTGAAGTTTTAAAATGTAATCCAGGGGCATGGTAAGGGTCAGAGATGTTTAATCCGTCTATTTTCCCAGAATATATATACTAATATTTTCCATTTTTAGAACAGGAATTAAACCCCCGTTGACGTTCGTTTTGATTCCTGCCAGCATGGCTCCTCCGCGCTGAGAGTCCCGTTACGTCTGGAGCTCTATGAAAGCGAAAGCACAGACAGAACCAGACTTCATCTCATTTTAGTATTTTAACTAAAGCACATGGGAGTTTGTTAATGTTTTACCAGCTCTGGATAAACAGGATTGGAAATCAGCGCTTAAAGCTAAAAACTGGTGATAACTGCTAACGGGGAATTTTGTTTCACTCTGATTTGCTCAGTGGTTTTAATTCAGGCTCATCTGAGGGTTTTCCAACATTAAAGAGCTGTTTAAGGTGGTGCCACAATCAGATATCAATCCAGACGTTGACTAGGCCACTCCAAAAGGCTTTTCTTCCCCTAGTAAGCATTCAGAGGTGGACTTCTTGGTGTGCTTTGGATCATCGACTTCTATTGAGCTGGATGATGGACAGACTTTCTTCTTTAGGATGCTTAATTCTCCACTTTATTTATTATTGATGACTTTGTTTGTGTGTAGAACGCAAGTACATCTTAACCCCAAAACGATAAACCGAGGCAATGAATTCATGTCACTTCGCATTAGATCCCATTTCTGAGGTGGCAAAGTGCTGCATAATAAATGGGAGGCTCAGAAGTGTCTCATTAGGGCCGAGTTTGACCCTGATTAAATAAACGTCTGCACTAAAAGCATTCCTCATCAGGCAGAACATCTCAGTCTCTGATGAGAATCTGTTCACTTCGGGCCGCCTGGCGGTAAATGATGCTGACAGCTGCTGCCTCGCCGCTCATCAGTCGCCCAAGGACGCCGCAGTGTGACCGCTGGCTGTCGGTTTGGATATCAGAACAGGAAGGAGGAGGGGAAGCTGTTGCATCACGTCACCCACGCCCCCAAACACCGTGATGTCTAAGTCTGACAGGCACCAAATGAAACGGAGAAGCGCACTGACTTCTGGGTAACAAGCACCATACCTGCAGCTTTGGATGTTCTGCTGTTCTTCGTGATTCATTGAATAAACCAACTTCAAACTATGTTAGGCGCATTGTTTAAGAGCTGAAAATAGTTTAACTGCCAAATAAACCAAATGATTTATTTCAGGGAAGGTTGAGCTGAGGAATGATGTCATCAAGGCAAAAACGAAGCAAACCAGGGAAGTCAGAATTAAACCAGACTTACGTTTCTGAAGCTTTAACTTGACATGTTACCTGCTGTCGGGAATGTTGCTGCTTCTCCATTTCCACTATTCATTCTGCACTATATCCTGTGTTATAATATATATATTATTCCACGGCTTAATGTCTTATATATGTTATCTGTTCTACTGTTTTACTTAAATACTGTTCATAGCCACCCGTTACTCAAAATACTTGACAAAACTGTTCTTTTATTCTATAGCCTCATTTTTGTATTTGTCAATTTTGTCACAGATTTTAACAAAGGAGCAAAAACTGTGTCGAGATCTGAATTTTAGATTTCTGTTTTCAACTTTAAATAAAACATACTGCAAATGTAAAAATATAAATAGTTTTTTTCTTAAATCAGAACCGCCTCTTAATGCATTCAGCAACAATAAATGTGACATTTTTTATAGATGTATGTCTGGGATAGGATGGAAGAAGCCTGCAAATGCATTTCTAAACTAATTTCTTAGAGTTAAAGTCCAAGGAAGGAACATGAATATCTGGTTCTTTAAAAATATAATCAGTATAAAAATGTTTTTGCGAAGCTTTCTGAGCCGCACGTAGAACATGACTAGTGAGAAATGACCAGTTGTGAAATGGTGTGATTTTATGGAAGCAATGATTTATAGATGATCACAGGAACCTGGGGAGCTGCACAGAGGAAAGGAGGGAACCGTGTTAGTACTGCAGAAGGGAAATCCAGAGATGAGTACAGAGACGGAGATCGTAGGGCAGACAGGTGGAGCTTGAAGGCTGCCAGAGAAGCTGGAGGATTCTTCAGAAGGAACCTAGGAAGGAACACAGGTACATCAAAGCAATAACATGGTAGAAATCTGGGTTCTGAGAAGGCCTTGGATGAGAGAATAAAACAAAAAGTGCCAGCCATATTCGTACATAGTTTATTTTACGCCCACGGAGGGACTCGGATGAGAACCCCAACGCTTCAGACAGATGCATTGGTTTTTATACTGTTTTAACCACACCTTACTACATCAAATGACTCCATCCACAATCAGGAAGAATAGGACAAACACTTCAGTGGTCAGCAGTGAACAATCAGGAGATAGATAACAATAAGGGACACTTAGTATAATGCTGAGAAAGACATTCACATGATCTGTCATAAGTGTAACACCAGATAATAACAAGATTAGTCATAAGTCAAGATGTGATGTTTACATACAATTGGTTCTTGTTTGTACCTTAGAATCAGAACATCTGTCTAAGAGCTGAGTAAGAGGATTAAACCTTTCTTAATGTCCCAGTATAATAAAATATTCTGTCACAAACAGCTTTTACCATCTGAAAAACATTGCTAAGATCAGAGGAATAGTGTGGAAACCAGACTTAGAGAGACCTATCCATGCATTTGTCTCCAGCAGGTTAGACTACTGCAACGGCCTGCTCACTGGCCTCTCTAAACCAGCTGCTAGACGGCTGCAGTACATCCAGAACGCTGCTGCTCGAGTCCTGACAAGAACCAGGAAATACGACCATATTAGTCCAGTGCTCCTTTCTCTGCACTGGCTTCCTGTCGCTCAGAGAATAGAATCTAAAACAGCTCTGCTTGTGTAAAAGTCTTTTCATGGTTTGGCACCAAAGTACATCTCTGACATGTTAGAGACATAGGAACCATCTCGGGCCCTGAGAACTTCAGGGAGGGGTCTCCTGGTGGTTCCCAGAGTCAACAATAAACACGGTGAGGCTGCATTTCAGTTTCAGGAACAGTCTTCATGAGGATGTGAGACAAGCCTAAACTCTAACAATATTTAAATCCAGGCTGAAAACAGTTATTTTTACTCGTGCATATGACAATTGAAACTATTTTATCTGCACTCTTGTTTTTTGTTGTAATTAATTATTTTTTTAGTTGATGTTTTTTTCTGTTTATCTGTTTTCTTAATTTATGCAACTGTGAAGCACTTTGAATTGCCTTGTGTATGAATTATGCTCTACAAATAAACTTGCCTTGCCTCTTAAGAAATGACTGAAGTGGTGGCCTAGTGGTTTCAGACATTCCTTTGTATTCCTGATGTCATGGGTTTGAAACCACCTGTGAACTTGGCTTTGCTTGTAATTATTTTTTTGTCTTGTACGCTTTCGTTTATTTTTCTCATATTTCTATAGTGAGATAACGTTATTATATTAAGTAAAGCACACTTATGCACAAGGAATATTTAAGATAATCCTCATAAAGCTAAAAGTTTGTGCAGCCTGCAGACCATCAGCCGACTAAAGGATCAGGACACCTGGTCAAAGAAAAATGACAAACACAAAGTTTTCAGGCGGAATTGAACCCATGACTTCAGGTTTAGCAAGAAATGCTTAATGTGCTGAAGGTTATCAGTGCAAATAATAATAATAATAATAATATTAATGATAATAATGCATTTTTCATAGTGCTTTTCTCAGCACTGAAAGATGCTGTTGGACTTATTTATTTTCTTTGTATTTAATGATTGAAAAGCCTTGAAACTTACATTTTAAACCTGTACAGCCGTCAACAGAGCATGAGGCTTTTAGCACAGAAAAAAAAATTTGAGCTTTTTGGCAACGTCATGGGAAACTTTTGGAGTTTTTTGCTGCAGATTATCCAAACAAAGCGGTCTAAAGCCTTTTATGTTACTTAGTTCTTTCAATTAATTTTATATGGTGCTATTGCAATTAATATTTAAAGTGTGTTATGTTATTTTGATTGGGATACAATTTTAAAAATAAACTGAATTACTTTCAATTTAATAGAGTAATTAAATTTTTTAAGTTGATTAATTTCTTGTCCTTAAAAATGTCGTTATTTGATTTTTATTCTATTTTCTATTTCCTTCTATTAGTTCATACATCATTAAACATTTTTTAGCATTTCAAGTTGATCATTGTTGTGTATTTATTCATCTTCTTACTAATTTTTATTTCCAATATATATTTGAGTCATCTTGTTCATTATTGAGTTATTAATGTAAGATTAGTGTTGTGTTTGATGAGATTTTGGTATAGAGGGTTTTCTGATGAAGAGGCACGTTTCCTCTGTCATTAAGATGCACTCATTGTTAATGATGAAGATGAATGAGCCACAGAACTGTTAGGGACATTGATCACAGTGATCAATGCAGCCAATAAGAGACTTCAGCCCAAACCAGGAAAGACAAACTGATGCTGGCGTGATCCGGCTGCAGGTGACAGCTGTGTCATTGCTTCCCAGCAAACCATCAGAGGCAGACGGAGTTTAAACACTGCAGGAGGAACGAAACTCTGAGGCTGAGATAAAAACAGCAGCTGATGAGGGTGTGGTGTCCTTCAGATGGATGTTTTAACTTGTTTCTGTCACTAAATGTTCAGAAAGTGTAACCTCGCTACGTAGTAATGTGGAGAAAAACATCACCTCTGGTGCTTTAACTACTGCTTCTTCTGACACAAATAAAGACAGAAATGGAGCTTTAACCATCGTCTAATGAACCTTCTCCCATCGCTGCTGAAGCGTACAAATAAACCTGAATGTGACATTTACCGCCGTGACATTTCATTGCTCTCGTCTGAGTCACTGATTCCAATAATTGTTTGACTGTCAAACTCCTTTGCATGCCGAGTGCCTCTCTCAGGAACGTGACGGAGAGGAAAAACCTGGGAGAAACGGCAGGCGTGGGAGGACAGTTTCAGGCTAAGAGCCATTGTTCTGGTTCTCAGAGGCACAGTGAGAGCAGCTCCTTTTAAAGTCGGAACAAACTGCGAGAGAACATGCAGAGAAACATCTGAATAACGATGAGCTTCAGAAGCTCGGTGACATCCTGTCAGCTTTCCCCAACATCCGAGCAGAGAGAAGATTCTCCCAGTTCAGGTTCAGTCAGAAGGAAACGCTGCTTTCTGAGGTGAGAGGGCTTCATGTCCATCCAAAACGCTTTTCAGGACACAAAGACAAGAGGTGTTATACAGATGATCCATCAAACCTGTGAAAAATGGAGGAGGGTGTTTGGGGGAAAATCCAACAGCTTTCTAGTTTCCAAGAGCAAACCTACAGTAGTCTGCAGACGGTTTGTTCCTGCAGGGATGCATCTAAAAGTTGCAGGATTCTAAGGTCTTAAACTCATTCTGTTTCTTTCAGCCACTGACCTCTCAGTGTTGATAGTAAAACAGCTATGGAAACTCTGTCTGCTGCCAGCAGTCTTACATGATTAAACCGACAGTGAACACGAGACAAACTGCAGCCATGAAAGCTAAAGGCAGAGATGTAGCTTGGTGATTTTATGACAAACTTTAAAAAAGAACATAGTACAGAACATAAAAAGAGGATATGTGCAACGCAGGAACTGCAGCAATATTGCACAATTGTCTGAATTACAGGTGCTGATGATAAAATTATAGCATGAAAAAGTGGATTTATCTCAGTAACTCATTTCAAAAAGTGAAACTTGTGTATTCGGTGGCACAGTGGTTGGCACTGTTGCCTTGCAGCAAAAAGGTTGTGGGTTTGTATCCCGGCCCAGGATCTTTCTGCATGGAGTTTGCATGTTCTCCCCAAGCATGCGTGGGTTCCCTCTGGGTACTCTGGCTTCCTCCCACAGTCCAAAAACATGACTGTCAGGTTAATCTCACCAAATTGTCCTTAGGTGTGAGTGTGTGCATGGTTGTTTGTCCTGCCCTGTGATAGACTGGTGACCTGTCCAGGGTGTACCCCGCCTGCTGACAGCTGGAGATAGGCACCAGCCCCCCCGTGACCCATTAAGGATTAAGCGGTTAAGAAAATGGATGGAAACTTGTGTATTAGATTCATTCATTGCACACAGACTGATGTATTTCAAATGTTTATTTCTTCTAATTTAGGGGATTGTAACAGAAAACTAATGAAAGTCCCAAATTCAGCATATCAGAAAATTAGAATATTGTGAAAATGTTCTATATTGACAGCTGATGTCACACTCTAATCAGCTAATTAAGTCAAAACACCTACCCCACCTTTAAATGGTCTCTGAGTCTAGTTCTGTATGATACACAATCATGTGGAGGACTGCTGATCTGACAGTTGTCCAAAAGATTACCATTAACACTTTGCACAAGGAGGGCAAGACAGAAGTGATGATTTAGTCGTTGGAGTTTTAACATACCTAGTTCAATGGTACAGAGGCAACGGTCTCTCCCTGTGACATAGCGTCTCTGCCTGTCTGCTGCTGCTGCCTGTGTGTTGTGTGTTTTATCAGCTCCGTAGTCAAAACAAGATATCAGGGGAGTCCTCCAGCTACATCAGCGTTGGTAAAAGGTCCATGATTCTCCAGCATGCTGGAATATTCCCTGGCTGCTGTTACTAATAATTACCAATCACTAAAAATAACTAATCTTGAAATAATTCTTCCACTGCAGTCCTCTCCCTTTTACATATATCAGAACCAAATTATTTCAAGATGTTAATACATTTCCTAATGGGTCTGGGACACAGCAAAAAAACAAAAAAAAAAACAACGACAACACAATTAATTAATATTCAGACATTACTCGTGGTGGCCATAGGAATTATCTTACAGTAATCAGGAAATTGTCCATTTAGATGACTTTGAGACGTAACTTGTTGTCAGAACTGAGTTGTTTAAGACTTTAATTTGCCGTTTTCGATTTTTGTTGACCGCACAGCTTATTGAATGAGGGAAAAATGGAGCGGGAGATCGATGGACGGTTTGGTAAAGTGTCTGCAGTTATGCAGGCGCTGTACCGGTCTGTCGTGGTGAAGAGAGAGCTGAGCCCAAAAGGCAAAGCTCTCAATTTACCTGTCGATCTACGTTCCTACCCTCATCTATGGTCACGAACGCTGGGTGGTGACCGAAAGAACGAGATTGCGGATACAGGCGGCTGAAATGAGTTTCCTCGGCAGGGTGGCTGGGCTCTCCCTTAGAGATAGGGTGAGAAGCTCGGTCATCCGGAGGGGGCTCAGAGTAGAGCCGCTGCTCCTCCACATCGAAAGGAGCCAGTTGAGATGGCTCGGGCATCTGGTCAGGATGCCTCCTGGACGCCTCTCTGGTGAGGTGTTCTGGGCATGTCCCACCGGGAGGAGGCCCAGGGGAAGACCCAGGACTCGTCGGAGGGATTATGTCTCCCAGCTGGCCTGGGAACGCCTCGGGATTCCTCCTAAGGAGCTGGCCCAAGTAGCCGGGGAGAGGGAAGTCTGTGTCTCTTTGCTTAGGCTACTGCCCCCGCGACCCGACCCCGGATAAGCGGAAGATGATGGATGGATGGACAGCTCATTTTGATGGGAAAAAGACGTTCTGACAACCTCCCTGCCCCTCAGGACGGCCACAGTGACGTCTCGTCACCTGCCAGAAACTCTAAAAGAAGTCCAACAGAGAGAGATATTATGTAGCCTCTGTAGCACGTCTCGACGAGTTAGTGAATGTCGACTCGGTGTTGAACTGTGTACGCTTCCCTTAGTTGTCGGTTCTAGGCCGTCGTCGTGATCCCCAAGGTTCACTTCCGGTCCCCTTCAACTTCTGCACCAAGTAGGCCCCAAGGATCACCGCTGGTTCCATAGTAGGGGAGGATCATCGGTGAGGAGACCTGCATTTCACGATAGCGTAAGTGTGAATTATTAAGAGTTAGTTCTTTAAGCAAATGATGAGATCACATCATTTGCTAAAAAATAAAGAGGGAATAAGTCAAGATGATAGATGAGCAAGATGGAAGAAAGTTCTTAGGTTTATGCCTAAAACCCAAAAACCCCAATCTAGTTTAAATCTGAGTTGGAATCCTTGTAAAGTCTTCTCTCCTACTATACTCTTCCTCCCCCTAGTGTAATTCTATTATACTACAAGCTCTTCTTCAAAGGTCGAATTATTTTCAGACAAGACTACAATCCTCAATTCAACCCAAAATTCAATTATCCAATTACATCTGAGTAGCAACCCAATCCCCCCTTGGCTTGAAGATATTAAAGACCTGTTCCCGATTGCTATCAGATGTGGAGAGAGAAAGTTAAACACAGCAAACAAACATCATGTATCTGCTCCTCCTGTATCTGTGGAAAGATCATTAAAATAAAAATGTTATTCCTACTACCACTACTGCCACTAAAAGTACTACTACTAATGATAATAATGAGAAAAATACACTAAAAGTAGAGCGCTATTCCTAAACTACCTGCCTTTTGCACTGGTTTCCAGAACCTGCTTGAAGTTCATGAGACATTCCCAAAACGTTATATTTTTAACAATATATACATAAGCGTAAAAGGTCCATGAGTCTCCAGCATTCTGGAATATTCCCCGGCTGCTTTTACTAATAATTACTAATCACTAAAAAGAACTAATCTTGAAATAATTGTTCCACTGCAGCATGTTGATCAGTTTGAGTCGAATAAAATTCTCCCCGTTTAGCAGCAGGAGGTGCTGTGGCGTTGCTTTTAGTTTGAGCTCACTTTGGTTGCATGAGGTGTTTTCAACAGAGAGGAGGAGAAACCCATTTTCAGACATTCAAGCAGGTAGAACTACAAAGAGTTATGATTTATACAGAGGAACTACAGTTCAAATGTACAATTCTGTATTATTTAACCTTTGTTATGCTGCAAAAAACTATGAGGTTCTTACTTTTTACTACTGTCACAGTAATGGAGCTTTTTAAGCCAATTCCAATAGAAGCTAATAGTCGTTTTCAACCCACTAACACCAACCATGCAGTTTCGAACTAGATTTGAAAGCATGAAAGGGGCAGTAGATGGGAAGGTGAGGCAGAGAAACTTTATTCAGATTATGGAGAAGAAACAGAAACCAGAAGGGGGCTTTATTCAGTAAAATCTCCTATGCAGTCATAAAGTTTTAAAAACGCTTCTGCAGGAGGGTTTCAGCTGCAAACAGTCTAACATCGACTAAAAGAGGTAGAAACGAAGAACCACTGAAGTTTTTCTACAGTTCTGCAAGTCTTTCATGGGAACAATGAGGACAGACACACTTTTTCAGTTTGTTCCTGAATTCAACAGAAAATGTTAAGTTTTATTTAAAACTCCAAGGCTTAAACATAAATCCTCAGAGATTTTGAGCAGTTCATCAGATTTAAAACCATAACTCCTGCTAAGCAGTCAGTTTCTTATCAATTAACTTATTCCTTTTGTATTTTCTACTATTTTTTTATTTATTTAATGATATTTCATTATACTATATTTTAGTTGTCTTTCTGTGAAGACATTTGTATGTAAATAAGTGAAAGATGAATACATTTAATGATTTCTGATCCTGTTTTTGGTGAATGTTTGGGGTTCTCTTGCAGCGTTTAAAAAAAAAATTTCCTGTCCCGTCATCTGTGGTTTCCTTTGGTGTCTCAATAAGGTTTCATAAATTTCTGCTAAAAATGTGAAAAACTTTTTTTTTTTAAATCATGTGATCTGGGAATGTAATCTGGAACTGGCCAAAAAGCCCAAACAAACACAGATGAATAATTTGTTCTTTCTGTTTCTATACTTGAACCTCAGTGTTTTTGTTCTGCAGTTTTTACATTAAATAGGAGCTAATTCCCAAGGATTTTACACGTGAATCTGTCTTCTTCTGCTGTGTGAGGTGAACCACACATTGACTTTGAGATTGCGCCAGAATCCTCCAGAGTCTCAGATATTGATTAAACCTGGCAAAGTGTTCATTAATATCTTATGATGCTGGAATCTGCTGAGGCTCAGTGAAAATCCCATTCCCGGTTCCTTTGATCAGAGGAAAAGCAACAAAGAGCCTCTCTTGCATATCAGCTTTATGTTCAGCAGCAAACAGGGCCGACGTTCGGACAGGAAGAGACAGCTGCAGCTTCATACTTTCCTGTCATGTAAATTTCCACACATCCATCAGACTAAAGAGGGGAGAGTAGCAGAAGTTGTCAGACAGAATGTAAAACTTCTCCCTGTGAGAGAGCTCTGCCTGGCAAAACGGCTAGTTTGATCTGAAACTGGGTCATCCTGAACGCAAATGATCCTAGGATGTGGAAACTGAATGAACTCTCTGTAATTATTCCCTCTTAGTTGGTTAAATGAGATAAATTCAGTCTGACTTTAAACGTTTTTTTCCTACGTCTGACTCCTGACTTACACATCCGTGAAAAGTTTGAAAGGTTTCAGTAGAACAGAACTGTCTAAGCGTTGGATCCAAACTGCCAGCTAAAAAGTATTCTTACCAAGAGAAATCTTCTTGCTGCACTGGCATATATTCACTATATTAAGTGAAATAATCCGCCAGTGCAGTAAGACAATTGCACTTGGTAGGAATGATCAAAATAAGACACATATTCTCTAAATAAAATTAATAATCCAACACCTTCTGCTCTTGCCGAGTACATCGGTCTCAAAACAAGAAAAATACTTTTTGGCTGGAAACAAGATTGTTGGACTTAGTTAGATGGAGAGTTTTTGCAGAGGCAGCAACAGATCAACACCAAGTGTTCAGTTTCAGAGCCACAGGAAACATCTGACAGAACTGATCATGGATCATGTCAGGAAGTTTCCTATGGAGAAGAAATATTAAACCTTAAAAATGTTGTCACTAATGAAAATTAAATCTCATTTGCCTGTTTTGGGATGAAGTAAAATTGAATTTTAACGTTTAAAACCTGCGTCGCTGTGAGACAAAAAAACCCTAAGATATACACACCATCAAATCTTTGTAATGGTCACGTGGTTAAAGGTAACCAAAAAACAATCATTTAGCATTATTTTAGAGCTTTAAGGCTTTGAGGCTAGTGTTCGACATAAATGATGCATCTCTGAGATTAAACTGAAGCTAACAATTCAAATTAAAAAATAACTGATTGATCCCAGAGGGAAATGAAGTGTTGTTGTAACTGATTCATTCTTCAAGGATGTGTGGTAGATCATGATGGCTGTGAAATGAAATGAAACGGCTATTGTAGACGGTGCAAAATCTGATTCTTTCTGATGAAATAAAAGATGAGAAAAACAAACGATTCAACCCAAACTATAAGAACTGCTAAAATGTTTAACCCTGTTCTACAGGCCTTTTCCTTGCAACTACTGGTTTGTCAATTCAGCGACACTCCTCAGATTATTTATTCAATTCGATGCAGTTTTTTTTATATAGCCCTATTTTACAACACGTCATCTGAACACACTTTACAAGTTATTTCACTTCAATCATCCACACATTTTTATGATTGATATTAATGATAAATAGCAGGATCAGTAATCAAACTCAAGCATGATTTAAAGCTTCATCTGGTCTCATAGTGTTACAGAAATCTTAATGGAAATTAAAAAAATATTAAAGTGTCCTTTTAAACCAGATATGCTGTCAAGCGTCTTTTTTATTACTTGTTAGTAATAGTCTGTGTCTCTCCCTGTTTCCTTATGTGTCTGCCTCTGTCTACTTAATTCTCCCTAGGCGTCCCTCGTCTCTCTAATTAGCCTCATTGTGTTTATAAGTCTCACATTGTCCTCACGTGTTTGCTACGTCCTTGTCAAACCTACGCCCTGTTCCCCTCGTCTGATCCGTTGCTTTAGATCTACCTAAACAAGACAATCTTTCCAAACTTCTCCCTACATCTGGGTTCATCTTTACAAACATGACAGCAGGACATAGTCAAGAAAAGGCCTAAGCAGGGAATGATGAGACCAGGAAGAACTTACCATCTGCCCCTCCTGGATCTGGTCTCAGAATGGCTGTGCCTTTCTTCTTGCCAAGTTCCCGCCGCTGCTGCCATTGTCACCGCCAGGCATTTTGTCCATCTTCTCAGGAGGGGTTTCGAGACTTCTCGTTCTTTCTCGCTCTCCGAAATGGCGAGTTGGAAATGCTGTCAGATGTCTCCCCAGCGTCTTTTATCGTTCCTCAGGATGCCGAGCCCATGCCTAGCTGTGATAAGCCGGTCGTGGGGACAGACTGTTGGGAGGCCTCCTCAGGTTCCCCTCTATAGTCGGTGTGACCGATCTCTGGTTCAAGCTGTCAGCCAACCTCGGCCACTGGTGGCAGATACTGCTGTCAGGGAGGACTTTATTGGAGTGGTTAGGAGAGCTCTACCTGCTGCTGCTCTCAACGTCCCGTGGAGATGGGTAGAAGCAGCGCAGGACTTGTTAGAAATCCTCCAGGAAATTAAACCCCTCCTTCCTTCTATGGGTTTAATGTGAATGTGGGAGCAGGCAGGGTGTATTATAAAAGCTGCTTCTGCAGAGCAACTCAGCCGTCCACTTCCGCCTCTCCCACAACGCAGCAGCTCCAGCTCACGCAGTCTGTAATCTATTTTCCCTGGGCCTTCAGAATGCGTGCCTGGATCTTTGTCTCCAGTGTCAGAGTCTGCGGCGGGGGTGTTACTAGACCTTATTCAGTGGGGCTCGTGCCTTAGTAAAAGTCTCCAGTGACCCAGTAAAATTAAAGCAAAGCTCTCGTCCTGCAGACCTCTCCAGTGGGTTCCAGCTCACAGACTCCTTCACTGGGTTCCAGCCCTTCTCTAGTAGGTTCAAGCCTACTGCCGTCTCCACCGAGGGTGTCCAGTGGGACAAGCCTCGCTCAGTTCCTGTCTCAGCAGGGGGTGCCCAGGCAAACACATCCCAGCATCCTGAATCAGCAGGAGGTGCAATGAAGGACACATCCCTGGCTTTTGTCCACAGGTGGTGTCCAGAAGAGCCTGTTCCTGAGTTATGCTTTGGCAGAGAGGGTCCAAGGAGACACACTTCCAGCTTCTGTCGAAGAGGACACGTCTCCAGTTTTTGTAGTCTCTGAGGGTTGAGGGTGTACGGAAAGACAGGCCTCCAGTTGCTGTCATCGCCACGGGCGTTTGGAAAGGCATGCCTCCCCAAGGGTCCTCTACGCCTACCTCAGGGTCGCCACATTGAGGGTTCTCCACACCAGGTCGTGGATTCATCCTTTGTCGCCGGCCTCCAAGCCAGAAGAATCAGAGTTGCTGGCTTCCAAGCTACAAGTTTCCGGCCTGTCGGCCTCCATGCTAACGGATTCTAGCCTGTCGGCCTTCAGGCCTCAAGACCCAGTTTTATTTGCCTTCGCCTCTTCACAAGGTTTAGTCCAGCCAGCCCCCAAGTCACCTTTATTTACACTGAACATTTTTGGTTTTTTGGTCATATTTAGGAATGTGTATTAATTCACAGCTACCCTGTGATTTATTAGATCAAACTTTTGATTGTTTAACAGCCCTTCCACAAATAAAAAAATAAGAAGTTTTTTGGATGAAATGTGTAATTTTTCCATTCTTTAAGGGCCGTTTCGAGCACTGTTTAAGCAGCGGCACCATTTCAAAAATACCAGTTTCGCACTGGTATCGGATAAAACCTTAACGATACCCATCCCTACATGTGATTATATTATTATTGACGTATTGGCTATGAGTTGCTATGATTAAATGCAGAAGTTGTCGGAGGGCATTGTCCTACTATCCGCTTTGGATGTCAGCTCTTGCATAGCCGCCCCCACCCCCCGTGCAGAGAGTATAAATGCTCCGTATTTATGTTGCTTTATGCATATTGATTCAATTTATAGTTTCAGTACATTTTATAGTAAGTTACCACTGCGTTAAAACGCAAAATTATGTAGTTAAAATTATGTTTTCGGATTAATGCTAAGTCATCAGCGGCGATAGCTGTGCATGCGCTTAACAATAAGAGTATTAATTTCCTGTTGTTAACATTGATAGTTTTATCTGCTGAGGGTTGACTTGATTACTAAGTCTATATTACGTTTGAAACGTTACAAATTTAATAACTAAAATGGTCCACACAAAACAACAAACTGAACTCACTCACAGCTAATTAGGCCCTCGCTAATGGCTAAACTAAATGGCTTACGTGCTACGTAAAGAAAACTTCAACGATGGCGGATCACTGGAAGTAACAATGGCCACGTCATCCGGTGAGTTTCCTGATCGCGGTTACGCGGTAACACGCACGCGCAAAAGCATGCATGCATAGAAATATTCTAGATTTTGCTCCAAACCCAGATTTGAACAATAAATGGAACGATCTTACTTGGAAGTCCGTGATGATGGATTTGTAACCCTTATTTTTCGGATTTGGTAGGGGGCCAGTTCTCGGGGTACATGGAAGACGGGCTACATTTGTTTTTCCACTTGTGCTTATTTGCCGAACACAACTCTTGTTCTTCTCTTCATCAGTTACAACCGAGTGAGGTGAAAACAACCCGCCCCCTGGTGTTGTAACACTGCTTAACCTAGCTTTGAATTATATTTAGGCACCAACATGTTATACAACATAAAATATTTCTGGTCAACATAAAATACTTACTGCATTAAATAAAAGTAAACAAATAAAGATTACAGATTAAAGGAAAAAGTAAGACCTTTTGGAAGCAGCGGAAAAATGCGACGGACAAAACGAAAGGGGAAAAAGTTCGTACTCTCGCTTGGATGGGGAAAAGAAACCAACCAGCGCTCTGATGAAGTGTTCTGCTAGCAATGAACGGGGTTCTGGGAGATAACGACCGGTGCGCGCACCTGAGGGCAGGGCTTCTGTCTTTGCTGACGACTGAGGACTGATCGGGCAGTTTCTTCCCTTAAAGCACGACTTAAGGTGTGAAGGTGTGTACATGTGTGTTTTATACAGATAGTAATTTCAAAGAGGTGGCATCAATACTGATAACGAGTGGAGGATAGAAGACTTTATTTAAAAAAGAAGTATCAAGTCAGCCAGAATTCTTGCTGGTTTGTAGGTGCTGAATACTTATTTTATCCAATACAAAGAAATTATTTTTTAAAAATCATATAATGTGACATCCTTAATTTTTTCATTGTCTCTCACAGGTGAAGTATACCTGTGATGAAAATTACTCTCATCTTTTTTTAGTAGGAAAACTTACAAAAACATGTAATTATGAAGCCATGAGTGATTTTTTTTTTCTCATTTGTTACCTTTAATGTATTTACTATCCAATCAGTTTCTGCTCCCCATATGTTTGGAGCACATTAGTATTTTTATAGTTTCACTGAATCATGGGAAGAGAGTTCCTGCAGGTTTGGATTTTTTTCTTTCTGGGAGTTGTTCCTGTGCTGCCACCTGCTGAATAAAAAAAGAACTTCATGTGGAGCCTTGAAGTCGTTCACATCATGACTTTGAATAAAAGGCCTGAATTTTAAATTGGTTTATAAATCCATATGTTTGATACAACAGGCAAAAAGGAAGTAATACTATGAAATAGAACATCAATGTTAATTTATTTTGAGGGCATGTAACATTTTTGACATTTGGTTGTTTCTAATCAGGACTGAAGTTAAAGGCGGAATATGTGATAATTTGTGGTTGTTTCATATGGGGCGCCAAGTGTAAAATATTCGTTATTTAGTAGAAATGCACTTTTTTTGAACATTTAGCTTCATTTTTCCACATTTAGCAAACTTTCATACATTTAGGAAGAAAATGTTTCAAAATTCAACATTTACCAGCATATTTACATTTTAAAAATCTAAATTCTAAATATTATTTCGAAATGTAACATGTTAACTCTAACTCTAAATCTAAATGTTAAATCTAAATGTTAAATCTTAATTTTAAATCTAAATGTTAAATCTAAATCTAAATGTTAAATCTAAATGTTAAATCTAAATGTTAAATCTAAATCAAAATCTAAAATCTAAATCTAAATGTTAAATCTAAATGTTAAATCTAAATCAAAATCTAAAATCTAAATCTAAATGTTAAATCTAAATCTAAATGTTAAACTTAAATGTTAAATCTAAATGTTAAATCCAATGTTCTACTGAACATGTCCAATGTTCTAAATATTCCTAACATCAAGATTTAACATTTAGATTTGGATTTAACATTTAGATTTAACATGTTACATTTCGAAATTATATTTAGAATTTAGATTTTTAAAATGTAAATATGCTGGTAAATGTTGAATTTTGAAACATTTTCTTCCTAAATGTGTGAAAGTATGCTAAATGTGGAAAAATGAAGCTAAATGTTCAAAAAAAGTGCATTTCTACTAAATAACGAAAATTTTACACTTGGCGCCCCATAGTTTCAGACCATTTTTTGTCCTTTTAAATGGTTACAATTATTAAACTAGGTGATTGTTTGGTAGTCTTTAATTGATTTGAAGTTGTTTCATAGATTTATACCAAAGAAAGTACAAAAAATATGATTTTTATGATTTAATCCTTTTTCTTCTTCTTTTTTTTTAGATTTCAGGTGAAGATGCTGGTTAGCCACATGTTCCACAGCAGCTTCGCTCCTTAAAAAGGACTAATCAGGACTCCATCCGGCCCTGACAAGCACCCCTCGTCTGCATGTGGGAATGGAAGAACATATTTAAGACCTTTTTTTGTCGTTCTTCCCCCCAGCCTGTCAGAGAGATCTATTGATAATGTATGTTTTTAAGCAGATACGCTGTTTACGGGATGATAAATGGAATATCTAGTGTCCTGGGTCATTTTTATAGATGTTTAAGAGTTTGAAACCTCATGACACTTTTAAACCAATGTGTGGAGGTGAAGAATGCAGGGGGGTTAAAAAAGGCTCAAGTTAAAAAGGATTAATCTATTTTCTCTGGTTCAGTGGAGGGCAGAAAGAGGAGGACTTCTGGCAAAAGAACAATAGTTTGCATCAGCAGTGATTTAATTTCTACTGAAGTTGCAGTAAAATGTAAAATGGTTCTCTGGAACTCTTGCTGCAGCATTTTGGATCAACTGAAGGCTTTTAATTGTATTTTGTGGACTTCCTGATAATAAGGAATTACAGTAATCCAGCCTTGAAGTAACAAATGCATGGACTAGTTTCTCTGCTTCACTCCTGGTCAGGATGTTTCTAATTTTAGCAATATTCCAGAGGTAAAATAAAGAAATGTTAGGAACCTGTTTATTTTAAGATTTAAATGTCATTTCTTAGGCAAAAATTAAAAATGTGATTGATTTAGCAGTTTCCTTTTTAAAGGTTCTGGTCCAAAGACAACAACTTCTGTCTTGTCTGAATTTAAAAGCAGGAAGTTTATCCAGGTTTTTATGTCTTCCAGACATGGTTGTATTCTACCTAACTGATTGATTTCATATGGATTTATGGATGAATATAATTTTGTATTATCAGCATATATGTAGAACTCTATTATTGTTTATCTCGTTTGCGCTTTTATTTGATCATATCTCATCATTGTTTTACCCTTGGTAATTTAAAATACTACGAGTCTTAACATTATTATCAGTATTTTTGTTAATTATTATTAATTGTAGTGATGTTTTTATTTTGGGTTTTGGGAAGGGGGGGGGGTTGTGGGTTCATTTTAATCTGTAAACCACTTTAAGAAAAGCGCTTTATAAATAAAGTTTGATTTGATACCATGCTGTTTAATTATTTTTACTAATTGGAAGCATATATATAGTAAAGAGAATCGGTCCAAGCACAGGACCCTGTGGTACTCCACAAGTAACCAAAGAGTGTGAAGATGATTTATCATTGATATGAACAAACTGGAATCTGTTGGACAGATATGATATAAACCAGCCTAGTGCTGTTCCCTTTATCTCTACAACATGTTCGAGCCTTTCTAAGAGAATATTATGATCGACTGTATCAAAAGCAGCACTGAGATCTAATGAGACCAGAATAGTCACAAATCCATTATCTGAGGCCATTAGAATATCATTAGTAACTTTAACCAGTGCTGTTTCAGTGCTATGATGAGCTCTAAAACCTGACTGAAATTCCTCAAACAGGTTGTTGCTGTTTAGATGCTCAAATAGTTGATTAGCAACTATTTTCTCAAGAATTTTGGATAAGAAAGGAAGGTTAGATATAGGTCTGTAGTTAGCTAAATCATCTTGATCCAGGGAGGGTTTCTTAAGTAAAGGTTTAATTACAGCAACCTTAAATTCCTGAGGCACATATCCATTTATTAAAGACAGATTCATCATGTCTAGAATAGGCCAGTAACCAAAGGGAACACTTCCTTAAATAGTTTGGTATGGGATCAGGTCTAACATAAAAGTTGAAGGTTTAGTGACAAACAGGAAGTGGTCAAACCTGGGGTTGATGTCACTTCCTGCTGCTGCTCTGACTCAGTTTGACCAGAGAACATCAGAAAGCTGGAGCCTCTTTAGAGAGCTTCAGATGGGACAGCATCCGTGATAACAACAGCACGTTCACCATTCTAATGCTAACTGCAGAAATGCAGGGATACCTGGGGCTAGTTTTGCACAGGGACTTCAGGCAAACCTCGGAGTCTGATTACAGAGTTACAACACGTCGGACAGTCCCGACACATCATCACACCCACATGGCAGCTGAAGCTCTGACTAATATTGATGTTGTGGGCAGGGTGTTTAGCTTTTTTAGTTTAGCTTTTGGACTGACACATCATCCAAAAAAGGCTGAAGTTGCAGGCCAGTTAAACGAGTTGGTTTGTCCCATTTCATCATATGTGTTGTGTGTTTCAAGCCTAATTGTAGTTTTTACTTTATGCTCAAACAACTCACGATTTGTTTGGGTTTGTTCGTGCCCAATACCGGCACAGTGTAAGCACAAGTACAGGTTGGTGTTTAGGTCCACCAGAACTAGACAACACTCTGACTCCAGCTGATTGTCTGACCTTCTGAAACTGCAAAAGGAATTTTCTCTAATGTTGTATTTTATGCTTTATTATGTATCATATGTTTTGTTTGTTTCTTTATCATTAAATCATGTAAAGCACCTTGAATTAACCTGTTGTTGAAAGTGGGAAATACAAAGACAATTGCCTTGCCTTTAGTTTGAAATAAAATAAAGCAGTTCCAGATTAGAGGACTGTAGAAACTGAAAGCTGCTTCTCCATGTTTGGTTTTGATTCTAAGGATGTTTTTGTAAACTAAATTTGGAGGACCTGATTGGTCTGCTGGGTTGCTATAGTGACAGCAGGTCTCCAACATACGTTGGTGCTAAACCGTTCAGTGATTTATAAACTAGTAGGAGTATTTATACGTCTATTCTCTGAGCTACAGGGAGCCAGAGGAAGGACTTTAGAACTGGTGTGATGTGTTCTACTTTCCTGGTTCTAGTGAGAACACGAGCAGCAGCGTTCTGGATCAGCTGCCTGATTGACTTTTTAGGTAGACCTGTGAATATACTGTTACAGTAATCGATCCGACTAAAGATGAATACATGGAGGAGTTTTTAAAGGTCCTGTTGCGACATTAGTCTTATAACCCCAGAAATGTTCTCCAGGGGATAGCAGGGCGACTTTGTGATTGTTTGAAAGTGTTTCTGAGCGCGAGCACTGCAGTGGTTTTTAAGCTTCTCCACCTCTGAGGTCCTGGTTTTCAGCTGGAACAAGCTCCATCCGCAGTTAGCTTTAGGCTCAATTAGAAGATTTAAAGTTTTCTGTTTTTTTTTGTTGATGTTTTATGGGATGGAGGAGCGGTAGACGGATGGTGCGCCCAACTTCTGCACCTCCATATAAGAAGAATCAGCTAAGGTGGTTGATCCGATCTGGTCGACACCATTTGAGATGTTCTCTGGACCAATCAACTGGAAAAAGACCGTGGGAACATTTTTGCAGGAACTATGTGTCCCTTCAGGACCTGGTCCTACAGGGACTTAACCACAGCTAAGGAAAGATGGATGATAGACTGATTAATGCCACATAATCACAGCTTTATGTTCAACCTGCTGACTGTTGCACATCAGTTCTGGACAGTGAAAGAGCAAACTGAGGGTTAAAGCTGCAGATCCAAGGTGTTAGTGAAGTCGTCCTGAAGAGTTCACCTTTGGTTATCTGTTTCCACATGAGCTGTAAGCTGTGAAACCAGAGCGGTCTCCTGTGTTTTTTGTTCTGGGTGGGTTTGTTTACGGATCTGGGTGCTGGGATTCATCTGGGATCAGCTCGGAAAGCTGTTATCTCAACTGTGTGTGAGACTCTCACCATCTGATCCCACGTTATCTCAGAGGAAAACACAGCCACTGAGAAGCGGAGAGCTGCAGCTTTAATGCCTCATTATTTAAAAAAAAAACTCAGGAAAATATGACTCTTTGGATCATATTCCAGAAAAAATATGATCACTTGACAAGAAAAGCTGCTGTTCTCTTAAGAAAGAGGAAACAGGACAAACGAGACAGCAAATGGAAAATAAGAAATCTAAAAAATGATGTTATTAGCAACAGAGAAGAGCCAGTAAAAAACAAATAATAAGAGATGGTTATTAATGGATGAAAATGGACCAAACAGAATCATGAAGCAGACTTTATAAGATACAAACATAAAGACCGGATATTTGCAGTCTTTTAAATCTAAAATGACTTGCTTAAGTGTAACTGATACTATCATTGCAAATTATTCCTAAATGTTTTATTTTTAATCAAATGCTATTATTGTTTTATAAATGTTCGTTTATGATTTCTCTTATTGATTCTATGTTTTAATCTTCACATTTCTCTAATCATGTAAAGCACCATAAATTGCTTTGTGTTGAAAGTGTGCTATATAAATAAAAATGACTTACCTTTGCTGCAGAACAAGCTCCGATTGGTAAATACATCTGAAAATATGGAACAACACATCAGCTGAATGACACAATAATCATGCAGAGTGGACGGAAAAGAGATTTACACCTTTAATTTATTCACATTAGCTCACCGTACAAACGTTCTTGTATTTTGGGAGCATTTTAGACATTGTTGAAAGAAAGCCATGAGAGGTCCTAATTAAAGTTTGCCATGAGACGTGTAGGGAAGACAGCTGGATGAAGGTGTTTCTTGGCTGATTCAGCTGAGCTATATGTGTGGAGGATTACAAACACTGCACACCACCCTGAACACACCATAGCTGTTATGAAACAGGGTGGGGGTAGTGTCATGCTGTGGGGTGGGGAAAGTGGTCACCATTACTGGAAACACTGATGAAGCTAATCGTGGAGGAGAAGCCTGGAAGCTCTGTGAGGATCATGTTCTTTGATTTCTTCAGTGCTTTCAACACCATCCAGCCATGAGGGACAAGCTGGGAGTGGACCAGCACATGTCCCAGTGGATAATGGACTACCTCACAGGACGCCCTCAGTATGTGAGGACACAGGGCTGTGTCTCTGATACGCTGGTCTGCAGTATGGGGGCCCCCGTACCCTCTACACTGCAGACTTCTCCATCAACTCCCCACGCTGCCACCTACAGACGTACTCTGAGGACTCTGCCATAGTTGGACTCATCACAGGTGAGGCCAAGTCAGGTACCGTTATAGGTACCTGGGTGTTCACCTGGATAATAAACTGGACTGGAGCCACAACGCTGATGCTCTCTATAGGAAGGGTCAGAGGTCAGAGCAGACTCTACTTGCTGAGGCGGCTGAGGTCATTTGGAGTCAAGGGGGCGCTGTTAAAGATCTTCTTTGACTATGGCATCCATCTTTTTTTTACAGTGTTTTCTGTTGGAGCAGCAGTTTATCTCCAGCTGAGAAGAACAGGTTGGATAAACTCATCAGGAAGGGCAGCTCTGCTCTAGAGCGCCCCCTGGATCCAGTGCAGGTGGTGGAAGACAGAAGGACTCTGGTGAAAACAAAATCTCTGCTGGACAGAGTCTCGCATGAAGGAGCGTTGTAATTTATGGCACATTCAGACTGACTAAAGCGTCCAGGCGTCAAACAGCTCAAATGGACGAAAGTTGCTGCTTTTAAAATTCAAACCCAGCTGCTTGCACATTGGTACGCTGCGTTGGCATGTCACGTCAGTATATCAGTGAGCGGGTGGGGATTTCTCTTCCACCGGGAAACAAGAAGTGCATATTTAGTAACCGTAGTTTTTTTACACGGTTCGTTCTAGCGTTAGCTAACATAAAAAGAAAGTTAAGAGAACATACCCACTGAACATTAGACGTCCTATGAACGTACAGATCATTTCTATATTGCGTCGGTCGGTCCAAGACCAATTCTGGACAACGTGCAAATTAGGTCCACTATTTGGACATCAATATACAGTTTTACATTTTAACCGTGAACTATGTGAATGTTTTCAACGTCATGGAGACGTCTTCACACAGGTACAGGAAAATGGTGGTGACACTTTTTATTCATATGTCAGGAGGTATTAATTCCTATATGAAGATATTATAATTTTTAATATTTAATAATAATTTTGTTTCTTTGACTCATGATTTGTTTGAGTACATGCTGGTTTGTTATTTGTTTAAGTTAATTTTACTTGTTGTAGTCCGCAAAGACTTATGGGTAACGTGTTCATGTTAATCGTAGAATTCATCCATTTCACATTATGATTTATGTTCCAAATGTAGTCATGTTCTCAAGTTATATTTTGAGTTATGTTGTTGTCAGTGTTTGGTTGCGTTTTTCCCCGCACCGTCTTGGAGATGGTAGTTTATGGGAGTTTATTGCATCAAGTGACCGTCAAACTAGGCTAATTTATACTGAGAGTGCATAAAACTCTGCCCCCTAGTGGGCATACAGAGTGAGCGATGACAGAAGTCATGTTTCAAATCATTTGTTTACTTGTTCAAACTGTCCTCTAGTCTCTTGAAAGTTATAGAACTGATACAAAACAGTGTCTAAAATTTGTCTCAATTTGATGTTGAAAAGACGTCTAAAATAACCACATTTGGACTATAAAAAGCCTTTGTACAGAAGTCCCATGGACGTGAACGTTACACGTGCAGTAGACGTCGAAAATAGACGTCACCTGGCGTTACAAAACAACCCCCTTCAGTAGACCAAAATTGGACGTCCAAAAATGACATAAAAAAAGACGTCACTCTGACGTCTCATTGTTTAGTGGGTAGTAACTGCTTACCTGGCACTACGATATCTTCCAACAAATAAGGTCCGATATTTTTCTGGGTCTCCGACTCCCCAGCCTTCCAGCTCGATCTAGCCGACTCCCCTCTGATCACCGCAGAGACCCTGTTTGTTTAGTAGCTACATCCCTTGTCCTCGAGTAGCTCCAGGCGGCGGCTCGGCTCGTCCTACGTCTTCTCCGCCCTTAATGCCAACATCCCGTCGCTGATTGGTTGGTGCCCCAAAGTTCCGTTTCCCTAACTTCGTGCAGCGGCTGCGTGGCCGCTTTGAAGAAGCGCCACATTAACGCCCACATGCTGCATAGGTAGCATAGACTTTGTATGTAATCTAGCTGCCTTGCTGCCTGACAGCAAAGGTTGGTCTGAATGTTACATTGGACTCTACAACCAAAACTGCTTCCTACAAACATAGATGATTCTGCACCAGCACCATATTTTTGTATTTGCTACTGGTATAATTTACACAGTATTCTGTTCCAATGATATATATACCAACTGACTTAAAGGCACAGTGTGTAATTTTCGGCCAGTAGGGGGCAGTGCATACCTAAATTATCACAAGCATGCGGTATCTGTGTCTTCAAGTAAAAAACTCAACAACAGAGGTCCAACTATTGCTGTTTTCAAACGCTCAATTCCCTGAGAATGATCTATTTGCAGCAACATGACGAGCACACCAGTCTCTCTTTCATCGCTTGGAACTAGCGAAGAGGTAAAAATGTATTTATGGAGAAACTTTTTTGCATTTTGAGGGGAAATCAATGTTTTAATAGCGGGCGTGTTCCGTGCGCTTTGTCCGTCCGGGCTCTTGTAGAAGTAAAGACGTCATCTAATATGGCTTTCCTCTGAAAAGAGGATCCCCGCCTATTTATTTTAAAACTGATTTTTAAAGTCGTATTTCACAATATCGCCAATATTTTGCAATTAATGTGCTTTACGTAAATATTATTACATTATATTTTAATGGCTATTTTCAAAGATGTACCACAAAAACTACACACTGTCACTTTAAAGTTTTTTTCACTATCACACAATCCATACTTCTCCCTGGACAATGTCATGTATATATATATATATACATACATGACATTGTAATATATATATATATATTATTTATAACCATTTTGGTGTGAGTTTTGAACATTGTCAGCAAATTTGCTGTATTTTTAGCTGCTACAGTTACGACCGAATTTCCCTTTCTGGGACTATTAAAGGATTTACATATTCTATTCTATAATCTCAGTTTGGCCCAAGAGTAGCTATGGCGACCAATCCAGATGAGAGGTATACATTTTGTTTCCTTTTTTTCCTGACAATCCCACTTGTCATCCAGTCGTGACAAATTCCTGTGCGTCTGCGTTAGCCTACCAGTGTTAGCCAATGTATGGTTTTTTTATGCAAGTCACGGTTGAAGGAAGGAAACAATCTATAAAAAAATGTATACCATCTGTAATTTACCAGGATGAAAATGCGGTGAACATAAACGACAGTGGGATAATCTGGAAAGTTACGTTTGGCCGCCTACAGGCCGACGACGCTTTATTTGGGATACATCCCGTTTTCCACCCTTTTCCCTTCCGATCATGAGTTGCACCGTTGCACCCCAACATCACATTAACTATTTACCATGGTTGAGTGGTAATAATAGTAGATCCAGTGAATACTAGATTAAATAAACCTGTAAGACAGAGGGTGAATAGGTCTGTAAACAGTGCGCTGCTGTTGTGGGGAAGCTACCGTCATGGCGGCCGCATCAGGTGATGATAGACTGTAACGTGGATGGAACGTGTCGTAATGTTCTGGGGGTTTGAATACTTTTAAATCTCCAGAATATTTGGAAATCTCCCTGTTAAAGCAGAATAAAGCTAACTAAGCCTCTTCCCTCTGATCGGAGCTGAGCATGACGAGACAATCACATGTTCCTGGGGCTCGGTCACATGTTGTCCAGCCTGTCCTCTTGTGAGGCATTCAGGTGCTCCTGTTCTGCAGTGAAGCCAGCATTTTATGAGACCAGATAGTTTCATTTGGATATATTGCTTGATTAAGCCCTGCTCAGAGCACTTTTATATGATTTAATTAAATATTGAGGAATTAATAAGTTGAAAACAAGTTTTCTGTTTTCCGATAGGATTTTATTCCTTAGACAGAAACATAATTTATTTTATTAATTTTTAACCTTACACTTTTTTTATATAACTCTACTTGTACAAACATGTATTCATATTAAAATTAAACAGAACATGTATGAATGTTCATAATGAGTTCGGATGAAGCAGATTCCTTGTGCTGTTAGCAGATCAGTGTGTGTTGGAAGATAAAACTCTTAAAGTTAGGTGCCGTACTTCATTGTATTAATAACGGCAGGTTTTTGTAGTCAGAGTGAGAATGTGATTTGTTCCATCAGATAGATTTCATGCACTTTCTGGATCCATCTTTTATATCTGGGAGGATCCGGTTTTAACCAGCTGATGGTTCTTATGCTGTTTAAGGGCTGCAGTAAGTCGTATATTTAACGGTTTTACTGTCCAAACAGTCTGTAAGCCTTCCCAACGTTGCTGTTGTAGAACTTAAGATATTTACTTTGAAAACTTGTTTGAGAGCATCAAATATCTGTTTCCAAAATAGACAAAGTTTAGGGCAGAGCCAGAATATTAGCAGTTACATCTGGTGTTTCTGTAAAATCTGGAGTTAATTTTCCATCTCCATGCGTTTGAACTAGTGGTTTGGTGTGCTTCAGTACACGTTTCCACCAGGGTAATTTCTCACCTCTCACTGATCTTCAAGGAGTTATGTTCAATCATTTACGAGAATACATTTTGATTTTTACTAATAGTCTCCTTGTCTCTGTCTTTCTTTGCGTTTATCTTTTAGAAATTATTTGATTGGTGTTGGGTGACCAACGTTTCTCCAGCTCTTAAAAGTGTCATCAAGAAGTACCTTAGATGTGAATACATAAAATAAAGAAGATTGGCACTAAAGAAAAGATTGGCATTGAAAAAAAAAGATTGGCATTGAAAAAAAAAGATTGGCATTGAAAAAAAAGTTTGGCATTGAAAAAAAAAAGTTTGGCATTGAAAAAAAAGATTGGCATTGAAAAAAAAAGATTGGCATTGAAAAAAAAGTTTGGCATTGAAAAAAAAAGTTTGGCATTGAAAAAAAAGATTGGCATTGAAAAAAAAAGATTGGCATTGAAAAAAAAGATTGGCATTGAAAAAAAAAGATTGGCATTGAAAAAAAAAGATTGGCATTGAAAAAAAAAGATTGGCATTGAAAAAAAAAAGATTGGCATTGAAAAAAAAGATTGGCATTGAAAAAAAAGATTGGCATTGAAAAAAAAAGATTGGCATTGAAAAAAAAAAGTTTGGCATTGAAAAAAATATGAAAGTGTAAACATTTGATTGTGTTTTAATGCATATATTTTGAGTTTCATTTCCATTTTTTTCACTTTAAATTTTTATTTCACTTTTAATACAGACATTTTCACTACATTTATTTCAGATTAAAAATTAAGATTTTCAGTTAAAGAAATATTTTCAATGCCAAATGTTATTTTCAGAGCCAATATTTCTTTTCAGTTTCATGTCAAGCTGGTATCGTTATAACCCCATAATTTCCAAATTATTAAGGCAAAATGTTTTCATAGATTCTATAATTGATAGAGATCAATTTGATTTTTTTGTAATGTATATTTTTTGATCAATATAATATTTCTTTTACAGGTGTAGCCAGGAAATGAAGACCTTGCAGTGATTTAGGGAACTAACTTTTTTTTCCATTCTGAGCCACTGGGTGTTTATACATCATTTTTCATACATGTCAACAAGTGTTGTATCCGTGCAGCCCAGTAATAATATTTAAAATGAGGTAAACTGATGCCACCCTTCCTCTTAAAGTAGCTGAAAGACTACATCTAATCCCAAACCGTTGTTTTGCCCATTTAAGTTGGTTATAATTTTGACCAGCTTCTTAAACATCGTCTTTGGGACTTCAATTAGTACCAGCTGAAATAAATAGGAGAAAACATATTAATTTGATATTTGAAGATGAAAATAATTTAAAGTGTTTAAGTAGCTCCAAAATACTGAATGTAATTAAAAACATTCTAAGAAAAATAATACAAAAAAATTAACAATAACTGAAAAAGTCATCAGAAGACAGATGGATCAAACTTTATTCATAAAGAGCTTTTCATACTAAAAATGTGCTTTACAAAGTGCTTTACAGATTAATATATATATATATATATAACCCCCACAACAGATTTAAACATCATTAATAATTACAAAATAAATCAGCTTTTTGTCTAAAACGGAGCCATAAACTCACCATGCTGTCCTGTCTAAAAGGACTGTGTGAAAATAGCCGTATAGTACCTTGCTACTCGTAAACAAATACATATTTATTTTGAAGATAAGTAGAATTTATTTATTTAAGAGGATAAGCCCCTTGAGATGCAAACATCTCATTTTCAAGAGGGTCCTCAATGGAACAAAAAATACAAAACAGATGCAGCGATGCAGACATTGTGTAAAGAAACAAAAAAAAAAAAAAATAAAATAAAATAAAATAAACAAAACAACACGCCTAGCACACACAAACACACGAGCAGCCACACAACCACGCACACAGGGCTCTCTACTAATAAGGAGTACAGACATTACAATTATAAAAATATAAAATAAAATAATAATAATAGTACAGATTAGAGATGCTAAGAGTTACAAAAATGACATTAAATAATTAAATACAGAAATGCAAAATACA
The DNA here is from genome assembly GCA_028564705.1 of Apricaphanius iberus. NCBI lineage: Eukaryota > Metazoa > Chordata > Actinopteri > Cyprinodontiformes > Aphaniidae > Apricaphanius > Apricaphanius iberus. The sequence goes on from JAPXFQ010001846.1 coordinate 796,861, forward strand.
AAGCATATATAATAAGAATAGTAATTAAAATCAAAAGCAGTTGCATAAAGTATGAAGATGTTGCAGGAGGGCATTTTTGAACATTTGATAGGAGGTTATAGAGCGGATAGAGGATGGAAGACTGTTCCAATCAGCAGGGGCTTTGAATAGAAATGCATATTTGCCAATTTCCTTTTTAGTTCTTGGAACAACAAAAAAAGTTTGGTTAGCATGCCGTAAACTATAAGAGGAGCTAAAAGGAACTAAATATTGTTTCAAATAATAAGGATAACTGAGATTAATGCACTTGAAAATAAATAATAACCAATGAAATTGTCGTCTGGAGGATGGAGTGAGCCAGGATAGTTGACAGTACAGATGACAATGATGAGTTCTGAAGGGGCAACGAAGAATAAATCTGCACAGACTGTTATAGACAACGTTGAGTGAGTGAAGGTTAGAGGCTGTGGTGTTTTGATAAATAATATCACAATAATCTAATATGGGTAGCAGTAGTTGTGAGACAATTCTTTTCCTAACAGAAAAACTAAAACAGTTGACAGAGTGATACAGTGATTTCAAACGATAAGTGATTTTATTGGTAAGAGAAAGTATATGACAGTTAAAAGAAAGTGTGGGGTCCAACCACAGACCGAGATATTTGAATTTCTCAACCGATACAATTGGAGATTTATCTGAAAATAAAAGATTACGTGTATGTGCTGTTGTAGAAATATTGTTTTTTTGAAATAACATGAAGTGAGATTTTGATTTATTGAGAAGTAGTTTATTAGCATAGATGTAATATGTAAATTGAAACACTGCATTAGAGCAACTTCACATTTTAAAGACTTGAAACTGTTATTTAGTTGTTAAATATTTCTACATCTTTACGCAAATCATGTTATAAGACATTCAAACTGTCAGCTGTTTTCTGTTATGTGTCATTTTCTGATTTTAATAATTCACAACAGACTCCAGATTATCTTGCCTTACCCAACAAGGATTTATTAACATGAATTTAGAAATTTACAGTTAGAAGCTCTTCACAGCGCTCCAGTGTCACACTCTAAACCATCCTAATTTACATTACAAAACTTTCTGACGAGCTTTTATATGCAGGTAATTGTGATTCTCATAGGCTGCATTAATAAGTCTTTCTCCGACTGGGAGAAGAACACGGCTCTTTCCTTTCCTTCTATTCTCACGTACCTAGCATGGGTTAGGAGGGGCTGCCTTTGACGTAGCGTTGACGCACATGAGCCTGGCTTGTTAAGCCTGGCTTCAATTGGTGGGAACTGAATTCACCTGAGCTTCGTTGGCGGAACCTAATAAGACTGGGAGAGGAATGAGGCCTTTTCCTATCTTTCTATTCTCACTGATCTAGCAAAAAGTTTCCTTTGGCGCATATAAGCCTAGCTTGAATCAGCAGGGATTGAATTCACCTGAGCTTCGTTGGCAGAACCCGATAATGCCTAGTTTATACTTCTCCGTCTACATGAAAACGGATTGAAGCAGCGCCATTATCCGTCAATGCAAGGCCTCTCCGTCACATACGCACGGACGGACGGAGTAGAGCCCAATTTTCTAACTATCCGTCTCCATCAACAGAAATTGTTTGCCAGGCTGTGATTGGTCAGCTCAGCAACAGCCACATTTCACCAGAACGGGGCTCTATAGTCGCTGTAATCAGTAGTTAATGCAGCGTCTGGGCCTTGCATGTTTTATATTGAAAGGATAACTTATCTAATCTGTTCTTTTGGTGACTTTGAACACAAGGAGGTGTAGGAAAACAACAAAAAATGCTGCTGTGTTTTGTTTCCATGTGTTTCTAGAGGATTCTATGATCTGCACTTCTAGTAAAAACCTTTACAGCTTAATCAGAACTTACTTTCTGTCGTCCATTGCTCCTTGAGGGGGAAGGCGTTCACAATCTGAAGAAAATAAACTCTAGATAACCCGAAACGACGCTGCAATGTTAGGCAGACCTGCCATGAAATGTTAGCGCCCCCTGCTGTTCTAGTGGGGAATCTCTTTGCGACACTGAAAAACCAAAGGAGAACAGAGAGACAGAAATGGGGGATGATAAACGAAAAACATCTCCGAACACACATCTGTTCCTGGGTTCAAAGTTGCTGACGGAGAAGTAAAAACTAGCCTTAAGCTTGGAGTGAACTGTTAATGCTAATTCAAAAGAGGATATTTCACATGAGCCTTGATTTCTTGAACTCTCTTCATGGAATATCCCCACTGAACTTTTTTTTTTTCCGTATCCACAGATCTGAACTGGTTGAGGTTTGTAATTCAGTTAGCAATATCTCAGTTTTATAGTTAAAAATGGCTGCAAAACTGTCTTTATTAAAAGTTTCTGTGGAGGATCTTTTTTCTTCTGGGTGGATCACCTATTGGTCCTCCTAGATGTCTATCATTCTGGAGAGGGTGGTTGGAATGTTTAAGTGAGCCTGGAAATGAACATTTTTAACATTTAGACATACAAAAACACTATAATTCCACACAAATCACTACAAAAAAGATCCAAATTACATATAGATGAATAAATAAATATCAGTTTCTTATCTAACAGTCGTATTCTAAAAATATATATATATTTTTTTTTAAATGTCCAAATCTATATTGAGGCAGATAATTACGGAGTTTTAGGGTCATTGTAAACAAAATTAAAATATATATTTCCGCCCCAAAAAACTAACAAATTCTGAGATTAAACTCACGTATTTTTCTGAAAAAAAAAGATAAAAAATTCAGAAATTCTCTGTGTCAATAAGTAGCAAAATTACGAGTAAAAACTCATAATTTCTGAGATTAATTGCACATATATCCCAGAACCAAAGTTGGAAATTCTCTGTCACAAAAGTCATCAAATTACGAGTTAAAAGACAGAAATGTTAAGATTAATCCCTGATATTTTCTAGGGGGGGGGGGGGGGGGGGGGGAATGTAGAAAAGTAGAACATTTGTGAAATTTTTTTTTTTTCCTATGATTAAAGGCATACATTTTCGATATCTAAACTAAGATATTTATGACACTGTAGTCAGAAAATTTTCAGAAAAAATGTAGGCCTTCAATCATAGAAATTTCTTAGTTTTTTGCTCCGCAAATTTTCTTCTTTTCTACTGGAAAATATTTGCAATTAAACTCAGAAAATTTGATTTTCTTAATTGGAATTTTACTAATTTTTGACAACAGATCATTTCCGAGGTCTTTCTGTAAAATATCCGACTTTAATCTCAGAAATTCATATTTTTGGGGGTGGAAATTTACTCCCAAAATGTTTTTTTCTTTTGTTTACAATGTCCCTAATACTCCGTCGTAGGTAATCATACTTATATCGCATTATTTTGTTATTATTTGACATTAATACGGTTTCATATGCATGGAGTTCTTTTCTGCTGCCATAACGCAGCACATTTAGCCGCTGAGGGCAAATAATAATTATTGTTTCCTTTTGTAAATGTATCTAACAGCTACATAGTCATAAACAAATCACTTTACTGTTTGCGGATGGGGCTGATAAGAGCTGCAGCTTCCTGAAACTCCTCCATCCCCCTTCTCGGTCGGGAAGTGGAGGAAGCTCAGACCTCCTACAGTCCGTGAAGGCGCCAGAGCTCATTCATTGCTTAGCGGAGCGGACGGACAGAAGACACCGAGAAGCGACTGGAAGGACCGGGAAGGAGCCCGTTTCCCCGCTTTAAATCGGTTTGTAATGTGTGTCAATGTCGGTTCGGTTCCGGAGCCGCCGGTGCTCCGACGTGATTCCGCTCCGCCTCGGTTCGTCCTCTCCGCACGGCGCGGACTGCAGTTTCCGGGTTTTGCCGCCTTTGTGCACACGGCACCGGGCTGGTGCGGAGCGCACAAAACCAACGTGTTTCTGTTTACCTCCGGTGTGTGAGTGGGTCCGTGGCGGAACACCGACACGCGTGGCCGCTCTGCCCGCTCTACGCGGTGTTTAATGGAGTTTAATTGTTGTATCTGACCGGCGTGCTGCGGTGCGGAGCCTGCGGCAGCATGAGGCCTGATTCCGGGCCGAAGCCACCAAGATCATCCCGTCTGCCAGCATCCACAGAGCGTCCAAGCGTCCGGGCTGAAAAGAAGCAGAACAACCCGGTGAAAACTAGTTCAGCTAAACTGAACTAGTTATTCTATTATTTAACTCCAGTTGCTTTTAATAATTAGTAATAATGACACTTAATTCAGCTGTAGATTAAGATGGATCGATCTTTCTGAGTTCTGAGCCAAAGTCCGTTCTAAAAAACACACATTTTAATTATTTCTGTGTCTCAGAGATGAGGAGCGGTATGATTTTTTGCCAATATATTCATCAGAAGTTCTTGTTTAATTCGGCTCATCTTCCGGTAAGTCATGAGTCTGCATTTCCTCCCGATCCGCATCAGACGTGCAGCTTCCACCTTTCTTTTTTCTGAACTCCACTGTGAGCTAAAGTGATGCCCAGAACTCCCTATAATAGGATTTATGGAATAAGTGGCGTTTTTGGACTAATCGGCATCCTTAATTATCCCGACATCTGGCTCCCTTTTGTGTAATACTTATAAATCCGTCAGTTTCTAACCTTCAGATCTGCAGCTGCTGCTGGTAGAATAGAGTAAAATAGAAATAAACGTTACTGTAATCGGACATGTCACAACTACAGGGCAACGAAATGCAGTTTGCATCCATTCACAAATATCTATTATAAGTATGTCACAGGAGGCAAGTTATGAATATCCTATAACTATTAGTATATACGGGATATAACAGTAGTGAACATACAAGCTATTAAAAGGGTTAAATATGAAAAACTATAACAGATTATATAATTATTTGTATTATATAATGGATTAATAAGTACAGTATGGTTTTCTATACAGCATTTACAGTAGTGCAGTTGAGATTAGTGAAATATACGGATATTTTATAGAGTAGTAATATACAGTTCATGCAGCCCGTGTTATTATTGTGTGTATTAGGGTACGGTTGTTTTCTGTCCGATGTTTGCACGCTCAGTTTTGAGTTTTAATGTGACAGCATGTGGGGATTTTTTTTGTTCCTCTGAGGTGTACAGGAAACACTGAATCAGACACGTTTCGTCCTTCGCCAGAGTTCGCCTCCAGTTGTAACATTTAGTGGCAACATGTGGTATGAGAAACAGAAAAGGGGGAGAGAAACAGGAGCTCTGAGAGACGGATACAGGTTTACTAAACACATTATTAACAAAAGGGGAAAGCTTTTCTTTAGTTTTAGTTCATGATCAGATGCTTTAAAGTAATATTCAGGTTGATTGCACAATTTTTAACAAGAAAGAAGAAGAAAGTATGAGGAAGACAAAGGCAGCATTTTGTGCAATCCTTTTTTTTTTGGTTTTTGCTTCTGAATGATTAAAAATGGTATCCCACTGTGTCCCGTCCGGCCTGGGAACGCCTTGGGATTCCCTAGAAGCAGTCTCTGCACTCCATCTTTACTGCAGCTGAAGCCATGTTTTTTTTAAATCCCAGCAGAGACGATGAAGGAGCAGATTCTGGCTCTGATGCTTTTCTCCGCCGCCGGCTGCGTCCTGGCGGCCTCCGACTGCTCCCCGTCCACCACGGAGGCTCCCGCCGGCTCCCGCTTCCTGTCGGCTGTGGTCGACGCTCAGAGGGCCGAGGAGAGCCGGAGGCACCACCTGGAGGCGCTGTTCCACAGGCGAGTCTGGCTACGTCTGTTCATGGATGTATTTTGATTTAATAGAGCACATCTGAGATTAGCGTTTACTAACCTAACTGTTCTAGATGCTCCCCTGCTTTAACAGGTCAACTTCATTCACAAGGGCATTTTGAAAAACTTAAAATATCCGAAAAAAGTTCAATATTTGTCCATCAGTTCATAGAGGATTAATTATATAGATCTATAACGCATAGAGCAAAACATTTCGATCCTCGATTTGATCTAATTTAAAGGATTCTGCCTCACATAGAATGATAAACTTCAATCTAGTATTTTAGAAAACCTGATTATTACATCGCATTGATAATAAAGGATATTTCAAACAGACATATGACAGGGAGAAAAAAGTACTTGTAATCCATATCATCCAGCCCTAAAAATCTCCTTAAATTTTTACCAAACAGTTTTATAATGTCCAATGAGACTTTTGAAAATAAATCTTTAATCGAGAATAACCTTCCGACATCTTCAAATAGAAACAGGAAATGTTAAATAATGATTAATACTGATTGTTTTATATTGTGATAAATATCGATATCGTATGATATGACAAATATTATCGTGATAGAAACTTGTTTTCCCATATTTCCCAGCTTTAAAGTGACAGTGTGTAGTTTTTGCAGTACTTCTTTGAAAATAGCCACTCAAATTTTATGTAATAATAATTACGTAAAATTGTAAAATAAGCAAAATAATTGCAAAAAGGCGCAGGTCCTCTTTTCAGGGGAAAGCCGTATTAGATGACGTCTTTACTTCTACAGGAGCCCGGACGGACAAAGCGCACGGAACACGCCCGCTATTAAAACATTGATTTCCCCCCAAAATGCTAAAAAGTTTCTCCATAAATACATTTTTACCTCTTTGCTAGTTCCAAGCGATGAAGGAGAGACTGATGTGCTCGTCATGTTGCTGCAAATAGATCATTCTCAGGGAATTGAGCGTTTGAAAACAGCACTAGTTGGACCTCTGTTGTTGAGTTTCTTACTCTAAGACACAGATACCGCATGCTTGTGATAATTTAGGTATTTAGGGCACATGTTGAAAACAGCCGGCGATCTCGATCAACCCCAAACTCTAATCACATGTTCCCGGTTGCAGATATTTCCTGAAAAGTTCATCCAATTCTACCGTTAACTTTTAATGTTGCTGACTGAAAAACAAACCCTGGTATTGGCAAGAATCAGGTCATACGATCAAATCGCAATACAGAGGGAGCGATATCTGTCGATCAATAGATGTGTAGTTTGATAGAAAAAAAAAGTTTTCCCCGGATTTTTTCATTATAGCAACAATCATTACTTACTCCAAACGAATCGTTAGAGCTGACCCAGGCAGCAGGACTCCCCTCTACCGGCTCGCTGCGAATCACTGTTACAGAGAGACACAGGAAACGTACCCAAGTCGCTTTTAAAATGTCCCCTCGGTTCTTCTCCCGTTCCTCAGAGGCAAAAAATGCTTTAAAAAAACACAACAGGGGTTGGATAGACCTGCTGGTTTCAGCTCTCAGTAACTGGACTGGGCTTCAGGGTTCTGGGCTCCGTCTACACTCTGGTATCGGTGAGTAGCTGGTTAGCTTTAGCCAACACCTGAACTGAATTAGAATCAGCTTTATTGAGAAACTAGACCAAAGCTTTCTGCCATTAATATTATCAAATGTTATTAAATGTTTAAAGGATTAAAAAGCATCAAGTTAAGCCTTTAATTGAAATGACTAACATAATTTAAAATATATATGATATAATGGTTAATAATATTATGCTACTCAGGTCTCTTGGTTTGTTTCTTTATCTTACAAACTTACGGTATGTACGTACACACCAAAAGTCGATTTGCATCGCGAAAACGCTTTTCTGCCTTATCTGCGAAGAGGATTTGTGCGAATGAGGCGTTTGCGGCGCGTGAAAAAGTCTGAACTCCAGCTTCACTTCACTTCGCGCCGCGTCAACCAATCAGGAGCCTGGTGACGTGATGCTCTGACCCAGTCAGAAGCCGTCCATTGTTCATTCAACATGGAGGAGAGACTGATAAACCACCCAGAGCTATACGACACCAGTTGTTGTTTATGCAGAGACAGGAAAGATAAATAACCTGGGTAACCCGGTAAGTTCATTTCCCTTCTGAAAGTTTTGACCGAACCCACGCAAAAAGGCAGCAAGCCCGCCTACTGTCCCGCTATTTTATTATTATATCCCCGCCGATGTTTAAAGACTTTTCCGCTAACTAAATAACGTGATTATTCAGAGGAGTAAAGCAGAAAAAAAGCTCCACGTTTTCAAGGACGGCGGCTTTGCTGTGGACACGCTTTGAGGTGCGAGTGTTCAAGCTTCCAGCTGGGGGCATGTGGCGCGTTTTGACCCTTTTGGTGCGTCAGTTATAATAAAAAGAAGTGTTTGAAAAATGTATTAATTTGGTTCTTGGTGAAAATTAGTTCATTAAAGAGTAACTCAACACCCTACCAGAGTATAACTCCGCCCACATTTATTTTTGAAAAACGGCTCGAAAGAAGGCGTTGCCTGGCGGACCAGGAAAAAAGCGGGGGGAATACTGGCTGGTATTCGTAGGCGCTGATTGGCAGGCAGCAGCGCAGAGTCACAGACGGACAGAAAGGCGGAGAGAGCCACAGCAACGCGGCTCCTTTGCGTCATAGAGAAATAATCTGTAGGTTGAGTTTTTCTCCAGTTCTGTGGAGTAACTGACTGGCTCCGAGTCATAGCATTTCGGGCCGATGTCTCGGTGCCGAACCTGTAGCGGCATCGCAGCATAGAATGAGCGCCGTCTCTGAGTGGTAAATTATTGTTACCAAATCTAATGCTAAATATAGATTAGCTCGAGTCATTTCGTGTGATTCTGCCTCGACAGGCGCACCTGCAGCCACCGTACGTCATCGTCTGCGGCAGAAAATGTGTTGCAGAGAGACGTATAAAGCATCTAAGCATGACGAGAAAATCATTCAGGAATGTGCAAAAAAAAAGAAAAAAAAAAAAGAAGAAACACCATGACAATTATTCCATTAAAAACGAACTCTTAGCCCAGATTTTATTTTCCATTCACTGATGTTAGTTATCCTTTATCATTACGTTTATCGTAGGTAATGAGAAAATGTCAGTAAGTAGGGGTAACTCAGGTTTTGTGCTGCAAGCAGTTCATAGCGCCTCGCTACGGAGGTGTGGCCGAGTTCCCCTCTCTTATACAGAGCCGTAGTAAAAAGAAAAGTAACTACACTAGAAACGCTACGCTAAAGAACTAACTAAGTACTACGCTAATGATAACTTGCTAACCTGAAAATCGATGTAAAACGCTCGCTCACTATTCCAACTCCAACTCGCTACGGGTCGTATGCGAGCCTTGACTGCTTTTATACCCCAAGCGTCAGAGCGACGGACGTCACACACCACCAAATCACGTCACACAGCCGGCAGAGCAAATGGGGAGGACAGGAATGAAATTCAAATGTAGTGCAACCGAAAATGCACAGATGGCGCCACACAGACGGTTTAGGGCTCAAAAGTGAGATTTTATCTAATTTGCACTAAAATGTCAAAAAAGGGACGAGGACATGTAAAGAGAACTATAAGAAACATATTTCTGCAGTTTATAAGCTACAAAAAGTTGATTTGGTGCTTAGATGTCCTTTAAAGAATAAAAAAATGACCGGGGAGGCACTTAAAATATATTTGTTACATTTTATGATATTTATCGATAATTATTCCCTCTATTGATATGCTCTTTTTCTATATCGCCCAGCCCTACACTGCCACACTACTAATAATTCTTAACACTCCAACCTGTTTCATACAGAAAACATCCAGTTTTATTACTGGATTTAGTCGATCCACTGGAGCGTAGGTGAAAACAGCCACCAACTACCAGTTGCTATTGCTATCATAATTAATGGTTCCATTTAACATTTTTAAATACAAAACAAAAATTGATACATTGCTTTTGAATATTGATACATTATTTTGACCTAAAACGTTGTGATGTATCTGCTTATCCACATTTTCCCTGTGAACAACTACAGCTGGTTAGAGCGGCCCGTCAGAACGCCGTTAGTTTAATCGGTAAATCTTAGGAGCTACTTCTCTGTGATGGGGAACAGCCTTCATCTAGAAGGTTCTGTAGATCCTCTCCAAGCTCTAACTGCGATTTGTTTTCTGGGCCCAAACAGATACGGAGAAAACGGAACCATCTCTCTGGACGGTCTGAAGCGCCTCCTGCGGAGCGTCGGCCTCGATCGGACCAGGAACGTCACGGTGAAGCACCGGGAACAAGCGGGCCACCACCACCACGACCACCCGCATGGCGACCACCATCACCAGCACGACCACCACCCCCACCCTCACCACCATGGTCACGGGAACCGGGCCGGCAGCCAGAACAGAACCGAGGATCTGGACCGTCACCGAGTCAGCCCCACTGTGTCTGCAGCGTCGGATCGGGAGGTTAGAACCACGGCGGGAAACGGCGCCGGGTTGGTGGGGAAAATCCAGAAGAGGAGCCTGGATGGAGCGAGTCCGGTCACAGTTGCCACGGCAACGGCGGTTAAACGAGGGCCGGGAGACGACCATGACGGGGATCAGCTGGACAGGGAGGAGGTGCGACAATCTGGAGCCATTTTTGCCCTCCGTCCATTTAAATGAAACTCATTTCAATAAAACCAACGTATCATTTCTAAGTTATTTTATTTAAAGAACCATCACTGTATTTCTATTATTAGGTTTTAAAATGCATTAATAAAAAAAAAAAACGTAGTTTCCAACCTCATAACAAGTAAGATCCAGGAACATCCCAGTAAATCAGAATAGGCGATCCAATACGCCGTTTGATCAGACATAAAAGTAATGTTTTTATAAAAAGAAAAACCTTTATGCTGGTTATAAACATACTTTACAGCAAGTTTTCATTTCTGTATTTATTTTTTTAAATGCGCTGATGTAATGCTCTGACCTTAAATGCCATCTTTTCACCAGCGGTAAGGAGAAAATCATTAGAATGAATAAAATTATTATTAGAATTAATAGACAGAGAGGCTTGAAAACGTCAGTCTGAGAATTAATCTGTATAATGCGTTTCGCTAAAAGGAACGTTTCAATCATTTTTTTTTTACATTCATCAAGATGCACTTGTATGTTGAAAGACAGTTACAATACACTAAATATATACAAATAATTGTATTATATAGTATATTTATAATATTTAAATATACAAAAAAATGACTAGTTACTATTACAGAAATACTATCGAGTTATTCCATGAAAAAACTTCTATAATCTGTATTTGTTTTTATTAGGGATGCACCGAAAATTTAGTCACCGAAACTTTATTAATTTGATTTATATTGTGCATTGTTGTTATGTCAGTGCTAAATAAATATCCTCACAGTTTTGAAACTGATTTATTGCAATGCCTTGATTTTAGTGAGGTTGGTAAACATCATAGCCATAAATGCTATCGTTCTAATAATTGACAATCATTTCTTTCAGTGCTTCGGTTTTCGGCGTTAGCTTTCTTCATTTTCGGTTTCGGCCAAACGTTTTCATTTTGTTGCATCCCTAGTTTTTATATCTATATTTAGAAACATTTGCTGGTTCTTGTAGCATCTTTAGCCAAATTAATGAGAAAATGTAGAACTTCCAAACAGCCTGTTGTGGATGCGGAGCCGCCGGTTGCAGACCCCTGATATATACGGGAACACAAACTGGTTTTAATCCAATAAGCAAACGTAACCATGGTAACCCAGCAGCTATTTTAGCAGAGCTAATCATGAAGGAATCATGGGACTTTCTCTGTTTCTGAAGCTGCAGCTGATTTTAAAAAGAATCAGAAAAGACTGTTGATGAGTTTCTGGGCTTTCATGTGACTCATTGAATGTTCGTCGTTTGACCTGCTGATTATTTTCTGTTTCCTGCAGTGCCTGAACGCCTCCGGCCTCCTCTTCTCACACGGGATGTCGCGGGAAAGGGGCGTCGCCCTGGGAGACTTTGCGTACCTGTGCCCCGCCCTCCTCGACCAGATCGACAGCGGGGCGTGCCTCTTTGACGGCGACGCCTCCCCGCATGAGGAACGAGGTAGGGGAGGGGAAGAATGTTGTCACACTGAACGCTTTGTTGTGTGCATGTTGGTTCATCCGGATTAGTTGGTTCTTCCTAATGATGACTCACGACTTCAGCAGCTCTTTCTGCTACCTACTGGTGACCCAAGCAGAAAATAAACGGACACAGATATTACAGTTCTTTACTCCGTGGGGCTAAAGAGTCGAAATATCACCAGAACTCCAAAGTAGCGCTGGGTATTGAACCAAAATTCAAGAATCGATTTGATTCCGATTCTCAAATTGGAGTCAATTATCATGATTTGATTCAATCTGATCCAGTTCGATTTAGATGTGGGTCTGTGCTATTAAATTTTTTTGAGCTGTTATTCTCAGTCATTGAATTACAAGCAATTAAAGCAACACCAAAGAGTTTTTTTTTTTTTTTACCTTAAACAAATGTTTCCGAACTCGTTTCAGTGGTTCATCAACTCATAACAGAGTGAAGCGGGTCTTCCACATTCGCTTTGAGGCCCTCTAACCGCACTATGCAAGTTTAGGTCGTCGGGTAGCGGTTTTGTAGTACAAATGCTACTTACGGATTCATAAAATACGGTCGGTGGAGCGTCCTGCGAGGCTCTCTGGGTGGAGCATACTCGGCAGGTACATATAAATGGAAGATAAATAGCAGAGACTGCAAAGTAAAGGTAGAGTACGTCAGAGGATGCGAAGAAAATAAAACAGGAGCGTGATGGAGAAAGAGCTCCAACTAGAGCGAACATTGGACCGGCGTTCACTCGTTGGCGAGAGTTGACGGAGGCTACAAGATGCTGATGGTCGCTTGGCTTTGTTGCTGCTGGACTTGTAAGTATTCATCTTTTTTTCACCCCAACAATGTGCATAGATCTGTGTACGATACATTGAGGAAGGGGAGGAATCCTGAAATATATTATGAACTTATTACGGTAACTGTATGAGGGTCAAATACTTGTAGGCATGAATCGTAATTTAGAACTTTAGTCACACAAAAAAAAAAGGAACATGGAGCAAAGCGGTGTAGATTTAGCCAAATATTCCAATAATATTGTAACAATGCAGCCACTAAAACGTTCTCTGAACCTTTTTTTACGGGAACGTTCTCAACATTCTCTCAGACATCTTCATCCTTGTGTGAACCTATCTGGCTAATTCTAGACTGTTTCAAAAGTTTGTCAGTTTCACACAAAAATAAATGGCAAACAATGTCCTAGTTATGTTTTATTTCGTTTTCATACTTTCATTAAGTCATGCAACATATTCTTCCTCGTCACTGAGCATCGTTATTTACAAAGCCGGTCCAGTATAGCGGCCAAACAAATAACGTCCGTGCGGCGCGACGGTAGGCTTAATTATTTACGACAGCGGTAATGGACAGTTCCGCTTCCGACCTGTAGGGGTACCGTACAGCAAAAAGTATTTGGTGTTGCTTTAATTAACACTTGGTGAGTAACAGTTCACTAGGGTAAACGGTATTAAACAGTATGAAGATGGAAATTAGCTCCAAGAGCTAAAGTCTGGTACAAAGCATCTTTTCATATGCTGATTAATGCTCCTGTACATGTCCCTATCAAATAAATGAATGAACTAAACCTTTTCAGACACCAGACCTAAAATGTCTATCTGAAGCTTTCTTTCCTATTTTAGCTGTAAAAAATATTATTCAGACATGTCTAAACATTAACAGACTTTTTTCAAGCGATTAAATATATAATTTTGTTCTACTCTGGCTATGTCTGCTTGTACTGTTTTGATTATTTAAAGCGGTCCAATCAAATTTCCAGTCGGTTCTATACTTTCAGTGGTTTGAGTCATGGAACATAATAAAATGAAATTAATTTCAGGATCTGAAAGGAAGGAATTCAGCAAAAAGGTTTGGTTTAACGCTGATCAAAGTGAAACAAAAAGTCATGTGAACGTTTGTATTGGGTTTTCTTCATAAAAGTTTACAAAACACGTACCAAACCATGCGTTTTGTGTACCTTTACACTTCTACCTTTCAGGCAGGTGAATTGTAGATTTCTTCAGTGTTTATTGTTCTGCTAATTAATGGATCAGATGGCCTGGAAGACGTCAGCAAGCAGCAGATATCAAGATTGTGGAGGCTTCAGGTTCCAGGCTGGCAGTAAGAAGACAAGGCTGGACACTGAAGCTGAGCTCATGCTGTTAGTGGATAAACATTGATTGCTTAATACTATTTAAGGGTTAGCATCAGATCGGTCGGGTCAGGGAATGTGAGAACGGACCCTTATCCCTCCTTGTTTGGCCAAGTGTGTTCTGTTAAATATTGAAACTCGTCAGGGACTCTGTCTCAGGTTTGTTTAGAGACGAGACACCCTGGAGAAACGGGGGATAACCGCAGCCTGGAGAGAACGGTGAAAGAAAAACCATTTCAAGGAATGAACTGAGGCTGGGGGGGTCAAGCGTTTAAAGAGCCGCTACACAGATGTGTCCAGGATATAAGCCACTTCTGAACCGTTGATGCAGGAAGTTACTCGGTCCAAACCTGAAGCACATTCAGAGCAGCTTTGGTGTTTAATTCAAATCGTTTGTGTTTTTCAGCGCATAAACACAATAAACATTCACATGGTCACCATGGAGACCACAGCCACGATGACCACAGCCATGATGACCGCAGCCATGATGACCACAGCCATGATGACCACAGCCATGATGACCACAGACACGCAACCAACAACCAGAGCTCGCATGGCGGCGGGGAAAATGGCCGACACATCGCAGCAGGTAAGATGAACCCAGACCTGACGGTCGTTGGAATGCGACGGGGTTCATGGAGGAAATGTAAAGTCATTGGTTGGTTCGTTCTTCTTGCTGGGCTCTACTAGCCCCGCCCCCTTCCCCTCTCTTACACAGATTCGCACTAAAAAGGAGAAAACGACGTAGATTTCAACAGAAATAAAAAAAAATCTTGAGGTTTTATGCAACAACTGTGGTCTGTCTGAAAAATAATTTTATACGTATGTAATGCATGTAAAATCGAACTTTAAAGACACCAAATAAAATATAACCGTATGTTTAATATGTGATGTAATCTGAAGCATGAGAGGTTAACCATATTTATTGTTATATATGCTTCTTTTTTTGAAAATGTTCACATACCAGATACATTGCAGCAGAACACAGACTTCAAAAACTAATTCAAACCAATTTCAGTCAATCAAACTTTATTTATAAAGCCCTTTTCATACAAAAATGCAGCTCAGTGTGCTTTACGGATTAACAATGACCCCACATATACCACCCAGACCAGCGGAGGCACCGACCCAGGGCGCTCAGAGGAGGGGAGGCAGAGTCATCCACCTGATGTAGAGAAAACATGGGGAGGAAGATTAAAATAACTGCTTAAAATATCACAATAAACAGTAGATAAATACGATAGGACTAAGTAGTAAAACGCTGATAGACTATAAACAAGTAAAATGTGCAAAGCAGTTTAACAGATTATAAAAATCAGTTAAAAGCTCGGCTAAAAAGGTGAGTCTTGTTCCTGTTCTTAAAAACATGAACGTTCTCTGCGGCCCTGAGGTCCCCTAGCAGCCTGTTCCAGAGGTGAGGGCCATAATAATGGAAAGACGCCTCACCATGAGTCTGTGTCCTGACAGATGATGAGGAGACGGCTGCTAGAGGAGCGCAGAGACCGCGAGGGTTCATACGGTAAAAGCATTTCTGACAGATAAGAAGGCCCAAGAGCATTAAAGTGACAGTGTGTAGTTTTTGCAGTACATCTTTGAAAATAGGCATTAAAATATTACGTAATAATAATTACGTAAAGCACATTAATTGCAAAATATTGCCAGTATTGTAAAATATGACTTTAAAAATCCGTTTTAAAATAAATAGGCGTGGGTCCTCTTTTCAGGGGAAAGCCATATTAGATGACGTCTTTACTTCTACAAGAGCCCGGACGGACAAAGCGCACATAACATGCCCGCTATTAAAACATTGATTTCCCCTCAAAATGCTAAAAAGTTTCACCATAAATAAATTTTTACCTCTTTGCTAGTTCCAAGCGATGAAAGAGAGACTGATGTGCTCGTCATGTTGCTGCAAATAGATCATTCTCAGGGAAAACAGCACTAGTTGGACCTCCGTTGTTGAGTTTCTTATACTTGTGATAATTTAGGTATGCACTGCCCCCTACTGGCCGAAGATTACACACTGTACCTTTGAGGCAGTTAAAAACCATTGTAGTGGCTATTTTAAATACTCCAAATAAAGCCACCATATTGTTTCAAGAAATCAGTTTCTTCTGGTTCACTTTTTTTAGCTTTGGCTTCAACTAACTGTCTAATGTTCAATAATATGCTCACATGTTTATATCCTTGGTTGTTTGAAGAAGTACTCAGAATAATCCCCACACATTCTGATGAACGATGAAGTTTACTTTCACTTTGAGCAGATATCAAGATTAACAATTAAGAGTGTTCATTCATCATTAACAATAATGGACATAACAAAAAAAAATGTTGGCTCTTAAAACCGCTAAAAGAATCTTCAAATCGATTTTAAAATATTAGGATAGTTTAAATTTTAAACAATTAATGTGCAAAACTGTATTTAAAAAAAGAGTAATTCAAGTAATTTTTTAGGATCTTTTTCCAAACAATGCAACACAAAAATTCCCATTACATAAATAAAAATCAAGAAATTTAAAATGAAACACAAGCTATATGTTGTAAAACTGCAAAATGTAACAGAAAGAAATAAAATTAATTCTCTATTAATAAATTTTAACATATCACAGGGCTGGATATCGATTCAAATTTCAAGAATCTCTTCAGTTCTGATTGTCAAGAGTTAGATTGATTATCATGATCCAGTTCGATATTGATATGGTTCAGTGCTATTAAAAATGTTTTTTAATTATATGCCTGTAATTTAATGATGCAACACTTATTGACCCTTTTAGACACAAGAATTAAAACGACCGTCTGGACTTCTCCTTCCTATTTTAGCTCTAAAAAAGGACAAACTAGTCTAAAAAAAAAATCGGTTTCTGATTTTTTTACATTTTTTAATAATCTGCTAATATTGCACTAAAAAGATGCACATATTTGAACTAAAAAAAAGCATCAAGCCCAGCAGGTTTGTTTTCCGTTTCAAAGAAGAAAAAAGAGTCTAAATATGAACACTGAACATCAGTATTTATTTCTATCATTTCTATCTTACACTGATTCTGTCGGCCACTTTTAACTCTTCGGTCTAATGTTCTTGTTTAGCCTGTTGCTCCAACTTTGGCCTAATAAACGTAACTTCATCCCTTGGTTCCACCAGAACGCTTCAGTTTGGTTTGATAGGCACGTTTAGCAGGATGAATGAGTGAATAAGGGCTAAACCTTCATGGTTTGGGTTTGTTGCAGCCTGGGTCGGCGGCTTCGTCTCCATCACCGTCATCAGCATGCTCTCCCTGCTCGGCGTCGTCCTCATCCCGCTCATGGACAGGGTCTTCTTCAAGTTCCTCCTCAGCTTCCTGGTGGCGCTGGCCGTGGGAACGCTGAGCGGCGACGCCTTCCTGCACCTCATACCCCACGTGAGTCTGCGCCGGGGGGCGGCCAGCAGTTACTCTGGTTACTGTTTGGAAATAAAAGCCCCAGATCCATTTATCACCTTAATGTGCAGGATCATCTGAAATCTGGCAACTAGACCCGAATTCTTTTGCAGTTTGTTAACTCAACAACTTGTTTTTTTACTAGTTGTAGAAAACCAAGTTCAGACTTAAGTCCATTTCTGTGTTTCGAGCTGTTAAAGAAATCAAATCAAAAATCAAAACCAGAATATTAGTAATATAATATAATATTGAACACGGATTGTAACCCAAATATTTGATCCACTAAATCCGTATCGGCGTCTCCCCATCAAAAGGAACGTCGATTTGTGTTCTGCACATGTTGTATTTGCAAGGAGTCTTGGTGTTTGGAGTAGAGGAACTTCTTGTTTGCACCGTCCGGCATTCAAATTTAACGTGTGTGTGGGAGGAACTCTGCTCACGCATGTAAACGGGTTATTCTGAATGTTTCAGAAACCCGAATATTGGCCGCATGTAAACGTAGTCAGTGATCTTTGCTCTGACAAGATGTTTTACACTGAAAAAAAAAAAGGTCCAACTTAAATAGATTCCTTTACTTTGCTATATTTGTCTAACTTTAAAACTTAATTCAGTTACTTGTATCAAATTGAAGCAATTTATTTAAGTTAGTCCTATGTTTTGTTAGATTTTTTTTCTAGATTTATTCAGTGCTTTAAGACTTTCAGTTACGTAAAATCTGGTTTTACCAAATAACCCACTTTTATGCGCAGAATCAATTCTGGGTTGCGTAAAAATCTCCCAATGAAATATTAAAATAATGTTTTTGTGTATTAGAAAAAAGGAAAAACAAGGAATAAATCCTCAAATTGGACAAAAGAGTGAAAAAGTTTGTTTGTATATATAAAAATTTAGTGATTTTTCCCCCCATTGTTTTTATTTTAGTTTTTAAATAAAATTGGAAAATGACGTTAACATTTTAAAAAGAAATTTAGAAACCGTCAATGATCTAAAATGAGCAGCTGGTTAATCAGACTTCCACCACTCCAGCTCCATGTGTCATATGATATGAAACAGGATGTGGTTTCTTCTCCTCACCAGTCCCAGGGAGGCCATCACCATCATCATCATCACCCCGAGCAGCTGGGAGATCCTCCCCTCCACGATGAAGAGGACGGGCAGAACCTGGATGGCGTGTTGAAGGGCCTGACGGCTCTGGGAGGAGTCTACGTCATGTTCCTGATCGAACACTTCCTGACGCTGGGGAAAATGTACAAAGACAAGAAACAGAAGGTCAGAAGGTTTCATTCTGGTTGATTCTGATGTGATTAAAGAGGGTCGATGGTCACAGAGAGAACCTTCAGAAAGGCTCTATATATCAGCAAAGTATGTGGTAATTATTTAATGAAGCTGAACAGATTTGCAGCTTTATTATAAAACCAGCAGATGGCGCCAGACGCAGCTTTTTCAATTGCATTTTCCAGTTGAGATGGAATAACTTCAATCTTTATCCTACATTAATACCTGTTTGGGTCTTTGGAGTGACTTTAAATAGGAAAAAATAAGCTGACGCTGCTGCTGCTGCGACGTTCACCAGGACGCAGCGTCTGTAGTCCTGCTGATGAGGAGCCTTTGTGTCCCTGCAGGTCCAGAAGAAATGGGACCAGAACAATAAATCGGACCCAGAGAAGCAGCCGGCTCTGGAGGAGAGCGAGCTGAAGCCCACAGAAGGTGAGAAGTTCGGCTTCCTGGTTGGAGTTGAAGCTGCGACGCCGAGCTTCATCCGTCTGGTTTCTCCCCTCCCGCAGACGTGGAGACGAACGGTGCCGGCGGCACGTTTGGCCAAGGCCCCGCCGGCGTGGCGGAGGAGGAGCAGGTGATGCTGACGCCGCAGGTGTCGGTGGTCTCGCCGCAGAGCTACGGCCGCCCTTCGGGGGGCGCCGCCTACTCGGCGGAGGACTGCGAGAACAAATGCCACTCCCACTTCCACGACACGGTGGGCCAGGCCGACAGCATGCACCACCATCACCACGACTACCACCACATCCTGCACCACCACCACTCCCAGAACCACCACCCGCACAGCCACGCCCACTCCTACTCGGAGCAGCACTTCCAGCAGGCGGGCGTGGCCACGCTGGCCTGGATGGTCATCATGGGAGACGGGCTGCACAACTTCAGCGACGGCCTGGCCATCGGTGAGTGGCTGCGGGGACCCGGGAGGAAGCAGGAAGTTGGAGGCCAACGCTGACGTGACGCTGTTTGTGTCTCTGCAGGCGCCGCCTTCACAGAGAGTCTGTCCAGTGGACTGAGCACGTCTGTGGCCGTCTTCTGCCACGAGCTTCCTCACGAGTTGGGTAAGACATCCAGCCTCTGCTGCTGCTGCTGCTGCTGATCGCCATCTAGTGTTGGCTTCACCTAAAACTACTCTAGTCACTATTCACTCCTCTAATGAGACTGACGACGATACCTACAGATCTCTGAAGCGGCTGGTTAAAGGGAAGTTCTGTTTCTGGACTTTATTTTTTGCTATTTTTATTTTTTTCACTCACCCTGAGAAGTTCTGAGCCATTTTGAGCCGTTCTGCCGTATTTAATTCAATTGAATTTACTTTTATTTAGAGCTGATTTATCCGCTGTGCGTGCGGTTAGTCCGACAACGGCTTCCATAGTGTGACGTTCCGGCAAGGGGCGGATCTGAAGCGCTACCAGCGTGTTAGCTAACTAGCTGTAGCTGCTTAAGACTAAAGAGAAAATCAGCCAGCGCCGTCCTGCTGAAGGCAAATGTTTGGGTCTACTCCATGCTAATGACACCTTTAGCTACTTTATTACCTTTTTAAAATAAATTTGCAAGTGTATAAAAGCGATCTTTGTTTTATATAAGCCCAACACGAACATCCGGCAGAGCTGCACAACTGTGGCACTTTCAAGGAAATCCGAAATATTAGGGGTGTGAGGGAAAAATCGATTCACGTCTGAATCTCGATTCCTATTTAACAAGATTCAGAATCGATCCGAAATGTTTGAGAATCGATTCTCAAAAAATATGTTTTCTGAACCCTTTTACATTTTCGCTTCACGTAGTCATGCAACAACCACCGTCGCATTGACAGGTGTGATGCACCATTGCCTAGGTAGCTGTAGCCGCTAGGCTAAAGCTTCAGCATGAAAGACGAAAGAGAAATCCAGCCCGCCCCGTCTTTGCTGAAGGTAAATGTTTGGGCCGTCTAAAAGGTCTTCTCCATGCTAATGACACCCTTGGCTAAAGTTTTATTTTTTTTTTTATAAATCTGCAAGTATATAAGAGCGATCTTTCTTTATAAGCTGCACATAAACATCCAGCAGCGCTGCACACCTGTGGGGCTTTCAAGGAAGTCCGAAATATATGCTGAGTTCAATAACGTTAGGACTTTTAAAATTTCTAACAAAAACAATGAAAATAACATAAGCCATAAATTTCTGTTTTAATGATGGTTGATAAGCAACATTTGGTGCATACTAAATATTTTCAATGTATTTTCTACTACGTACCAAAGAACAAACAAAATACATATTTTTTTTTCATTTCTTAAAATATATCAGCATTTTTTTTTTCAAGACTAGAAATTTTGTTTAAAAGGTCTTGGATGTCCAGTTGCAATTTCATTTCTTGTTACTTTTGAACCAGTTCCCTTCTCTCAACAGAGGTTTTAAAACACATTTTGTGTTGATGCTAGAACTTGTTTGTCTGTGCTACTAAACCAACAACCTCTGCAGCTGAAAAACTTCACATAGAGCCCTGTTAGATCCAGTTGTATTACAAGCACAAGTCATGCAGGGAAAGAGTATTGATTAGGAGTCAAATTTATTTGAATCGAGAATCGCTTCTGAATTGAATCATCACCCTAAGAATCGAATTGAATCGTGAGATGTTGATGACCCTAACGCCTCAGAAGTGCTTAACAACAAAACAATCATAAAAAGCTGACGAATCTGCTGCGGCATTTGCAGGTTTGCCACGGTTTGGTTTTTGGGGTAAATTAAACCTCATTACAAGCAACATCTGTACTGCCCCCCCCCCCCCCCCTCTTAGAGTGATTGAAAAAACATAAAAATTACTAGAAATAAGGTCCAGGTTGAAAAACAAACAGAATTTCCCTTTAAATTGCTGACTCCACCATTCTTCCCAGTAGAGATCGCATCTGTTAACCTGCCGCTGCTATTGGCTGGAAACAGAACAGTCATTGTCGTGCCTGATTTAAATATACATTTCATTATATTTTAATTTAAACAAATTTTTTTAGGTAATGTTATCTCTGTCTGTACCCCTCTACAAGCCCCATAGATGTATTCTTAAAATAGATTTTTATTTTGTTTTCCTTCCTTTGAATACCTGAAATTAATTAGATTTTATGTTCTATAACATAAAGATTATAGAAATTATAGAACCGACTACATTTGATTTGAATCTTAAAAATAAATACTATAGTACAAGCAGACATAGCCAGAAGAGAAAACACTAAATCCGCTTGGAAAGGTCAGTGCTAATGTTTAGAAATGATTGAGAATAAAACACTCTTGGATTTTGATTCCTCCGATTTGCGTTTTATCCAAAATCAGGAGGGTGGTCTGATTGGATGCTACTGGTAGCCATGGTGACGTCAGCTTTTGGGATTCTGTTTTTTTCCATTCATCTTGACATTGTTTCAGTTGATTCATTCAGTCCAGTTTAGTGCAGAGGGTGTTATGGAGCTTATTGTTGCTGAAAGATGACAAAGTTCTGGTTCGGTCCGCCTGGTTTCCAGCAGAAACCATTAATACTCCCAGACAGCAGAGTTTGGTGTCCTTTTTGGTTTGTTCCATTTTGTTTTTACCAGAGTCCTCTGTCTGTCCTCTGAGTCGTCCTCACCTGTGATGAGTCCAACTAACGCAGCGTCATCGGACTACGTCTGTAGGTGGCAGCGTGGGATGTTGATGGAGAAGTCTGCAGTGTAGAGGGTGAAGAAGAACGGTGCCAGCACGGTTCCCTGTGGGGCCCCCGAACACTTTTTATTACATTTGATTCCCCAGTTTTTTTTTAGCGGGAATATATTTGCTGTTATAAAATCAGGCAGGGTTTCTTGTAATAAAAATAAATAACAATAAATCTTTAAAGATGTTCGTAACAACAGAGTTTGTTGTCAGGATCGGTTGAGTCTGAACTATTTAGCCGTATTTGAAGTCAGACACTTTTTCCATCATGGAGGAAGAAGTAAAGTAGCGTAAATACGTTATTCTGGACAACAAACAGAGACGGTCAGAGTTAAAGTGAATTTTAGCAGCTTTCTCTAATCCTTTCCTCCTGGTTTTAGTGTTTAGTTCCAAGTTCTTACCTTCAGTTTGACCCGAAACGGATGAACTACCAGAGTTTTTAATCATTTATCAACTTTAAGCTGTTTGTTCTCCTGATGAATTCCTGCTGCATCACAGGTTTGGGGCACAACTAGAGTTTCTGATCCCGACTGCTGACCTCCAGGTCTGTTTTTGTCCCCTGACTGTTTCTTCTTCTCTCCTCCAGGTGACTTCGCGGTGCTGCTGAAGGCGGGCATGACGGTGCGCCAGGCCATCCTCTACAACGCGCTGTCGGCCATGATGGCCTACCTCGGCATGGTGACGGGCATTCTGATTGGACACTACGCTGAGAACGTCTGCATGTGGATCTTCGCCCTCACGGCCGGCCTCTTCATGTATGTGGCGCTGGTGGACATGGTGAGTCAGAGGTCACTGGAGCTGCTGCCCTACACCGCCCTCTGGTGGCGAGTTACTTCTCTACAATGCTGGGGAAAAAAAGATGTTTAGTCTCAGCTCAGTAATCTAGTGTTTAATATAACTTTAAAGGAATAAACCATTTTGAAGATATCGTTTTTATTTCACTTATAAGGAGGGATGTGTCGAAATATTGCGACAAGCAACATTGCTGACTTTAACAGCTGCAGATTTGACCATTATTTTAACCCTCTTGGTGCCGGGGTTTTTTCTATAAAATATTCAATTTTGATATCACTAGTTCCAAATGTTGTAGCTTTAATGTGGTTATAGATAAAGGTACACTGTAAATTAGAAAAATCTTCAGTATGATCCAAAATCACACATCTAATTTGCATATTATGACGTCATCAGGCATTGGCACTATTGGACCAGTGTAGGTTTGTCCAATAGCTGGACAGTGTAGGTTTGTCCAATGGCAGTGTAGGTTTGTCCATTAGCTGGACAAGGTGCAGCTGCTGCGGTCACTACTGTGACCGCAGCAGCTGCACCTTGCTTCCCCTGCTCGCGGCGCTGACTTAAAGGCCGATTTACTCCAAAAGTTTCCATGGTAAAACACCCAAAAAGGTGTCCAAGATTAAAGGTACACGTGTCTGCCATCGACTGGTGTAAAGTAGTAATTAAATTAGTGGCCCGATATCCAGCTGTGGCTCGTTAAAGTCAGCAATGTTGCTTGTCGCAATATTGCGACTTTGGCGCCTAGAGGGTTAATTACTACTTTACATCAGGAGATAGCGGGCATCTGTAACTTTGATCTAAGCCGCGTTTTTGGGTGTGTTACCATGGAAACTTTTCGAATAAATCCGACTTTTAAGCAACGCCGGCAGTGGGGGAGACGAGGTTCAGCGGCAGCAGCATAGAGAGAGCGAGTTTTACAAAGATAGAACTTCTGATGCCGAGACGTCGGAGTTCCCTGCCGTGAAGTAATGGCTGATTCAGATTCTGGGGAGGAATCTTTCCTCTCAAACAGCGCACACCAGCAGCCAGTCCCGTTCGCCATGACGCTCCACAAACAGCGCATTCCAGCTCCCCCCGTTGGGAGAAAGGTGTGTGATCGGTAGCAGGGGTGGTCATAACGACTCTAATCGTGACATTATTATAAGAACATTAGCAGCAACCTTTCCAATTTCCAATATTTACTGTATGTAATTCTCAAATCTTTTGGCCTCAATATATATATATATATATATATATATATAATATATATATATATAATAAAAGCGTAGAAACTCGCCTGCTGACATTTACATGCAACAATAAGCCAAAATGAACAGAGAAAATCTCTTCGCTTTGCTCCTGTATAGGAAGAGATAAAAAGGTGAACTAATCTATGCTGAGTTCAGGATCATCATGAATGTTATCCAGGTGTTGGAGCTGGAATGAATCTGTGAGCTACAGCATGGCTGCTGCCTTTTTCTCTGGCCCTGATGTCGACCAGGCGTCTCTCACCTGGGGTGTTTCTCTTCGGAGCGACTGATAAACTAACGTCTGTTTTCCTGCAGGTGCCGGAGATGCTGCACAACGACGCCGGGGACCAGGGCTTCAGCCACTGGGGCTTCTTCTTCCTGCAGAACGCCGGCATCCTGCTGGGCTTCTGCATCATGCTGCTCATCGCTCTGTTCGAGCATAAAATCCTGCTGGATCTGGGAGAATGACAAACGGGGGGGAGGAGCGGCCGTCTGTTAACATTCTCCGTCATCTTTGTGTTTCCACGCCGTTTGGGGGACACCCTGAAGGAAACTCGTCGCTGTCTGCTGCTGCTGGACCTGATCCCAGGTCTAAATATTGTTTGTTTAGAACTTTTTGGGGTTTTAGGTTGAACTTTGGAGCCATTCCGTCAGCACTGACCTCTGGGAGTTGGGATCTCTTCATTTTAACGACGCTCTCTGAACTTTCATCTTTTGGGTCAATTAGTTGGAGTTTTCTATCTACTTTTTTACATTTAGCTGAGTTAAACCTGATCAGTGTTACACAGATGCATCTTTCTACACCACAGTTCCTCATGAATCTGTTACTGCGTGTAAAATGTGACAGGAAGCTGCTGAAGGTGGTTCACGATCAGTCGGGTCAGGATTAGGTTAAAGACAATCTTTTTAATACCAAATGTTTCTATTGGCTGACAGATCTGGGGCGTTTTTGTTCATGTTCAGTCTTTGGTTCTCCTCAACGGAGTGAAAGTTAAGAGCAGGAGGAAGCCGTGAAATCAATAGATTTAAATAAATGATCAAGCTGCTCTTAAAGCTCCGTTTTATTAAAGTTATATCTGAAAGAAAGAAATCGATCTGATGTTACAGGAAGAGTCCTGAGTTTTTCTCTCCAGTTGTTAAATATGAACGTATCCAGATGTTTGAACACTTTGGGTGAAAACTCGAAGCTCGTCTGACTCTGATGGTGTTTGTTTTATAATTGATCTCATTTAGAATAAGGAAGAAGAGATGAACGTTGGTCCAACATGAAGGGAAGAAACTATTTGGTTGATTGAATTAACGACTCTGTCCATCCAAACTGCATCAATCACGGATTATTCTGCAAATATCCAGCAAAGCAGTGAATCAATCATATTGTAACGTGAACAACTGACGGATTAATAATCTTTGTATGTTTGCTCTGTTCTCTTTGGCTGATCTTTCTTTCCCATTCACTTAGATGGACTTTAGGAAATAGTCCCTTTTTTGTTAATCATATAATTATCAGACTTGTGTTATATTAATAGTCTAAAAACGTCGATCCGTGGAACATTTTTGTTTCTATGGTTTCAGACCTAAGATGGCAGCTCATAGAAAACTGTTTTTTTTTTTTCTCCTCATTATCGGGAAGAACGGCAGCAGACGACAACGATCCCTCTGATCCAGTCGGGTCGATCTGACGTTTAGGTAAAAGTTTCCTCACAGGTTGAACTGTTGATCCAACACGAACAGTGTTAAACTGTGTGTAAATATTTAGCCGTACGGTTGTGCACATGTTATTTGTGATGTTTGTGTAAAAACTGTCTGCGTCATGTTTCATTGGACACAAACCCAACCTGGTACTGCCATCTGGGAGAGGAGACGAAAAGGTTTGGGGAAACGTTGAAATAATAAAAATCCATTAGAGACGGAATCTCTGCTCTGGTTTTGTAGTGGGGGGAACTTAAGCTGGATTACGGTCACAGCTTTTAAGTTTTGCTTTTCATTTTTTGTTCTGTTTGAAGGGAAGATTAGTTTCCTACTGATATCATCTTTATCCAGTATAACACATTTCAGCAACAATGCTGTTCAAAGTGATTTCTGTAATAAGATCATAACAAACAAGCTAGAACATAATATGGTGGCAAAATAAAAAGTAATGAATAGTTTTGATCTAGAGTCAAAAATGTACCTGTGATTATTAATTAAATGCAGCTCTAAAGAGATGGCTTTGTGCCTTAATTTAAAGGAACTCTGTGTTTCAGCAGATTTTTGGGAAGTGGGAAGTTTTTTGGGAAGTTTGTTCTAAATTAGAGGAGCATAGAAACTGAAAGCTGCTCCACGTTTGATTCTGACCCCTGATTAACAACGGCTTCAGTGAGGACGCCGGCAGCAGCTGTCTGATTGACTTTTTAGGCAGAACTGTGAGGACGCTGTTGCAGTAATCAATCTGACTAAAGATGAATGTCTCGATGAGTTTTTAGCCGTTGTGACATCATACCTTTAATCCTGGAGATGTTCTGAGATGATAGAAGGCTGACCTTGTTATTGACCCTGGAGGTTCAGGTCTGAGTCCATTATTAGAGTTCAGGCCTGATCATCAGATTTTAGTTCTCATCTACATAGTTATGGTACTAATTTTATTGGCTGTTATCCTGGTTAGTGGGAGAATGTCGATACTGAACACAAGGGGCCCCAGCATGGATCCCTGGGGGACCCCACATGTGATTTCTGTTTGTTCTGATGAGAAATTGCCTTTTGACACAAATAATTTCCTATTCTCGAGGTAAGATTCAAACCAGCCAAATACTGTTTTGGATTTAATTAACAAAGGATGAGAGGGGATTCCTTTAGGAGTTTTAATATCGGCTTGTTGGTCAACAAGGAGATTCGGCATACGCACAACTGCATGAAACCTGACAGAATTATATAGGATTCAATAATCAAATGACCATCAGACGTCCATCAGATACAGCTCTGAAGTGGTGTCAACGAGTCATCTGGTTTATGTCGACGTGTCTTACAGATATCTCCCGTTTGCCATGCAACCTGAGGTCCATGGCTAAAGATTGCACACACATTGTCTCGATGACATGTCATGAAGCATTTCTGATTAACAAAACAGAACGTTTATCCTCATTACTACATTTCCACCACAGTACAGTACCCAGCTCTCCAATCGTCCCAGTTGTATTTTATGATAAACCGTGTCAAATGCTGCACTGAAGTCCAACCCAAAAGCTGGAATGATGTTTCTATTGTAACTACAATCTAGATTAACTAGCTTTCGCTAAAATGCTCATTTTCTATATCCAACCTTTAAATGCTAATTGTTAAATCTTTTTAATGAAAAACAAAGATGACCTGAAGTGTTACCTTAAAACATATACTTGTTCTCATCCTATACGATCTACTGAATCTTGAGAGGACTCTTTTTCATGCAGGATTTCCAGACAACCTAACAGCACCAGCTTAATCCGGGTCTCATCATCATAAATGTGAAACTTTGAATCTGTAAAAATGGTCCTCTCACCAGCCTTCTCGGCAGTAAATATTCAGACAGCTATACTCTGGATAAAGAAAATCAAAAGCACAATATTTTCAGTTACACACCAATATACATACACATGCATACACTTTAATATCGCTGACTTGGCTAAGTAACTAGTATTGTTTATTTTGCTAACTACTTTGCTAAGTAACCTAGAAAACAACTTAGTTAAGTATTTCCTTAGATAAATCTGTCAGCACCCCCCCACCACTACTAGCAAGAAATCTTAGCTATAACTACGTGTAACTACATATAATGTTATAAAATAATGTTCTCACTCTCATAGTAAGCTAAACCTAATCAAACCTTATGTACAGTTCACAAATATGATTTGAGGTAATGATATAACGATAGAAAAAAATATAGTTGCATGTATTCAGAGAGGTAAGGGATCTAAGCTGAGTTATGAGCTCGTTCCCCTCCAAACGTGAGCATATGGGTCGTTTCTGACCCATGCGTGTAAAGTTTGGGTACAAACAGAAAAGCTGTCTTTGTCGATACCGTAAGAAAGAAAAGAAAATGATTATTTGTGGTAAACGAATAAACGATGTTTACCTCATACTTGGAAGAGTAACTGATCAAATTAATTTATTCATTATTAATTTATAAGATATATCATAGAAACACTGAGCTATAAGAGGAATACCATAGAAGATGGATATGGGTCATTTTGGACCCATTTCACTAGCAAGGACCACGCCACAGATTGAGAATTTTAACAGTTTATTGAAGGCGTGGAGAATTGAATGGTCTGAGGAGGGACATCGTCGGAGACCCAGGGGAAGAATCAGTGTGGGGGTGCAGTCTTGGAGAAATCGTCTTTCCCAGCCTGCTCAGGACCTCCTCAGACAAAGCCTATACGATGTACATGGCGCCGAGAAAGTCCTCTCAAGGCCCTTTACGACAAACGTCATTGCAATCCAATCAGTACAAGTTTGTCTGAGTAAGGAATCCCAGCAGATTGCTGAGTCGTCAACATGGGGTTGAGCAATTCCTCAGCAATCCCTCATACTGAGCAAGTATATAGCGACAGCGGAGAGGAAAAACTCCCTTTAACAGGAAGAAACCTCCAGCAGAACCTGGTGGAGAACAAGCGGTCATCTGCCGCGACCGTCTGGGGGTCTGAGTAGACAGAAGAGAGTGTATGGAGGATGCTCGGTCACCCAGAGCATTTGCACCGATCCCCACCACATAGCAGGGGGCTTTGTAGTTGAACAGGATACCAGACCGGATGGAGCTTCGTTCTCCAAGAGTCCGAGCCCACGACGGAACATCTGCGGGAACGGCTCGGAACCTAAAAGAGCGGTTAGAAGAGGTGGTACACGAGTGAACAGGAGCACGGAGCGTGGAGGTTGTGTCCGATGGACGCTGCTAAGAAAGGGGGAAGGGGCGGATCGGCAGGTACCCGGACGAGAAAAAACGGATCGGCAGGTACCCGGACGAGAAAAAACGGGTCGGCAGGTAACCGGACGAGAAAAAACGGGTCGGCAGGTAACCGGACGAGAAAAAACGGGTCGGCAGGTAACCGGACGAGAAAAAACGGGTCGGCAGGTAACCGGACGAGAAAAAACGGGTCGGCAGGTAACCGGAAGAGAAGAAGCGGGTCGGCAGGTAACCGGAAGGGAAGAAGCGGGTCGGCAGGTAACCGGAAGGGAAAAGGGGTCGGCAGGTACCGGAAGAGAAAAAAAACCGGGTCGCAGGTAAACCCGGACGAGAAAAACAGTCGGAGGTAACCGGACAGGAAAAAACGGGTCGGCAGGTACCAGGAAGAGAAGAACGGGTCGGCAGGTACCGAAGAGAAAAAGCGGGTCGGCAGGTACCCGGAAGAGAAAAAAGGGTCGCAGGTAACCGGAGAGGAAAAAACGGGTCGGAGGTAACCGGAAGAGAAAAAACGGGTCGGCAGGTAACCGGAAGAGAAGAAGCGGGTCGGCAGGTAACGGAAGGGAAAAGCGGGCGGCAGGTAACGGAAGGGAAGAAGCGGGTCGGCAGGTACCCGGAAGAGAAGAAGCGGGTCGGCAGGTAACCGGACGAGAAAAAACGGGTCGGCAGGTAACCGGACGAGAAAAAACGGGTCGGCAGGTAACCGGAAGAGAAGAAGCGGGTCGGCAGGTAACCGGAAGGGAAGAAGCGGGTCGGCAGGTAACCGGAAGGGAAGAAGCGGGTCGGCAGGTAACCGGACGAGAAAAAACGGGTCGGCAGGTAACCGGACGAGAAAAAGCGGGTCGGCAGGTAACCGGAAGAGAAGAAGCGGGTCGGCAGGTAACCGGAAGGGAAGAAGCGGGTCGGCAGGTAACCGGAAGGGAAGAAGCGGGTCGGCAGGTAACCGGACGAGAAAAAACGGGTCGGCAGGTAACCGGACGAGAAAAAACGGGTCGGCAGGTAACCGGAAGGGAAGAAGCGGGTCGGCAGGTAACCGGAAGGGAAGAAGCGGGTCGGCAGGTAACCGGACGAGAAAAAACGGGTCGGCAGGTAACCGGACGAGAAAAAACGGGTCGGCAGGTAACCGGAAGGGAAGAAGCGGGTCGGCAGGTAACCGGAAGGGAAGAAGCGGGTCGGCAGGTAACCGGACGAGAAAAAACGGGTCGGCAGGTAACCGGAAGAGAAAAAAAACGGGTCGGCAGGTAACCGGACGAGAAAAAAACGGGTGGCAGGTAACCGGAAGAGAAAAAAACGGGTCGGCAGGTAACCGGAAGAGAAAAAACGGGTCGGCAGGTAACCGGAAGAGAAAAAACGGGTCGGCAGGTAACCGGAAGAGAAAAAACGGGTCGGCAGGTAACCGGAAGAGAAAAAGCGGGTCGGCAGGTAACCGGAAGAGAAGAAGCGGGTCGGCAGGTA
>JAPXFQ010001853.1:0-83706 GCA_028564705.1 Apricaphanius iberus
ATATAAACCAGGTTTGTTTTAAACCAGGTTAGATATAAACCAGGTTTGTTTTAAACCAGGTTAGATATAAACCAGGTTTGTTTTAAACCAGGTTAGATATAAACCAGGTTTGATATAAACCGGGTTTGTTTTAAACCAGGTTAGATATAAACCAGGTTTGTTTTAAACATGGTTAGATATAAACCAGGTTTGTTTTAAACCAGGTTTGTTTTAAACCAGGTTGATAAATGTTAGATATAAACCAGGTTTGTTTAAACCAGTTAGATATAAACCAGGTTTGTTTTAAACCAGGTTAGATATAAACCAGGTTTGATATAAACCAGGTTTGTTTTAAACCAGGTTAGATATAAACCAGGTTTGTTTTAAACCAGGTTTGATATAAACCAGGTTTGTTTTAAACCAGGTTAGATATAAACCAGGTTTGTTTTAAACCAGGTTAGATATAAACCAGGTTTGTTTTAAACCAGGTTAGATATAAACCAGGTTTGTTTTAAACCAGGTTAGATATAAACCAGGTTTGATATAAACCAGGTTAGATATAAACCAGGTTAGATATAAACCAGGTTAGATATAAACCAGGTTTGATATAAACCAGGTTTGATATAAACCAGGTTTGATATAAACCAGGTTTGTTTTAAACCAGGTTAGATATAAACCAGGTTTGTTTTAAACCAGGTTAGATATAAACCAGGTTTGATATAAACCAGGTTTGTTTTAAACCAGGTTAGATATAAACCAGGTTTGATATAAACCAGGTTTGTTTTAAACCAGGTTAGATATAAACCAGGTTTGATATAAACCAGGTTTGTTTTAAACCAGGTTAGATATAAACCAGGTTTGTTTTAAACCAGGTTAGATATAAACCAATCTATTAAGGGCATCAAAGCTATGAATGAACACATCATGTATGGAATTACTGTATGAACTTAAACAAAAAGGATGAAATAACTGAATACATGTTATATTTTAGTTTCCTCAAAGTAGCCGCCCTTTGCTCTGATTACTGCTTTGGGTTATCTTGAGCTTCTAGTCACCAGAAATGGTTTTCCAACAGTCTTGAAGGAGTTCCCAGAGATGCTTAGTTTATTTGTGGAGCACAATTCATACACAAGACAATTCAAAGTGTTTCACAGATGCATAAATTAAGAAAACAGGAAAAAAAATCAACTTAAAATATAATTAATTACAATAAAAAGCGAGAGTGCAGATAAAATACTTTCACAGAAAAACAATTTGGGGCAGGACCTCATCTCAGATTTGGAGGTGCTGATCCTCATCCCGGCCGCTTGGCTGTGAACCGCTCCAGTGAAAGCTTTAGATCATGTGCCGATGAAGCCAGCAGGACCACATCAAATCAGAGACCCGATCCTGAGGCCAACGAAACGGATCCCCTTAACACGTCGGCTGCACCTAGAAATCTTGTCCACTCCTTGGAAATGATCCCGACTTACTACCGGTTATGTGAACCAAGTTCTGACGTCGGTTGTACAGGGACCCAACAGCCTGTATCAAGGTTCCTGGAACCCAGACGCGGATTAAGCATTGGGAGAACCAGGACGGGTGGTGCTTGATTTTTAAAGAAATAATCCATCCTGTGGCTCATTACCTGCCATACTGGACACTGGTGTAACAGACCACTCTCTGTGTAACTTATTTTTCCTACCCGTCTTTAAACGCACCTCTAGCGTACACAAACTAGCTGGAAGCAGTCAATCAAATAACGATGCTTCTCAGGAGAGCAGCGTGTTTAACAACTGATCAAGCAAAAGGCTTTGATAGTTTTTTCCCCAAAAAGCTGTAAGCTGAGTTATGTTGTTGTATGCAGATAATGTAGCTATATTATGACGTTAATACATGTCAATATTATAATGTTAAGCTAGATAACAATACTAATCCCTTACTAGTCAGTTCATGCTGGGAATAATCCCAACACTTTCATTCATGTAAAGAACTTGAATACATTCAAATTATTAGTACTTGTTGAAAAAGAGACAGGGCAGTAGAGCAGGGTTAGGGGTCAGGGGTCATGGGGGGTCTACACAGGTGTAAAAGAGAACATAAGTGTCAGAGAAAAAATATATTTGGCACAAAAAGGACTTTAAGGCTAATTATCACAATAATTTAACTGCTTTTCATCCTAATAAAGTTTACAATGTTGCTTTCCTCATTTCCATATCTTTTTTGTCATAATAGAAAAATCAGAGCCAGGGAGGAGATTTAGGGGTAGAGGCCAGCAGCAGGGAAGAGGACACGGGTAAGGAGATATTAGAACTTTCTGAGAACTTTCTTTTAAATCAACCTGACTCACTCTAGGCGTTTGTGATAATCGGTGGTGGCCTGGGATGGGATCATGGGATCATATTCCCGGCCTGAATTATTGTCCCAGTCCACTCCTGCTGACACCTCTTCCTCCCAGAGAAAAATAACCAAAACGGGTTTTATAGAAGCTTGATCACATAGTTAATTTGTTAAAGATATTAGAAACAACATTTTGAACGAGCATCTTTTATTATTCTGTCAGGGTGACATAGGATGCATGGGCAATTTACAATTTTACTTTAGTCAGGCCAAGACATTTAGACACAGGTTACGTTATTAACACGCATCTCAGCATTAGAATATTTACAGTAATATATTATAGCCTATGTGAGTCGAAATTAACAGTAAAAAATAAATAATTCAAAATTAAACATCCCTGAGAAACATGCTGAAGATAAAACATGTAAAGTCTGTTAAACAAGTCATAATAAATACATAGTTTAGAATAAAAACAAAAGGTTCACAGTCTGAGATATTCAAAAGAAACGAATATTTTATATTTTTGACTGGATCATACATTTTTACAAATGAAAAGATAAAAAATAAAACATCTCTTATCAAAGTGCTGTGATACAGATTGGTTGGAAATATGGATCTGTTCAATAATACTGAAAATTATTTACTGATGATCAGACGACAAGAAGGGCAGCAGGTTTTAATCTGAGGAGGAAAAATAATCAGGAATAAGAGCTAAAACCTCCATAATTTCAATTCAATTCAATTCAATTCAATTCAGTTTATTTATATAGCGCCATTTCACAACAGATGTCATCTCAAGGCACTTTACAAAAAGAGTTATTACAATACAATGTTAAGTGTAGAAATTACAGAACCACAGAAGATTGCGTCGTGGAATTCTCAGCAATCCCTCATACTGAGCAAGCATGCAGCGACAGTGGGAAGGAAAAACTCCCTTTTAACAGGAAGAAACCTCCGGCAGAACCAGGCTCAGCACAAGCGGTTATCTGCCGCGACCGTCTGTGGCTTGGAGAATAAATAACAGAGACACAGAAAGAGCAACAGAATGATGCACAAGTTTGTTGCAGGACGTGGAGAATTTTCCGTCACTGCAATGCCATCTTAGTCAGGGTCGTCAAGCAGGGCTAATCCGGAGCACCTACTATAATAGAAAACAGGTTAGTGCTTGAATTGACAGCACATCATGCAGTTGGGGAGAAGTAGGAAAGAAAGTAGGAACAGACCCTAATAATGTCCTCCAACAGCCTAGCCTAAAGCAGCATAGCTACTAACATTAACCTGTCTCCTAGCTACTAGGAGACCTGGCTACCAACACTCTGTCTGAGTCCTCCTGACCCGTGGACGGTGTAGGGCCGGTAACGGCCCCCGTCATGCCGGGGTCTTCTCGGAGTCGGGTTGTTTGAGAATGCAGCCCAAAGTGGGTGGTAAACTCCATCTAAGGCTAAATACCGGCACGAGACCGATAGTCGACAACTATCTTAAGGAAAAATAGACAGAACTGAGAGGACAGAGTTGAAGAGGGCGAGAAACGTTTAAGAGATAAACGGGTGGGGTCCGCACAGTCTGCCCGGGGGATTCAACCCGGCAGGTAATGGGCGGCCGCACTGTGCGGGAGGATCCCCTTGAGGGACCTCTCTCCGGCGCTGGCTGGCCCCTGTGGGGCACATTTCTTCCGCGGCGGTAAGCCGCGACCGGCTCCGGATCTTTACCTGGCTTACATTAATCTATCTCTACCTAGCTACTCTACCTCTTCCTATCTCTTCCTACTTTTGACACTCTGCCTGACTACTAACATTAACCTGTCTCTTCCTATCTACCTGTCTGACCTGACTCTAACTACTATAAACATATCTCTACTGTAAGCTTTGTCAAAGAGGAAAGTTTTTAGCCTAGTTTTAAAGATAGACAAATTGTCTGCTTCACGAACCAACCCTGGGAGCCGGTTCCATAGGAGGGGAGCCTGATAGCTGAAAGATCTGCCACCCATTCTACTTTTAGAAATCCTAGGAACTACCAGTAAACCTGCAGTCTGAGAGCGAAGGTCTCTGTTAGGAACATATGGAACAATCAGGTCTCTTATGTATGATGGAGCTAGATTATTAAGGGCTTTATATGTCAGAAGGAGGATCTTGAATTCTATTCTAGATTTTACTGGGAGCCAGTGAAGAGAAGCTAAAACAGGGGAAATGTGATCTCTTCTTTTAATATTTATCAGAATCCTAGCAGCAGCATTTTGAACTAACTGAAGACTTTTTAATTGTATTCTGTGGACTACCTGATAATAGACAGTTACAGTAATCCAGCCTTGAAGTAATAAAGGCATGGACTAGTTTTTCAGCATCATTCCTGGACAGGATGGTTCTAATTTTTGCAATATTCCTAAGGTGAAAAAAGGAAATCCTACAGACTTCTTTAATGTGACCATGAATAAACGAAATAAACGAAATAAACTTTTGTTTTCATGGATTTTATCTCTAGTTTAATATGTTTTTCACATTTTATTTATTTTGTGTGTTTAAAAGTAAAACCTGATTAACTTATTTAATTTCTTCAGCTCCAGTTATTATAATTTGTTTTCCACTCAGATCAAATCTTTATGAGTTTTTTAATGTTTAATTTGTAGTCATAAATTATTATAAGCCAGTTAGCATCAATTTTACTAATGTTTGAAAGTTTTAAGGAAAGTTTTCAGCTTTTATGATAGTTCCTAATATTTACTACACTGTCAAAAGGATGCAAAACAAGCTTATAATAATAATAATAATAATAATAATAATAATAATAATAATAATAATAATAATAATAATAATAATAATAATAAGGCAGAGAGGTTTGGATCAACTTTTCAAAGTTTAAAACACGATCAGACTAAATTTCTGGGAATAATTTCTGTTGTTTCATCAGAACTTTGGTTCTGATGCGTCTCGAACTCGACCAACATGACGGCGGCAGCACAGGTAGAGAAAACGTGTCGGGTCGGCTGGAGACAGAACCTCTTTTAAGACTCCATGTCATCATTTCTGCTCCACATTTTCTCCTGGGTTATAATATGTTTATGTGAAGCTAAAGGTTTTTGTAAGTCGGATGGTTCGATGATTTTTAAAGTGAAAGTTGATGGATTTTCATTTTATTTCAATCTGAATCATTTATTTTACTCCGTGGAGGCGACAGCGTGTCTTTAGAAACAGGATCTACTGGACCTGACGACTCATGGAAACCGGTCAGAACTGCTGGGAAGTTTCATCTTGGATGAGTTTAAGGTCGGAACCCTGGAGATAAACGGCCCTCTGGAGCTGGACCGTCTTCCAGATGTGAGGTGGAGCATCCCTGACTCCTGCTCCGTCACTGAATGATGGTTTGGTCCGGACCCGCCTCTTTCAGACTTGTCAGTGAACAGATCTCCATCGACGCGTTTGTCTTGCTGACGGCCAGGATCAGGATGCAGGCGGCCAGCAGGAGAGGGAAACCACCACCAGCTCGCTGTGGTAGCTCTTCTGACTCAGAACTTCCCATCAGGCTTCACCATGGACTGTCTGTCCTCCCTGGAGGACACAGCACCACCTTGAACAGAGTCAGTTTTTCCAGAGAAGGCCTTACTTGTAGTCACAGCTTCTCCTGGTTCTGCTGTCGGGTTCGTTCTGCGTTGAGAACCTTCTCCACTGGTTGTTAAGGCTTCATCCTGTGGTCCAGCTGGTTGCTCGGTAACGATGTCCTCAAACACCTCTGTGCTCGTTCCCACCGAATGTTGTGGAGCAGCTGCCTGTTGGACGCTGTAGGTCACCACCACCTCTCTGAATCCATCCTCCTCCGCCTCACAGCGGTAGCTCCCAAAGGTCCGGGTGGAGGCGAGGAAGCTGAGGCTGCCGTCGGCTGCCTGGATGAAGCGATTCTCTGGGAGAACCGAGGCCTGAGAGGAGCTCCAGCTGAGCGTAGCAAAGTTAGATGGTTTCCAACATGCAAGGTTCACGACTTCGTCCAGCTGGACAGAGACTTCTGCAGGAGAGAAGCAAAGAAGCTGAAGGCTCCTCTAGGACCAGATTCAGGTAAACAACCACAGTCTAGTATGATTCATTTTATCTCGACACGTTGAAGAAGTTACCTTTGACCTCTGGGATCTTGTCTACATGCTGACATTCTTGTTCCATGCTGATGCCCTCCAGGTTTTGGACTCTGAGAAACAAACCAAGTAGACTAATGTTGGCGCCCTGCTCCGGCTTCACGTCATGTAACCCTAAAAGAGCTGCTGAGTTGATTCATGGTTTGAGAAAATGCCAACCCCCCCCCCCCCGTACGAGCCTGGTTCCCTACATGTGGGTATGAGAAATTTATCTGGAGATGGTTTATATGCTGTATTATTGATGTTATTAAAGGAGTCTCAACCTGAAATGGGTTAGGGTTAGGGTTAAAGTGAAAACATTTATATTATGGTTTCCTAATTATTTTGAAAAATGTAGCGTTTCTTTACCCTTGACCATGCGCACTCATACACGAGCTCTCATTTTCTCTCGCGTCTTGACGTCAAACCGGGTGGATATATCATACATGGACATGCAGAACAACGCTGCTGCTAGCTCGCGGCGCCCCTCTCCCCCTTATATCCAGTGAAGTGCCAGAGCCACCATCACTGAAGCCCGGTCCACATCAGCCGCAGAAGTGGAGAAATCTTCCATACAGTGTTAACCAATGGTGTAGTTCACACCAGACGCGGAGCGGCGTCTGGTCTATTTTTTGCGTTCGGATTGGGAGAAGGCAACGGACTCGAGCGTGGAAGATGAAGAAACGAGGTTGTTGACTCACCAACCAGACCTGGACGGATTAAATTCATTTTTAATGATGCGCTTCCTGGAACCCTCCCCACCAGTCTAGACATTTTAAGCTTGAACCAAGTTGTGGTAACAAGCTGCTCAGCACAGACTTTAGAAATCGAGTGGGTAATTCATCAAGGCAAACATGAACTCAGACCAGAGATAACCTCTTCCATTGTTTTGTCACTGACAGGTGTAAAATGTGTCGGCTCAAGGTGTTTATCTGGAAACAGTTTTGGTATTAGCTTTGTGGCATTTTTAATGCCTTGGACTTCATCATTAAAAATATTGCAAACTCATTGCACTTAGATGCAGAAATGAGTTTTAAGGGCAGTGAAACTTGAGGATGAGTTAATCTGTTCACTGTGGCAAACGGAACACGATAATTGTTTCTGCAGTTTGTGATTATTTCAGAGAAAAACTTCTCCCTTGCTCCACGTAAAATCTGGTTAAACAAACAAAGCACTTACATGTAAACCTCATAATGAACCTGGAGCTTGTTGGTCGTTTTGCCTTCACTCTGCAGTTCTGCTCACCCCAAATCATCTCCATTGGGTTCAGGTCCGCTGACTTTGCAGGCCAGGTTATTTCACACTTTTTTGTAAAAGTTCTACATAATTTCATATATGTTCATTCATAGATTTGATGCCTTCAGTGAGAATCTACAACATAGTTATGAAAATAAAGGAAACACACTGAATGAGAAGGTGAGTCCAAACTTCTGGCCTGTAATATATATAAAGATATTACAGCACATCAACATGAATTATCATCTTACTGCTGTGTGTGTGTGTGTGGTCTTGTATTACTACCCGTCTTAGGACCAAAACCCGGTCCTAAAACGGTGGAATCTCCTTTTTTTAGGTTTAGAGGTATGGTGTGAATTTAGTTTTACTTAGGCTGATGGTTAGGAAAAGTGTCTGGGTAAGTTATTAACTCAGTTACTAACAACAATGGAAGTCAATCACCGCACTAATATGGGTAGTAATATTATAAGTGTGTGTGTGTGGGCGTACTGCTGCAGGTATCAGTCCAGCGACCTTTGAACCCTGGCAGTAACTCCATTAACATGAACTCATATATGTTTGACGGTGGTGGTGGACTTTGAACGTTGCTTGATAACGAAGTTGTGGGCAGAAAAAAAAGCAAGAGGGGGAAGAAACCAAGTCGGAGGTGAAGAGAAAGAAAGGGTAGAATCAGCAGAGAAAAAGGAAGGAGGCTGACGCAGCAGAGTAGAAAGAGGAAGAGGAAAGGCGCTGCAGTGAGAGCTGGTGCTGCTGAGACTCAACGCTCTCCATGGACGACTCCCAGGTGGTCAGGCATGTTCAGCTGAACGACGGCTCCAGGATGCCGCTGCTGGGTCTGGGAACATGGAAGGTATCACACTCCTTTGCTCTGCATGGTCATGCTTAGAAGTCTTTTCCCACGTTTGGCAGGAAAGCGTCCCGACTGACACAAATAGTTGTTAAGATGAGAATCCTGAACCTTTAAAGGAGTCAAATAAAAACTGTGATCTTTACTTCCAAGAAACAACCTTCTTCTGTGAGTCAGAATCAAACTTTATCTCTGTTTTACGTTTATTTCTCTCTATAAAAGGCAGAAAGAAAAGAATCCAGATACAAACAGCATTCTGGCTTTAATCTGTCAGATTTTATTCGTGTTTTTATCTGTTTCTGACCTTTAAAGTGACTCATTTCCTTCAGAGAATGAGGGAAATGTGACGCTGGTCAGACCCAGAGCTGCTCTGGTTTTACTTCTGTCTGTTTTCAGAACCAGTTCAGAACCATTATGATCCTCTGATTCCACAGGAGGATTATTATACCACCAACAGCACCAGCAGACCATGCTGCCTCTACCGTGCTTTAGAACTGACAGTCAGACCTCGACTCCTTCCTGTCAGGACAGGAAGTTAAAAGCTAATCCTGAATATTAAATAGAAAACTCCTGCTGAGTAGAACAGGACGGTCCAGTTTGGGTCGAGGTTCCTTCACTGATTGAAGAAAAAAAACCTTTGGATCTGGTTCCTCTGCTCTGCCTGAAACACGTGAGGAGCTGCAGGACAGTCCAGAGGGAACATCACCGGATCCTTGGTTAATAAAGCAGCAGCAACTCAAACAACATCTTCATGAAATCAGAGGAGAACTTTTCCCTCATTAAAACAAAGTGCAGCATCAAAGTACAAACCTGAATGAAGACTCAAACGTTTCTCTCACCATGGAGTCCCTGTTGATTTCCTTCAGCTTCTTTGTTTGAGTTCAACCAAATGATGAAATATCTGATGGAAACAGGCCATGAAGCAGCGGCTGCAGGACACTGAGTCCATCCTGCAGCCGTCCTCCTATATCCAGCTGTCCCCATGTAAACGGCAGCAGGACTTCCACCTGGCTGCTCACCACTCCCACCTTTAACTAGAACCTCCTGGTTTCAGAGAAACGTCGACCCAGACTGTAAAATCTGAAACACATCGAGACGTTGATCCTACGACGGGACAGATCCCCGCGGGTTTGGGTTTTATCTGGACCTTCGTCTTCTCTCAGTCCGATCTACATTCATTTCACTTTTATTTATATAGCGCCAATTCCCAACAAATGTCATCTCAAGGCTCATTACAACTTTAAAACTTTAAAAATCATTTCAATCCAATTATACAAACATCAGTTAAAAGTTTTCTATGTAAGGAATCCCAGCAGATTGTGCTGAGTCATTGATGTGAGGTTGTTCCCGGATCATGCAGACTCCAACCACAGCAATTCCTCAGCAATCCCTCATACTGAGCAAGCATGTGGCGACAGTGGAGAGGAAAAACTCCCCTTTAACAGGAAGAAGCCTCCAGCAGAACCAGAACCTGGATCAGTACAAGCGGTCATCTGCCACGACCGTCTGAGAAGACAGAGAAGAGACAGCATGGAGGATGCTCGGTGAGTTTGAGCATCATCTGGACCGATGTTCTCCATCCAGCAGGGGGCGTTATAATGAGAATCAATGTTAATTATACCAGATAACCTAAGCCAATCTAACTATAAGCTGTATCGTAGATCAGTAGTTACCAAAGTCTGGGTCAGAACCCGACTTGGGATTACTAACATCTAAGTGTGAAGTCTGAGATCCTCCTGAGAAAAAAAGAAAGAAACAGTAAAATAATAGAGATGGTTATGGAAAAGCATCTAAACTTCTTAAATAGGATAACAGACGTAAAAACAGGACTTGAATTTATCCAAGAAACAGAGTGGGACAAAAAAAGATTGAGTCAACTATAAGAGACACAATCACAAAGTATTTATCACCTACAAACACACACCTGTAACTACTTCCTCTGTCCTCCACCTGTATTAATGGCTCCTGGTTGAACTGGTTACCAGTATAAAGACACCAAACTCCACTATAGAGCAAATAGTTGTTAAAGGACACCAGGAACCAGATTGTAGAGCTGCACCAGGCTGGGAAGACTGAATCTGCAATAAGCAGCTTGGTGTGAAGAAAGCAATGATTAGAAAATGGAAGACGTCCAAGAGCGCTGATAATCTCCCTCCATCTGGGGCTCCACCAAGATCTCACCCTGTGAACGGTGAGCAACAATCCCAGAACCACACGGGGGGACCTGGTGAACGACCTGCAGAGAGCTGGGACCAAAGTAACAAAGGCTACCATCAGTAACAGCGCCAGACGTGTCCCCCTGCTTAAGCCAGGACATGTCCAGGCCCGTCTGAAGTTTGCTTAGAGAGCATCTGGATGATCCAGGAGAGGATTGGGAGAACGTCATACGCTCAGATGGAACCAAAGCAGCATAGCTACTGTGAAGCATGGGGGTGGAGACATCATGCTGTGGGACCAGGAAGAATGAATGGGGCCGTGTATGGTGGCATCAGTGAGAGTGTTGAAGATGAAACGTGGCATGATGATGATCGCAAACACATCACCATGGTAACCAAGGAGGAGGGGCTTCCTGATTGGCCGAGCCAGTCTGCAGATCTCAGCCCCATAGAAAGTCCCAAAACATGGAGGAATGGGCCAAAATAGCAGCAACAGTGGAAACCTGCTGGAGACCTACAGGTGACCTTTGACCTCTGGGATTAACAAAGTATGGAGATGAACTTTAGTTATTGACTACTTATATTCCACCATAATTTGCAAATAAATTACATAATATGTAATTTATTTTTTGTAATTCTTTTCATAATTTCTGTTTTTAATCATACGCTTTGTTGTTTCTCTACCACTAAATCATTTAAAGCACCTGGATCATCCTGTTCAACATGAGCTGTTCAAATAAAACGACCTTTCCTAAAAAGCAGACCCTGTGATTTATTTGATCTCTTATAGCTGAGGAAATTAAAAGTTCCCTCTCATCTTTTTAAGAACAGAATCAGTAATTTGTGGCTGACCAAATCCTTTTTTTGCTGTACATTGGTGAATCTTTGGGCTTTTGATCGTGTTATTTCTGTATCATATTTGTACTGATTCAGTGAAACGGTCACAGGCCTCTGACATGTTATTTGGGGGTCAGAAGCTGTGAAGTTTAGGAACCAGCTTGGACCAACGCTCCACCCATTTCCCAGTTACTGAGCTGAGCTGTGTCCAGTTCTCTGCAAGCAGTCGTACGTGTTCTGGACTGACCCGTTTCCTCGCCACAGCCCGGTCCACAGGTGCCCATCCAGGGCGCCGTGGAGGCCGCCATCGCAGCCGGATACCGCCACATCGACACCGCCTACAGCTACAGAAATGAGGTGGAAATCGGCAAGGCTCTGAAGTCTAAGATGGAGCAGGGAATCATCCGGAGGGAGGACATGTTCATCGTCAGCAAGGTGGGAGAGCAGCCGGGTTCTGGTTCTGATGACGGTCCTCATTAAACGTGACGCTGTCTTCATGTCTTTGTCTCTGCAGCTGTGGTGTACTCACTTTGCTCCAGAGGACATCCCAGTCTGTCTCAATAAGTCCCTGCAGGATCTCCAGCTGGACTACCTGGACCTTTACCTCATCCACTTTCCTGTCGCCCTGAAGGTCCATATTTAAACGCAACCGGACTGGATCCGTCAGAGAGCAACCAGAACCAGAGTTTAACTGGGTCATAATGTGGCAGATGGCTGAGCTTTCCTCTCCATCATTTTAGGGTCTGATTATTAATGTTTATTAATATTTCTATCATGGGGACATTAATCTGGTAATAACCTCAGACAGTCTGGCTGCTTCTGTCCTCAGCGAAGGATTCCTGGGTTCACATCCTTCCTCCATTTGGGCCACAGAACCAGAACCATGTAAGTGTCCTCGCAAACTACATCAAAAATCTGTGGAGGAGCTGCAGGGCTCCACTGCTCAGGAGGGAGAGTTTGTCCCCATGACAACTTGTACTGGACCAAACTTGATGATAAAACCAGACGTAGTCCTGTTTGTAGGAAACTGAACTGTTGAGTTCCCTGAACACACCGTCCCTCAGTCACATATGGTGGTGGCAGCATCATGCTGTGGGAGGACGGATGGAGGTAAAAGCTATTAGATGCTTGGAGCTCCATCTTCCAGCCTGATTTATTATGGGATGGTTTAGACCAGAAGGGCCTAGTCCAAGGCCAGACCTCAGCCCAGCTCAAAATTTTTAAAGCGACACAAATAATAGACACACCACACTTTTCAGATTTGTACAGGAAGAAAAGATAAAGTAATGAATCCTTTCTTCCATCCCATAATGATGTTGTGCTGTGTCACATTAAATCCCAGTAAAAACATCTGGTTGGTGGTTGTTAGGAGACTTTTCAGCTCGTCCTGCTGCCACCAGATTTTAAAATCTCTCATGATTTTACAGAAAACAGGAGAAGAACTTTTCCCGAGGAAGGATGGGAAGATGCTGACGTCAGACACTGATTATGTGGACGTGTGGAGGGTAAGACACACGAGCTCAGCAGGAAGGAAGTACTGGACAGGAAGTAGGAGACAGGAAGTACAAGAGAGGAAGTATGAGACAGGAAGTACTGGACAGGAAGTACCTGACAGGAAGTACAAGAGAGGAAGTATGAGACAGGAAGTAGGAGACAGGAAGTATGAGACAGGAAGTACTGGACAGGAAGTACTAGACAGGAAGTATGAGACTGGATGTATGAGACAGGAAGTACTGCACAGGAAGTAGGAGACAGGAAGTACTAGACAGGAAGTACTAAATAGGAAGTATGAGACAGGAAGTACTCGACAGGAAGTAGGAGACAGGAAGTAAAAGAGAGGAAGTATGAGACAGGAAGTACTGGACAGGAAGTACCTGACAGGAAGTACAAGAGAGGAAGTATGAGACAGGAAGTAAGAGACAGGAAGTATGAGACAGGAAGTAAGAGACAGGAAGTATGAGACAGGAAGTACTGGACAGGAAGTACTAGACAGGAAGTATGAGACAGGAAGTATGAGACAGGAAGTACTGCACAGGAAGTAGGAGACAGGAAGTACTAGACAGGAAGTATGAGACAGGAAGTATGAGACAGGAAGTACTGCACAGGAAGTAGGAGACAGGAAGTACTAGACAGGAAGTATGAGACAGGAAGTATTAGATAGGAAGTACTAAACGGGAACTACTTGACAGGAAGTCCCGGACAGGTAGGACTAGACAGGAGGTATGACAGAGTAAGTACAGGAAGTACTACCCTTCATCTGAATCCCTAGCATTTACTACATGCTACATAGTAGCTACTACTTGCCCACAGATGCAGTAAATACTGCGTAGCAAACAAGCGAGTAGAAGGCATGAAATCGGACGCCCCACCATTTTATCGGGATGTTTACGTTACGTTGCCCGTGGTCCCGTCCTCTGTAGCCGACGTCACTCTTCTTCACTAACTTCCATTCATTATTTTTTCAGCCAGGGGACCCACGGGCCCACCAGAAGGGGAGGAGCCAAGAGCTCCCTACAGGAATGGGAGGAGCCTTACCCTGCATCTGAATACACCTACTACACCTACTACACCTACTACACCTACTACCCCTACTACACCTACTACCCCTTCTACACCTTCTACACCTTCTACACCTACTACCCCTTCTACACCTTCTACACCTACTACACCTACTACCCCTACTACACCTACTACCCCTTCTACACCTTCTACACCTACTGCACCTTCTACACCTTCTACACCTACTACACCTACTACACCTACTACCCCTACTACCCCTTCTACACCTACTACACCTACTACCCCTACTACACCTACTACCCCTACTACACCTTCTACACCTACTACACCTACTACCCCTACTACACTACTACACCTAC
Source organism: Apricaphanius iberus (assembly GCA_028564705.1). Lineage (NCBI taxonomy): Eukaryota > Metazoa > Chordata > Actinopteri > Cyprinodontiformes > Aphaniidae > Apricaphanius > Apricaphanius iberus. The sequence goes on from JAPXFQ010001853.1 coordinate 14,350, forward strand.
TACACCTATTACACCTACTACCCCTACTACCCCTATACTATACACCTACTACACCTACTACACCTACTACACCTACTACCCCTACTACCTCCAACTACACCTACTACCCTTCTACACCTACTACACCTACTACACCTACTATGCCTACTACACCTACTACCCCTACTACACCTACTACACCTACTACACCTACTACACCTACTACACCTACTACACCTACTACACCTACTACACCTATTACACCTACTACACCTACTACACCTACTACACCTACTACCCCTACTACACCTACTACACCTACTACGCCTACTACACCTACTACACCTACTACACCTACTACACTACTACCCCTACTACACCTACTACACCTACTACACCTACTACACCTACTACCCTACTACACCACTACCCCTCTACACCTACTACACTCTACCCCTACTACACCTACTACACCTACTACACCTACTACACCTACTACCCCTTACCCTACTACACCTTCTACACCTACTACACCTACTACACCTACTACACCTACTACACCTACTACCCCTTCTACACCTACTACACCTACTACCTCTACTACACCTACAAACCCCTACTACACCTACTACCCCTACTACACCTACTACACCTACTACACCTACTACACCTACTACCCCTACTACACCTACTACCCCTACTACACCTACTACCCCTACTACACCTACTACACCTCCTACCCCTACTACACCTTCTACACCTACTGCACCTTCTACCCCTACTGCACCTTCTACCCCTACTACACCTACTACCCCTACTACACCTACTACACCTTCTACCCCTACTACACCTACTACCCCTACTACACCTTCTACTTCTACCCCTACTACACCTACTACACCTCCTACCCCTACTACACCTTCTACACCTACTACACCTTCTACCCCTACTACACCTACTACCCCTACTACACCTACTACCCCTACTACACCTACTACACCTACTACACCTACTACCCCTACCTATACCCTTCTACACCTACTACACCTACTACCCCTACTGCACCTACTACACCTTCTACCCTACTACACCTTCTACACTACTACCCCTACTACACCTACTACCCTACTACACCTTCTACACCTACTACCCCTTCCTACCCCTTACTACACCTACTACCCCTTCTACACCTACTACACCTACTACCCCTACTGCACCTACTACACCTTCTACCCCTACTACACCTACTACACCTACTACCCCTACTACACCTTCTACCCCTACTACACCTACTACCCCTGCTACCCCTACTACACCTTCTACACCTACTACCCCTACTACACCTTCTACACCTACTACACCTTCTACACCTACTACCCTTACTACACCTACTACCCCTTCTACACCTACTACACCTACTACCCCTACTGCACCTACTACACCTTCTACCCCTACTACACCTACTACACCTTCTACCCCTACTACACCTACTACACCTTCTACCCCTACTACACCTACTACCCCTACTACACCTTCTACCCCTACTACACCTACTACACCTTCTACCCCTACTACACCTACTACCCCTGCTACCCCTACTACACCTTCTACCCTACTACACTACTACACCTACTACCCCTTCTACCCCTACTACACCTTCTACACCTACTACCCCTACAACACCTTCTACACCTACTACACCTACTACACCTTCTACACCTACTACCCCTACTACACCTACTACCCCTTCTACACCTACTACCCCTTCTACACCTACTACACCTTCTACCTCTACTACACCTACAAACCCCTACTACACCTTCTACCCCTACTACACCTACTACCCCTTCTACACCTACTACACCTACTACCCCTACTACACCTACTACCCCTACTACACCTACTACACCTACTACCCCTGCTACCCCTACTACCCTCCTACCCTACTACACTTCTACCTCTACTACACCTACAAACCCCTACTACACCTTCTACCCCTACTACACCTTCACCTACTACACCTACTACCCCTACTACACCTTCTACCCTACTACACCTAACACCTTCTACCCCTACTACACCTACTAACCCTACTACACCTTCTACCCCTACTACACCTACTACCCCTGCTACCCCTACTACACCTACTACACCTACTACCCCTTCTACCCCTACTACACCTACTACCCCTACTACACCTACTACCCCTACTACACCTTCTACACCTACTACCCCTGCTACCCCTACTACACCTCCTACCCCTACTACACCTTCTACCTCTACTACACCTACAAACCCCTACTACACCTTCTACCCCTACTACACCTTCTACCCCTACTACACCTACTACCCCTACTACACCTTCTACCCCTACTACACCTACTACACCTTCTACCCCTACTACACCTACTACCCCTACTACACCTTCTACCCCTACTACACCTACTACCCCTGCTACCCCTACTACACCTACTACCCCTTCTACACCTACTACACCTACTACCCCTACTACACCTTCTACACCTACTACCCCTACAACACCTTCTACACCTACTACACCTACTACACCTACTACCCCTACTACACCTTCTACACCTACTACCCCTACTACCCCTTCTACCCCTACTACACCTACTACCCCTACTACACCTTCTACCCCTACTACACCTACTACCCCTACTACCCCTACTACACCTACTACACCTACTACCCCTTCTACCCCTACTACACCTACTACCCCTTCTACCCCTACTACACCTACTACCCCTACTACACCTTCTACACCTACTACCCCTACTACACCTTCTACACCTACTACACCTACTACCCCTACTACACCTTCTACACCTACTACCCCTACTACACCTACTATACCTACTACACCTACTACCCCTACTACACCTACTACACCTACTACCCCTACTACCCCTACTACACCTTCTACCCCTACTACACCTACTACCCCTACTACACCTACTACACCTTCTACCCCTACTACACCTTCTACACCTTCTACCCCTACTACACCTACTACACCTTCTACCCCTACTACACCTACTACACCTTCTACCCCTACTACACCTTCTACACCTTCTACCCCTACTACACCTACTACACCTTCTACCCCTACTACACCTTCTACACCTTCTACCCCTACTACACCTTCTACCCCTACTACACCTACTACACCTTCTACCCCTACTACACCTTCTACACCTTCTACCCCTACTACACCTACTACCCCTTCTACACCTACTACCCCTACTACACCTACTACTACACCTTCTACGTAGCAGGCGAATAGCAGTAAGCGAGCGATGTAGTAGATCAGAATCTCTAGTACGGATTGGCGTAATAAGCATAAAGTTCCCGGATGTTTACTACCGCTTCAGTGAAATCCGCTGTACGCTACGCTATCCCACAATGCAGCAGAAGCCCCAAAATCGTAGAAGAAGAGTGATGTCGGCTATACCGAGGACGGGACCACAGGTGACGTAACGTAAACATCGCGGTAAAATGGTGGAGCAGCACGTCTGATTTAATGCCTACTAACAGTTTGCTACGAAGTATTTACTGGATCAGCGGGCGAGTAGCAGCTGCTAGTAGTGTGTAGTAAATACTGAAAGGGTTCTGATGCAGGGATAGACAGGAAATAATATTTCACCTTCAATAAATGTTTCTTGTCTCTTTTTTAGACAAAAACACATTTTATTAAGAATAAATCTGTTTAAATTAATGAATCAACAGCCGAAACCAGAAGTTTTCATACATCAGTGTGAAGGTAAATCAGAGTCTGATTTCAGGTCAGAATTAGCAGAATTGTTTTTATCTGCTAAAAGCCTCATTAATCAGAGAAAGAATCAGTCAAAAATGATTTATTAATAACTTCAAGATCAGAAGTTTACATACAGGATGATATCTGGTGAAGCTTCACTCATGATGCCATGGCTTTGGCACCTTCTGATAGGGTAACTGACACACCTGAGTTAGGTAAAGGAATAAGAAGGTGCCACGTTGAACTTACCTGTAGAGAAATCATTCCAAATGTCAGGAAGAGAATGAAGGAGCTGCTCCAGTCGGGTTCATCTCCAGGTACCCGAAGGTTCCACCTTCACCTGTCCAACATTTCTACTGCAGTAAATGATGGGAACGTCCAGCCAGTCTGATCTGGAGAGAAAAGTAGAACTCTTGTTCTGGTCAGAACTCCAACAGACTGTTGGGAGAACCTTGTGGAAGGACCCAGAACAGTTTAAGCAGCCACTGAGGAGGTGTATGTAAATTTCTGATCTGAAGAAAGGAACCTGTAAAAACTCTGGCCAGAATCAGTTAGGATTAGAAAGTAAAGCAGGAAAACATGTTGCCTCTGTTCAACCCGTCATAAATGGAGAATAAAAGCTGTAAATCTGTCTCCAGGGTGTGGAGGCTCTGCAGTCCACAGGGAAGGTGAAGAGCATCGGCGTGTCCAACTTCAGCATCCTCCAGCTGGAGAGACTCCAGGCTCTCTGCAAGGTTCCTCCTGCTGTTAACCAGGTTCATCATCAAACCATTAAATGTTCATCCTAACCATTCACATAAAAACCTGAAATATATTAAGGTTCATGATGTGTATGTAAACTAATATTAAAGTTAATCTGAGATTCTGGCTGGGTCTTCATTCACTGCTGCAGCATGAACGGACCACATGGAGAACCAACCAGAACCCTGGCCCATGTTGGAGAATGGTTACATACAAACAAATCTCACATGTCGTCCTTCCACAGTACTTTCCCTGCAGGATCATAGCGAGTTTTCAAACTGAACCGGCCAGAACGGTTCCTGTTCTGATCTTTAGTTGAGACACATCAGATGTTTAACTGGTCCAACTCTGCACGGGTTCTGATCTGTCTGACAGGTGGAGCTCCATCCCTACATGGTCCAGAAAGATCTCATCGACTACTGCCAATCCAAGAACATCACGCTGACGGCATACAGCCCCTTTGGTTCCCCAGGAAGACCCTCAGAACTGTAAGATCTGCTCCTTCAGAGCAGCTACACCCAAAATCCTGCTGCCGCACACGTCCATGTTTTAGCACCTAAACTCGTGCTTCAGAATATCTAGTTATTTACAGACAAAAATGATCTGTGGCAGAGCAGTTATTCCAGTGATTGGTGAGAACTTTGTGTCCCTGTATGATGGAGCTGGTTGAGCTCTAACTGCAGAAATGGGACTCATTCAAACACATATGAATTTGTACGTCTAGTTCCTCCATACGATGAGAAAAAGGGACGTTCCTACATCTGGTTTTGTGTCTCATCGACGAACAGACGCGAAATAAAAGTGCAAACGTGGAGTTAATGGTGAGGACTACAACACAACCAAAGATAGTAATGATCTGACTAAAGCACACGGCAGCAGTGAGAAGGAAGAACAACCCAAACACAGGTGCAGTAAACGGTCTAGTAATCGGGGGCGGAGCCCTGCTAGCTTCAGGTGTCCACCTAAATGTGATAAGCCACGCAAAGTTTGTCGTGTAATTCCAGCTGAGATGAGCTGTAGAACAGGAAGTACAATAAACCCACTATGACATCATCAGAGGCCATTTTGACTTTATACATTATATTCGCTTTTATATTCAGATCGTCATCATGAGATTATTTTAACTGAACTCAGTACATCCAAAGCTTCATTTCAGAATTAAAAACTATTTTATCATCAGTTTTAACCACTGAGATCCTGTATTTGGCTTCGTGAACTTTGACCTTAAACAACATTGGAACTCGTCCTTCAGATTAAACCAAACTGTTGCAGCAGCATCGTCTCCTACATGGTGATGTGAAAATATTTATTCAGCAGGTATAAAATAACCCACAGGAATAAATCCTGTGGCGCCCCCAACTGTTCATCTGTATTTCTGCGTTGATCAGATTTAAACTTTTCATCCATGATTTCATATTTCTGATCTTAGCCAATCTTTAAAACAGGAGAACATGTAGAACCACCGGGTCGGACCAGAACGGGGCTGCATCTTGGGGTCTCCATGGCAACCGGCTGTGAGAGAACGATGCCATGAAAATGCCTCCTCAGCCCTACCATCACAAACATGTATTAAGCTTTAACTGGTCCGATCAGATTGGGCCTGAGAGTTAGAGAGCAGAACATTATGACCACCACCAGAGACACATGAAGCAACCTGGAGGCAGAAAATGGTTCTGGATCATCCAGAACATCTGGATCGTGTTCGGGATGATCCAGATGTTCTGGATGATGAGGACTGAGGTAAGAACCCCCACCGGCCTGGAAAAGTATTTCCCAGAACTCACTGATTCCATCTATAATAACAACATAAATAACAGCATAAATCACAAAGATGAGTTTCTGTGATTATGGTGAAGCAGACAGTAAAGTTATCTTAGATCAGAGGACCGTGGAGCATCTAGAGAAAAGCAGACCTGCTGGTGAAAGCAGCCATCATTAGCCGGATTGGTTCTGGAGGTTTGATTCTTTAATAACTGTTCCAAATGAGAGGTTCAGCTAGAAGAGAGGACGTTTTTCTCACATAGTCATCAATAAGCGTGGATGTTGCTGTGGGGCTCTGATGATTGCTTGTTTGGTCTGCTGCAGGAAAAGAGGTGAAGCTGATCCCCATAAGCTGCTGGAAGAGCCTGTAGTTGCAGAAGTAGCAGGGAAGCACCGACGCAGCCCTGCACAGGTCAGTCAGTCCGGCTGAGTCATCACAGCTAAACTAGCTTCTTCTTAAAGATGAAAGCGCGTCCTTCAGGTGTTTCTGGTAATTAATAAGCATGTTGGACCCAAACCGGCTCCATCACTTGGTCTCCATGTCTGATTCTCATTAGAGAAGCAGTCTGTGTGTTTTCATCCCAGAACGTAGATTTCTTCTGGCTCTATAAGCACTCTGCTAATCTACACCTAATCTACAACCTTACAGCCGTTAGTTCCTAACATGACCTGCTCTAATTCAAGGAAAAGTACAGTTTTATTTCTACCTGGACTTTATTTCCAGCATTTATACCTTCATTTACTCATCCAGACCAGTTAGGAGCCACTAGGAGTCCTTCAGGAGAAGTATAGATCCATCAGCGTATATCCATATAATGGGAGTTAATGGGGCAGCCAAAGATCGGCCTCTAAATAAGGAATTATCTGCCACTAAACTCCTTCATTTCACCAATATTTGGGTATCAATCACTAGCTCTATTCCTCTGGGAGTTCAGAGCGTCTCTGAGGTGATTTGTTGTTTTATTCAGGGTGTTTTACAGGATTTTAATCCAACAGGTCACTGCCGTGCTCCATCCATCAAGTTACTGCAGGAAGATGAACTTTGTCCACTTGGTCATTTTGTGTAATTTGGAAAAATGAAAACATGAACCATGATGATGTCTGACGTAGTTTTGTCCAGGGTTATAATAGTTTTAACATTTTCATTACCTTTAGTTTGTATTTAGTTATGATTTAATATTTCAAAGTCTATTTAGTTTTAGTTAGTTTTTACCATTTGTTAGGTAGTTTAGTTTTAGTTTTTTGAAAAGCCTTAGTTTCAGTTTAGTTTTTATTAGTTTCAATTTTAGTATTTTCCTTAGACAAGTTGTGTACCCGGGCAAGACAAAAAAAAGAAGAAAAAATGTATAACAAAATTTCAGAAAATTATTATGCTTTTTAGAAAAAGGTATTAATATAGGCCAGATTAACAACCATACAAATCCGACAAGCATAAAATGCAGAGTAACGTTTAAAGTTCTTTAAACATAATAACAGCACCTGTACATTAGAAAGCCCAACGATTAATTAAGGTTCTACGGGTCTATAAAAACAGAGTGGAAACACAAAAAAAACAAAAACCAAGTACTATGATTCTGTTGATCATTTTCCACATTTGCGATTTCTCTCAACCTTTGCTTATATGACGCTAGACGGACCAAAGCAACACAGACAACTTGACTAACATGTTGGGATAATGCAGTACAGCCAGTAAAAACCACCAAACACCAGCAAAGACCACCAACTGCCAGCAAAAACCACCAACAGCCAGCAAAAACCACCAACTGCCAGCAAAAACCACCAACTGCCAGCAAAGACCACCAACTGCCAGCAAAAACCACCAACAGCCAGCAAAAACCACCAACTGCCAGCAAAAACCACCAACAGCCTGCAAAGACCACCAACAGCCAGCAAAAACCACCAACCGCCAGCAAAAACCACCAACTGCCAGCAAAAACCACCAACTGCCAGCAAAGACCACCAACTGCCAGCAAAAACCACCAACCGCCAGCAAAAACCACCAACTGCCAGCAAAAACCACCAACCGCCAGCAAAGACCACCAACTGCCAGCAAAAACCACCAACAGCCAGCAAAAACCACCAACCGCCAGCAAAGACCACCAACTGCCAGCAAAAACCACCAACAGCCAGCAAAAACCACCAACTGCCAGCAAAAACCACCAACAGCCTGCAAAGACCACCAACAGCCAGCAAAAACCACCAACAGCCAGCAAAAACCACCAACTGCCAGCAAAAACCACCAACAGCCAGCAAAAACCACCAACCGCCAGCAAAGACCACCAACTGCCAGCAAAAACCACCAACAGCCAGCAAAAACCACCAACTGCCAGCAAAAACCACCAACTGCCAGCAAAGACCACCAACTGCCAGCAAAAACCACCAACCGCCAGCAAAGACCACCAACTGCCAGCAAAAACCACCAACTCCAGCAAAAACCACCAACAGCCAGCAAAAACCACCAACTGCCAGCAAAAACCACCAACTGCCAGCAAAGACCACCAACAGCCAGCAAAAACCACCAACAGCCAGCAAAAACCACCAACTGCCAGCAAAAACCACCAACAGCCAGCAAAAACCACCAACCGCCAGCAAAGACCACCAACTGCCAGCAAAAACCACCAACAGCCAGCAAAAACCACCAACTGCCAGCAAAAACCACCAACAGCCAGCAAAAACCACCAACCGCCAGTAACAACCACCAACCGCCAGCAAAAACCACCAACCGCCAGTAACAACCACCACCCGCCAGCGAAGACCACCAACCGCCAGCAAAAACCACCAACTGCCAGCAAAAACCACCAACCGCCGGCAAAGACCACCAACTGCCAGCAAAAACCACCAACTGCCAGCAAAAACCAACAATCAGCCAGCAAAAACCACCAACCGCCAGCAAAAACCCCCAACTGCCGGCAAAGACAACCAACAGCCAGCAAAAACCACCAACCGCCAGTAACAACCACCAACCGCCAGCAAAAACCACCAACCGCCAGTAACAACCACCACCCGCCAGCGAAGACCACCAACCGCCAGCAAAAACCACCAACTGCCAGCAAAAACCACCAACCGCCGGCAAAGACCACCAACTGCCAGCAAAAACCACCAACTGCCAGCAAAAACCAACAATCAGCCAGCAAAAACCACCAACCGCCAGCAAAAACCCCCAACTGCCGGCAAAGACAACCAACAGCCAGCAAAAACCACCAACCGCCAGTAACAACCACCAACCGCCAGCAAAAACCACCAACCGCCAGTAACAACCACCACCCGCCAGCGAAGACCACCAACCGCCAGCAAAAACCACCAACTGCCAGCAAAAACCACCAACCGCCGGCAAAGACCACCAACTGCCAGCAAAAACCACCAACTGCCAGCAAAAACCAACAATCAGCCAGCAAAAACCACCAACCGCCAGCAAAAACCCCCAACTGCCGGCAAAGACAACCAACAGCCAGCAAAAACCACCAACCGCCAGTAACAACCACCAACCGCCAGCAAAAACCACCAACCGCCAGTAACAACCACCACCCGCCAGCGAAGACCACCAACCGCCAGCAAAAACCACCAACTGCCAGCAAAAACCACCAACCGCCGGCAAAGACCACCAACTGCCAGCAAAAACCACCAACTGCCAGCAAAAACCAACAATCAGCCAGCAAAAACCACCAACCGCCAGCAAAAACCCCCAACTGCCGGCAAAGACAACCAACAGCCAGCAAAAACCACCAACCGCCAGTAACAACCACCAACCGCCAGCAAAAACCACCAACCGCCAGTAACAACCACCACCCGCCAGCAAAAACCACCAACCGCCAGCAAAAACCACCAACAACCAGAGTGGGATTATTTGTCCTCCAACACAGCAGATACACCCAAAATCTACACCAGCTAAACAGCTCCGGCTGTTAGTTAGCAATGTAGCTTGTTAGTTAGCCTTGTTATCTTGTTAGTTAGCCTTGTTAGCTTGTTAGTTAGCAATGTAGCTTGTTAGTTAGCCTTGTTAGCTTGTTAGTTAGCCATGTAGCTTGTTAGTTAGCCTGGTTAGCTTATTAGTTAGCCTGGTTAGCTTGTTAGTTAGCAATGTAGCTTGTTAGTTAGCAATGTTAGCTTGTTAGTTAGCAATGTAGCTTGTTAGTTAGCAATGTAGCTTGTTAGTTAGCAATGTAGCTTGTTAGTTAGAAATGCAGCTTGTTTGTTAGCAATGTAGCTTGTTAGTTAGCAATGCAGCTTGTTTGTTAGCAATGTTAGCTTGTTATTAGCAATGTAGCTTGTTAGTTAACAATGTTAGCTTGTTAGTTGGCAATGCAGCTTGTTTGTTAGCAATGTTAGCTTGTTAGTTAACAATGTTAGCTTGTTAGTTAGCAATGCAGCTTGTTTGTTAGCAATGTTAGCTTGTTTGTTAGCAATGTTAGTTTGTTAGTTAGCAATGTTAGCTTGTTAGCCGCTGTAGCTCATCTGTTATGAAGTTTTTGCTGCAGAATGTTTAATCATTGTTTCAGTCGCTTCTTCTGATAGTTTGTAATACAAATAATCTTTTATTTGCCTTTAAAGGAGGAGAGTCGATGGGATTGTATCCAACTTTCCTGTTCTGTTTTTTTTTATAAAAGCGATTTGCGGAACCAAAAAGGCACAGATGATCGCATCTGTTTGTGGTGAGAGCGCGAAGGCAGGAAGAGACATAGAAATAATTCTACTAGATTTTTTGAGATACTTTATGAAATGACAAATAAGCACAGTTCCTCAATAAATTCAGTTTGTTTGAGGTAGTTTTGTGAACACTCATTACAGTTTTGGTTCATTTTTGTTTTGTTTCAAATTCTCGTTTTTATTTTTATTTCAGTTAGCGAATATGTTTTTTTACATCTAGTTTTTGTTATTTCGTTCGTTTTCGTTTACGATAACCCTGGTTCTGTCTAACCGACCGCCATAGAGCACAGAGAGAAAGTCCTGATCAGTTGGGATGGAGCACAGCAGTGAGGTCACCGGTTGGTGTAAATTGGATTAAAATCCTGTAAAACACCCAGCAGAAATCAACATATCACCTCAGACCCTCTGAACTCCCAGAGGAATAGAGCTAGTGATTGATAACCAAACATGGTGAAATGAAGGAGTTTAGTGGCTGATAATTCCTTATTTAGAGGCTGACCTTTGGCTGCACCCTTAACTCCCATTATATGGATCTAAACTTCTCCTGAAGGACTCGTAGTGGCTCCTACCTGGTCTGGGTGGGTAAATGAACATAACGTATTATAGATATAAGGTCCGGGATGGAAAAGTGGTACTTGTCCTTTAAGGCAGGGAATAATCAATCAATTTCTAATCGCATGGACATATTTCCAATGGTTCCAATCTCGGTCCTGTCTCGTTAGGTTCTGCTGAGGTATCACGTGCAGCAGGGCATCCCGGTCATCCCCAAGAGCGACAAACCTCATCACATCCTGGAGAACTCTAAGGTAGAACTTGAACGTTTCACCTGTATGACGCTCAAAGCGGGCCTGAACTGAACCTCCACCTGTTGCAGATCTTTGACTTCAGCCTGAGTCAGGAGGACATGGACGCCCTGAGAGGCCTGGACCGAGGCTGGAAGGCCTGCGCTCTGGACGAGTGAGTCAGAACCAGAACCCAGATTCTGCTGCTCTGCTCCACATTGTGACAATGCTTCTTTTCCCCAGAATCAAGTCCCACCCGTACTACCCGTTTGACTGATGCAGGGGGAGGAGCCTAACTTGGACCAATTACAACGATGATGATGATGATCAACATGAGGCGTTCCTGTTAAATGTAGATTCTCTCTTTAGCTTTGATTACAGTAAACAGTACAGACCACACTGGTTCTGATAACCAGCAGAAGGTCCGGTTCACTAGGACTGGTTCTGATTACCCCCAACCCAAAGACCTTCTGTTCTGACTTCAGATTTTTGAACCCGTTTCGGTCCACCTGCGGTTCCAAAGAACCCGTCTGCAGAACTTTAGCTCTTGTAGGTTGAACTCTTTCAATGTTCTAAACTTTCTAATTAGTTAAAACCCAAACTAAAGCTGATGGTGAACCGTATGATCACGACTGTTTCCTCCTCTGATCATTAATAAATCTGAAGCAATTAAACTGTTTCCTGTTTCTACCTTCCACAATAAAAGGGTCCCTACAGGTTTATTTAAGTTAAATTCAAGTCTTTTAGGATCATTTATATAAAATATTTATACCTTTTTCACATCTCTACTTTCAGATAAAAACTAATTCCTTGAATGTGTTCATTTATTTCTCAGAGAAATCTAGAAAAGACGACAAGCAGAGGAGTAGAAAATCAGAGAATATGTCAGCAGATCACCAGAAAGTTTCCCTAACAATGTTGTTTTTAACATTTAAACTTTTTAGTAAAGCTGTGACCTATTTAAAGTATTCTGACCTTCTAGGGGCTTCGTTAAGTTCTCAATTATTGGTTCCACAAATCTATTTACTACTGCTACTTTACTATTGCTACTTTCTTTTATCAAAATAATTGGGGTTGAAATATTCAACTTGAGAAAAAAAAAATCAAAATTCAAAACTTTTTAAACGTTTATTTAAAGAGTAATTTCCCCCTACCAAAGTCAACCTCCACCCACATTTTCTGTTATAAAAATGCCTCAGAAAGAGGCTTTCCCTGGTGGAGCTGGGAGGTGGAGGGCTGGGCGTGGTTTGCGCCGTGAATATGAAGCTTCTGCAGCAGGACACAGACAGAAGCAAAGCAATAGTGATGCGAGCTCCACTGCCTCAGAGGGGGGCGATTGTGAGGTTGAACATTTGTCTCCACAGACTAAAGGGAGGAAGGTGGAGAAAGGTGGAAGCGGCGAGCTCCACCTCTCTGTGGATGTGCGACCCAGAAGCAGCTTGTTTTATACTCTACAGCGGCAGGACGCTGACGTGAGAAACCCAGGCTGAGCCCGTAGCAAAACCTGATTCAAGTGCAGTGTAAAGTTTTAACCAGAAGAGGACACTGCACTAACGGTTTTTGATACAAAAATGTACTAAAATACTAAAAACCAGACATGTACACAGCACTATTAAACACTGACTTATAGAGTTTATTAGTAAAAAGGTGAGTTTTGGGGGGAGAGTCTTTTTAAGAGCCTGTATGAATCCTGAATAAAAGCACTGAATGCGAGGGTCAGCAGAGGTCAAAGGGTCTCGTTTAGACCCAGACACATGAACCGGGCCTGGTTCTGATCCACCACCCTGCCTCTTCACAAGATAAACATGTGAGGAAGGTTCTAGTTCTGGTCCATCAGTAGAACTTTGTGCTACGTCGTCTGTCCTCGGTCCGTCTCCATCAGCGGTGATGGCCTGACGACGCAGACGCACGCCGAGGCGCCCGCCGTCCGCTTCGGCAGGTCGGGCCCTCGGGACCAGGACCCGGAGTCCGGGTCGAACACCTGCGTGACCCTGGAGAAGGCCATGCTCTCCCAGCTGTACCCCCCCATAACGTAGATCTTGCCGGCCCAGACTGCCAGGCCCGCCTCGCTGTTGGGCAGCGGCAGCGGCGCCGCCCGGGTCCACTGGCCGGACCGCGGGTCGTAGGACTCCACCTCCAGGATGTCGAAGCGCTCGGTGGTGTCGGCGTGGTCGTCGCTGCCCCCGATGGCGTAGATGAGGTGGTGCAGGGAGGCCATGCAGTGCCACCCCCGGGCCAGCGCCATGGGCTGGCGCTCCGCCCACACCGACCCGTCCCGACCCAGATCGTAGCTCAGGAAGTCGCGGCGGTACGGCCCGATCTGGTAGTCGTGGCCTCCTGAGATGTAGACCACCCCCTGGTCGACGGTGCCGGCGTGGCCGTACGTCGACCTGAGGAACAAACACATGAAAATTGTCAGAGTCCATAGTTACGCAGATGATACACAGCTATATCTATCCATAAATCCTGATGAATCCAATCAGTTAGGTAGACTACAGGCATGTCTGGAAGACATAAAAACTTGGATGACTCTAAACTTCTTGCTTCTAAATTCTGATAAAACAGAAGTTGTCGTCTTTGGACCAGAAGCTCTGAAAAAGAAACTACTTAGTCAGCCCCTTCACCTGGACGGCATTAAATTAGCCTCCAGTAATAAAGCAAAAAACCTCGGTGTCATTTTTGACCAAGATATGTCGTTTAGAACTTACATTAAAGAAGTCTGTAGGATTTCCTTTTTTCACCTTAGGAATATTGCAAAAATTAGAACCATCCTGTCCAGGAATGATGCTGAAAAACTAGTCCATGCCTTTGTTACTTCAAGGCTGGATTACTGTAACTGTCTATTATCAGGTAGTCCACAGAATACAATTAAAAGTCTTCAGTTAGTTCAAAATGCTGCTGCTAGGATTCTGATGAATATTAAAAGAAGAGATCACATTTCCCCTGTTTTAGCTTCTCTTCACTGGCTCCCAGTAAAATCTAGAATAGAATTCAAGATCCTCCTTCTGACATATAAAGCCCTTAATAATCTAGCTCCATCATACATAAGAGACCTGATTGTTCCATATGTTCCTAACAGAGACCTTCGCTCTCAGACTGCAGGTTTACTGGTAGTTCCTAGGATTTCTAAAAGTAGAATGGGTGGCAGATCTTTCAGCTATCAGGCTCCCCTCCTATGGAACCGGCTCCCAGGGTTGGTTCGTGAAGCAGACAATTTGTCTATCTTTAAAACTAGGCTAAAAACTTTCCTCTTTGACAAAGCTTACAGTTAGAGATATGTTTATAGGTAGTTAGAGTCAGGTCAGACAGGTAGATAGGAAGAGACAGGTTAATGTTAGTAGTCAGGCAGAGTGTCAAAAGTTAGGAAGAGATAGGAAGAGGTAGAGTAGCTAGGTAGAGATAGATTAATGTAAGCCAGGTAAAGATCCGGAGCCGGTCGCGGCTTACCGCCGCGGAAGAAATGTGCCCCACAGGGGCCAGCCAGCGCCGGAGAGAGGTCCCTCAAGGGGATCCTCCCGCACAGTGCGGCCGCCCATTACCTGCCGGGTTGAATCCCCCGGGCAGACTGTGCGGACCCCACCCGTTTATCTCTTAAACGTTTCTCGCCCTCTTCAACTCTGTCCTCTCAGTTCTGTCTATTTTTCCTTAAGATAGTTGTCGACTATCGGTCTCGTGCCGGTATTTAGCCTTAGATGGAGTTTACCACCCACTTTGGGCTGCATTCTCAAACAACCCGACTCCGAGAAGACCCCGGCATGACGGGGGCCGTTACCGGCCCTACACCGTCCACGGGTCAGGAGGACTCAGACAGAGTGTTGGTAGCCAGGTCTCCTAGTAGCTAGGAGACAGGTTAATGTTAGTAGCTATGCTGCTTTAGGCTAGGCTGTTGGAGGACATTATTAGGGTCTGTTCCTACTTTCTCTCCTACTTCTCCCCAACTGCATGATGTGCTGTCAATTCAAGCACTAACCTGTTTTCTATTATAGTAGGTGCTCCGGATTAGCCCTGCTTGACGACCCTGACTAAGATGGCATTGCAGTGACGGAAAATTCTCCACGTCCTGCAACAAACTTCTGCATCAGTTCTATTGCTCTTTCTGTGTCTCTGTTATGTATTCTCATACACAGACGGTCGCGGCAGATAACCGCTTGTGCTGAGCCTGGTTCTGCCGGAGGTTTCTTCCTGTTAAAAGGGAGTTTTTCCTTCCCACTGTCGCTGCATGCTTGCTCAGTATGAGGGATTGCTGAGAATTCCACGACGCAATCTTCTGTGGTTCTGTAATTTCTACACTAAACATTGTATTGTAATAACTCTTTTTGTAAAGTGCCTTGAGATGACATCTGTTGTGAAATGGCGCTATATAAATAAACTGAATTGAATTGAATTGAATTGAACCGGGTCCAGATACTTCCATACAGCTGTTCCTCATCCACAGAACACCGACCTTCTTTCATCCAGAGTTCTCATGGAACACCTAACTGTGTCCAAGTGTTTCCCTTCTGACCCAGACAGACGGTTCTACTCTAATGGTGCGTTCACAGCGCACGCTTTGTTACTGCCACAAAGGGGCTGGTTTGACATGTGGGCTGGGCTTTCTCTGCCAGAAAATGTATCACCCAGTGCTCCTACCTAGTTCCAGTCCTGGGCATTGATCTCCCTCTGCCAACCGCAGGAGGGCCCTGCAATGAAGCTCAAGCCTCCTTCTTGACGGAGGAGTGGGCAGGCCCTTCTTTTCACCTGAAGGGGGCAGGGTTTCCCCAGCTGGACATAGTGCGTGGAAGGATCACGTTATTCCAGCCAGAACCTCCCCAACCCTTCAGGCGCCCCAGTAAGCCAGGAGGAGGCAGTATATAGCCCAGAACTGATGCATGTTTTTGTGGGAGTAGCTCATATTAGCTACTCAAGGAAGCATGGGGAGAACATACAAACTCCACACAAAGGCCCTTTGGCCAACCCCACCCAGGTGTGGATGCTGATTATATGGAGGAACAAACACACCGGATGTTTTAGATGCTCCTGGATCATGGTTGGCTGGATAAGATTGACAACGGGCGACATCACTACAGTGAGACGCTCTGATTGGCCGTAGGGGCCAGCCAGGGTTTCCTACCTGGGAAGATGCGCAACGTAGGACCAGCGGTCTTCTCCAGGGTCATAAACCTCCACGCACGCCAGCGCTCCGCTGCTGTTCCTGCCTCCCACGGCGATCAGGGAGTCTCCCACAGCTCCCAGGTAGAAATCGACCCGCCGCTGGTTCATCGGCGCCCCCTAAGAATCGTCTCATCATTACGCTGCAGAATCAGCACAGGAAATAGTAGAAAGGCCGGACTGTCTCTGACCTTGGTCCACAGGTTGACTCGTGGGTCATATCGGTACAGCAGGTTACACGCAGCGTCTCCTCCATTGTCCCTGCAGGACGACCCCCCGGCTGTAAAGATGAAGCCTCCCAGAACCGCCAGGCAGTGGTGGCTCCGCCGGGCAGGGAGCTCCGTCTCCAGCTCCCAGCTTCCTGTCTCGCTGTCCAGCCAGCAGACATTGGCGCTCAGCTCCTGTCCACGTTCGCACACCTCCAGAGACACACAGCCAGAAAATCAGGAGGATCTCCTCCATGAAGACCAGAAACCAGAAGTTCTTCTCACTGCCTGAGCAGAGACTAAAGTATTCCTAGTTCCAGTCATTTAGGAGATAAAACATTTCATGCAACGCTGATGGTCAGAATAACAACAGAGGCTAAGATTTGAAAACTGAAGCTACTTCAGGAAGTCAAGATGATGATGTCATAGCTGTTTGAGCTTCTGGTAGGTTGATTCAAATCTAAAGAGCGAACGGAAGGAAACCCTGTGGAATACTTTAAACTCTCTGCTTCATTGATACGGGAGAGAAAAGCAGGAGGAGAACTTTGGACCTCCGCCACTTCAGTTCATCCAGGGATCCAGGAACCTGAAGGTCTCTGAATGTTCTAGAGACCTAAAGGTTCCAGAGAACTAAAGGTTCCAGACACTTGAATGTTCTAGAGACCTAAAGATTCTAGAGACCTCAAGGTTCCAGAGACCTAAAGGTTCTAGAGATCTAAAGGTTCTAGAGACCTAAAGGTTCTAGAGACCTAAAGATTCTAGAGACCTAAAGGTTCCAGAGAACTAAAGATTCTAGAGATCTAAAGGTTCTAGAGACCTAAAGGTTCCAAAGAACTAAAGGTTCCAGAGACCTGAAGGTTCCAGAGACCTAAAGGTTCTAGAGACCTAAAGATTCTAGAGACCTAAAGGTTCCAGAGAACTAAAGATTCCAGAGACCAAAAGATTCCAGAGACCTGAAGATTCCAGAGACCTGAAGGTTCCAGAGACCTAAAGGTTCCAAAGAACTAAAGGTTCCAGAGACCTGAAGGTTCCAGAGACCTAAAGGTTCCAGAGACCTAAAGATTCTAGAGACCTAAAGATTCCAGAGACCTAAAGATTCCAGAGACATGAAGGTTCCAGAGACCGAAAGGTTCCAGAGACCTAAAGGTTCCAGAGATCTAAAGGTTCTAGAGACCTAAAGGTTCCAAAGAACTAAAGGTTCCGGAGACCCCAAGGTTCTAGAGACCTAAAGATTCCAGAGACCTGAAAGTTCCAGAGACCGAAAGGTTCCAGAGAACTAAAGGTTCTAGAGACCTAAAGATTCTAGAGACCTAAAGGTTCCAGAGACCTGAAGGTTCCACAGCATCAACGTTTTAATAGCAGATATAATTTCTCATTACTGATGTACTGTTCCTCTTTGGTACCAAATATTGTGTAGTGTTGGATCCGGTTTGGTCATTTTATAACTGGTTAAAGTGCAACGTTTCCTTCTCTCCCTGCGTTGTTTGCAAGTCACGTGACTTTAGCAGATATGTTTACATCAAGTCAAATCGCAGCCTTTGCGATTAGGAAATCGCATTTTACCAAATCGCGATTTAATTGCATATGCAATTAATCGTTCAGCCCTAGTTCCAAAGACCTAAAGGTTCTAGAGATCTAAAGGTTCCAGAGACCTAAAGGTTCCAGAGACCTGAAGGTTCTAGAGATCTAAAGGTTCCAGGGACCTAAAGGTTCCACAGACCTAAAGGTTCTAGAGACCTAAAGGTTCCACAGACCTAAAAGTCCCAGAGACCTAAAGGTTCCAGAGATCTGAAGGTCCCAGAGACCTAAAGGTTCCAGAGACCTAAAGGTTCCACAGACTTAAAGGTTCCACAGACCTAAAGGTCCCAGAGACCTAAAGGTTCCACAGACCTAAAGGCTCGACAGACCTAAAGGTTCTAGAGACCTAAAGGTTCTAGAGACCTAAAGGTTCCAGACTCTTGAATGTTCTAGAGACCTAAAGGTTCTAGAGACCTAAAGGTTCCAGACTCTTGAATGTTCTAGAGACCTAAAGGTTCTAGAGACCTCAAGGTTCCAGACTCTTGAATGTTCTACAGACCTAAAGGTTCTAGAGACCTAAAGGTCCCACAGACCAAAATATTCCAGAGACCTGAATGTCCAAGAGGCCTAAAGGTTCCAGAGACCAAAAGGTTCCAGAGACCTAAAGGTCCGAGAGACCTAAAGGTTCCAGAGACCAAAAGATTCTAGAGACCTATAGGTTCTAGAGACCTAAAGATCCCAGAGACCTAAAGATCCCAGAGACCTAAAGGCTCCAGAGACCTAAAGGCTCCAGAGACCTAAAGGTTCTAGAGACCTAAAGGTTCTAGAGACCTAAAGGTTCCGGACACTTGAATGTTCTAGAGACCTAAAGGTTCTAGAGACCTAAAGGTTCTAGAGACCTAATGGTTCAAGACGCTTGAATGTTCTGGAGACCTAAAGATTCTAGAGACTTAAAGGTTCTAGAGACCTAAAGGTTCCAGATACTTGAATGTTCTAGAGACCTAAAGGTTCCAGATACCTAAAGGTTCCAGAGATCTAAAAGTTCTAGATACCTAAAGGTCCAAGAGACCTAAAGGTTCTAGAGACCTAAAGGTTCTAGAGACCTAAAGGTTTTAAAAACCTAAAGGCTGCAGACACTTGAATGTTCTAGAGACCTACAGGTTCTAGAGACCTAAAGGTCCCAGATACCTAAAGGTTCCACAGACCTAAAGGTTCCAGAGACCTAAAGGTTCAAGAGACCTAAAGGTTCCACAGACTTAAAGGTTCCACAGACTTAAAGGTTCCACAGACCTAAAGGTCCCAGATACCTAAAGGTTCCACAGACCTAAAGGTTCCAGAGACCTAAAGGTTCAAGAGACCTAAAGGTTCCACAGACTTAAAGGTTCCACAGACTTAAAGGTTCCACAGACCTAAAGGTCCCAGAGACCTAAAGGTTCCAGAGACCTAAAGGTTCCACAGACCTAAAGGTTCCACAGACCTAAAGGTTCCAGAGACCTAAAGGTTCAAGAGACCTAAAGGTTCCACAGACTTAAAGGTTCCACAGACCTAAAGGTTCCACAGACCTAAAGGTTCCAGAGACCTAAAGGTTCCACAGACCTAAAGGTTCCACAGACCTAAAGGTTCTAGACACATGAATTTTCTAGAGACCTAAAAGTTCTAGAAACCTAAAGGCTGCAGACACTTGAATGTTCTAGAGACATAAAGATCCCAGAGACCTAAAGGTTCCAGAGAACTTTCTTTATTCTTGGTATCAACCTTACTGAATAAAACAGCAGGCACCATCATCATGTCAAAAAGTTGTTTCTCCACATATGGCAACCTAAGGGAACCAACCAAAGGGAACCATCCAGACAGAAACACTGAAGGGGGAACCAACCAAAGGGGAACCATTCAGAGGAAACCAATCAAAGGGGAACCAATCAGAGGGGGACCATTCAGAGGGGACCATCCAGAGGGGAACCAATCAGAGGGGAACCAATTAAGGAGGAACCAATCAGAGGGGAACCAATCAGAGGGGAACAATTAAGTAGGAACCAATCAGAGGGGAACCATTCAGATGGGAACTAATCAGAGGGGAACAATTAAGTAGGAACCAATCAGAGGGGAACCATTCAGATGGGAACTAATCAGAGGGGAACAATTAAGTAGGAACCAACCAAAAGGGAACCAATCACAGGGGAACTATTCAGAGGGAACCAATCAGAGGGGAACCAATCAGAGGGGAACCATTCAGAGGGGAACCATTCAGATAGGAACTAATCAGAGGGGAACCAATTAAGGAGGAACCAATCAGAGGGGAACCAACAGGTGTATAGGCTACCTGTGATAATCACGTAGAACCAATCAGTACCTCTCCTCCGACCAGCAGCAGCTTCTCCACCCCTCCTCTCAGTGCGGTTCGCCCCGTTTGGAGCAGCGGCTGAGCACTGGGCCGGGCCTGGTACCGCAGGGCCTCCTCCACCAGCTCCTCGGCGCCGGCGGGCAGCCCGGCCCGTACCGCCGGCAGTACCAGGCTCACCAGGTGTTCCCGGGGGATCAGCGGGAAGCGGACGTGGGACAGGAGCCGCTCGGCGTGTCGGGTCCGGTCCGGGTTCTGGCCGAGCCACCGCAGGGCGGCCTGTAGCAGGGCCAGCTCGCCGTCGTGTTGGACCTGACGGAGAACCAGAGAAAGCTCAGTCATCGAGCCGCCGCGGCGCCGAGCACCAGGGTCAGACCAGGCTTACCTGGCTGCTGGACAGGTAGGAGCAGAGTTTGTTCAGAGGAACGTTCTGGAGGAAGTCGGGAGTGAAGGAGAGCGTGGCGAATCGGGCCAAGATGAAGCGGTCGATGAACCCGTCCAGACGCTCCAGACTGTAGACCTGGGCCACTTCCTGCAGGTACAGGTAGGTGTCCTCCTTCACCTGCCGCTCCAGGTACTGGCAGCAGAAGTCCACGGCCCGCCACAGCTGCAGAACCAGAACATCAGACGGCGAGTCAATCTAACACACAACACCCAGGTGTAGCTAGCTGGTTCTGTTCTGGTTCTGGAGCCTGTTACAGTAAAACTACAGAGTTTTTCTCACTAACGGGTCATCCTAAGTTCCAAGGTGAAAACCAGAACCGGTTTGGTACCAGTCCAGTCTGCTGTCTGACCCGGTTTACCTGCAGCAGGTGAGCAGCTTCCAGGACGCCGTCGATGTTCCCCCGATCCAGCAGCAGCTCCCCGCTGTACAAGAAGTCCAGGACGGCCTTTAAGCCCACGAAGGACGTCCCCACCAGCTCCACCTGGGGACAGGGTCCAACAGAACCATCAGAACCATCACGTCTGTAGGGACAGGGTCCAACAGAACCATCAGAACAAACACGTGTGTAGGGACAGGGTCCAACAGAACCATCAGAACCAACACGTCTGTAGGGACAGGGTCCAACAGAACCATCAGAACAAACACGTGTGTAGGGACAGGGTCCAACAGAACCATCAGAACCAACACGTCTGTAGGGACAGGGTCCAACAGAACCATCAGAACCAACACGTGTGTAGGGACAGGGTCAAACAGAACCATCAGAACCAACACGTGTGTAGGGACAGGGTCCAACAGAACCATCAGAACAAACACGTGTGTAGGGACAGGGTCAAACAGAACCATCAGAACCAACACGTCTGTAGGGACAGGGTCCAACAAAACCATCAAAACCAACACGTGTGTAGGGACAGGGTCCAACAGAACCATCAGAACCATCACGTCTGTAGGGAGAGGGTCTAACAAAACCATCAAAACCAACACGTGTGTAGGGACAGGGTCCAAAGGAACGATCAGAACCATCACGTCTGTAAGGAGAGGGTCTAACAGAACGATCAGAACCAACAGAACCGACTCATCTATAGGGACAGAGTCCAACAGAACCAACAGAACCGACTCGTCTATAGGGACAGGGTCCAACAGAGCCATCAGAACCAACAGAGCCATCAGAACCCACAGAACCATCACGTCTGTAGAGACAGGGTCCATCAGAACCAACACGTCTGTAGGGACAGGGTCCAACAGAACCATCACGTGTGTAGGGACAGGGTCCAACAGAACCATCAGAACCATCACGTGTGTAGGGACAGGGTCCAACAGAACCATCAGAACCATCACCTCTGTAGGGACAGGGTCCATCAGAACCATCAGAACCAACACGTCTGTAGGGACAGGGTCCAACAGAACCATCAGAACCCACAGAACCATCACATCTGTAGAGACAGGGTCCATCAGAACCATCAGAACCAACACGTCTGTAGGGACAGGGTCCAACAGAACCATCAGAACCCACAGAACCAACACGTCTGTAGGGACAGGGTCCAAAGGAGCCATCAGAACCAACACGTGTGTAGGGACAGGGTCCAACAGAACCATCAGAACCAACACGTGTGTAGGGACAGGGTCCAACAGAACCATCAGAACCAACACGTGTGTAGGGACAGGGTCCAACAGAACCATCAGAACCAACACGTGTGTAGGGACAGGGTCCAACAGAACCATCAGAACCATCACGTCTGTAGGGACAGGGTCCAAAGGAACCATCAGAACCATCACGTCTGTAAGGAGAGGGTCTAACAGAACGATCAGAACCCACAGAACCGACTCGTCTATAGGGACAGAGTCCAACAGAACCAACAGAACCGACTCGTCTATAGGGACAGGGTCCAACAGAACCATCAGAACCAACACGTGTGTAGGGACAGGGTCCAACAGAACCATCAAAACCAACACGTGTGTAGGGACAGGGTCCAACAGAACCATCAGAACCAACACGTGTGTAGGGACAGGGTCCAACAGAGCCATCAGAACCAACACGTGTGTAGGGACAGGGTCCAACAGAACCATCAGAACCATCACGTCTGTAGGGACAGGGTCCAAAGGAACCATCAGAACCATCACGTCTGTAAGGAGAGGGTCTAACAGAACGATCAGAACCAACAGAACCGACTCGTCTATAGGGACAGAGTCCAACAGAACCAACAGAACCGACTCGTCTATAGGGACAGGGTCCAACAGAACCATCAGAACCGACTCGTCTATAGGGACAGGGTCCAAAAGAGCCATCAGAACCAACAGAACCATCACGTCTGTAAGGAGAGGGTCAAACAGAACCATCAGAACCCACAGAACCATCACGTCTGTAGAGACAGGGTCCAACAGAACCATCACGTGTGTAGGGACAGGGTCCAACAGAACCATCAGAACAAACACGTGTGTAGGGACAGGGTCCAACAGAACCATCAGAACCATCACGTCTGTAGGGACAGGGTCCAACAGAACCATCAGAACCATCACGTGTGTAGGGACAGGGTCCAACAGAACGGACAGGGTCCAACAGAACCATCAGAACCGACTCGTCTATAGGGACAGGGTCCAACAGAGCCATCAGAACCAACAGAAGCATCACGTCTGTAAGGAGAGGGTCCAACAGAACCATCAGAACCCACAGAACCAACACGTCTGTAGGGACAGGGTCCAACAGAACCATCAGGTGTGTAGGGATAGGGTCCAACAGAACCATCAAAACCAACACGTCTTTAGGGACAGGGTCCAACAGAACCATCAAAACCAACACGTCTGTAGGGACAGGGTCCAACAGAACCATCACGTGTGTAGGGACAGGGTCCAACAGAACCATCAAAACCAACACGTCTTCAGGGAAAGGGTCCAACAGAACCATCAGAACCATCACGTCTGTAGGGACAGGGTGCAACAGAACCATCAGAACCATCACGTCTGTAGGGACAGGTTCCAACAGAACCATCAGAACCATCACGTCTGTAGGGACAGGGTCCAACAGAACCATCAGAACCAACACGTGTGTAGGGACAGGGTCCAACAGAACCATCAGAACCAACACGTGTGTAGGGACAGGGTCCAACAGAACCATCAGAACCAACACGTGTGTAGGGACAGGGTCCAACAGAACCATCAGAACCATCACGTCTGTAGGGACAGGGTCCAACAGAACCATCAAAACCAACACGTCTTTAGGGACAGGGTCCAACAGAACCATCACGTGTGTAGGGACAGGGTCCAACAGAACCATCAAAACCAACACGTCTTTAGGGACAGGGTCCAACAGAACCATCAGAACTATCACGTCTGTAGGGACAGGGTCCAACAGAACCTTCAGAACCAACACGTGTGTAGGGACAGGGTCCAACAGAACCATCAGAACCCACAGAACCAACACGTCTGTAGGGACAGGGTCCAACAGAACCATCAGAACCAACACGTGTGTAGGGACAGGGTCCAACAGAACCATCAGAACCATCACGTCTGTAGGGACAGGGTCCAACAGAACCATCAGAACCATCACGTCTGTAAGGAGAGGGTCTAACAGAACCATCAGAACTCACAGAACCATCACGTGTATAGGGACAGGGTCCAACAGAACCATCAAAACCAACACGTCTTTAGGGACAGGGTCCAACAGAACCATCAAAACCAACACGTCTGTAGGGACAGGGTCCAACAGAACCATCAGAACCATCACGTGTGTAGGGACAGGGTCCAACAGAACCATCAAAACCAACGCGTCTATAGGGACAGGGTCCAACAGAACCATCAAAACCAACACGTCTATAGGGACAGGGTCCAACAGAACCATCAAAACCAACACGTCTGTAGGGACAGGGTCCAACAGAACCATCAGAACCATCACGTGTGTAGGGATAGGGTCCAACAGATCCATCAAAACCAACACGTCTGTAGGGACAGGGTCCAACAGAACCATCAGAACAAACACGTCGGTAGGGACAGGGTCCAACAGAACCATCAGAACCCACAGAACCATCACGTCTGTAGAGACAGGGTCCATCAGAACCAACACGTCTGTAGGGACAGGGTCCAACAGAACCATCAGAACCCACAGAACCATCACGTCTGTAGAGACAGGGTCCATCAGAACCATCAGAACCAACACGTCTGTAGTGAAAGGGTCCAACAGAACCATCAGAACCCACAGAACCAACACGTCTGTAGGGACAGGGTCCAACAGAACCATCAGAACCGACTCGTCTGTAGGGACAGAGTCCATCAGAACCAACAGAACCGACTCGTCTATAGAGACAGGGTCCAACAGAACCAACACGTCTGTAGGGACAGGGTCCAACAGAACCATCAGAACCATCACGTGTGTAGGGACAGGGTCCAACAGAACCATCAGAACCATCTGGTCTGTAGGGACAGGTTCCATCAGAACCATCAGAACCAACACGTCTGTAGGGACAGGGTCCAACAGAACCAACAGAACCATCACGTCTGTAGTGACAGGGTCCAACAGAACCATCAGAACCATCACGTCTTTAAGGAGAGGGTCTAACAGAACGATCAGAACCAACAGAACCGACTCGTCTATAGGGACAGGGTCCAACAGAACCATCAGAACCGACTCGTCTATAGGGACATGGTCCAACAGAACCATCAGAACCCACAGAACCATCACGTCTGTAGGGACAGGGTCCATCAGAACCATCACGTCTGTAGGGACAGGGTCCAACAGAACCATCAGAACCCACAGAACCAACACATCTGTAGGGACAGGGTCCAACAGAACCATCAAAACCAACACGTCTATAGGGACAGGGTCCAACAGAACCATCAAAACCAACACGTCTGTAGGGACAGGGTCCAACAGAACCATCAGAACAATCACGTGTGTAGGGACAGGGTCCAACAGAACCATCAAAACCAACACGTCTGTAGGGACAGGGTCCAACAGAACCATCACGTGTGTAGGGACAGGTCTAACAGAACCATCAGAACCCACAGAACCATCACGTCTGTAGAGACAGGGTCCATCAGAACCAACACGTCTGTAGGGACAGGGTCCAACAGAACCATCAGAACCCACAGAACCATCACGTCTGTAGAGACAGGGTCCATCAGAACCATCAGAACCAACACGTCTGTAGTGAAAGGGTCCAGAACCATCAGAGTGTAGGCAGGGTCCAACAGAACCACAGAACCGACTCGTCTGTAGGGACAGGATCCATCAGAACCAACAGAACCATCACGTCTGTAGTGACAGGGTCCAACAGAACCATCAGAACCATCACGTCTTTAAGGAGAGGGTCTAACAGAACGATCAGAACCGACTCGTCTATAGGGACATGGTCCAACAGAACCATCAGAACCCACAGAACCATCACGTCTGTAGGGACAGGGTCCATCAGAACCATCACGTCTGTAGGGACAGGGTCCAACAGAACCATCAGAACCCACAGAACCAACACGTCTGTAGGGACAGGGTCCAAAAGAACCATCAGAACCGACTTGTCTGCAGGGACAGGGTCCATCAGAACCAACAGAACCATCACGTCTGTAAGGAGAAGGTCTAACAGAACCATCAGAACCAACAGAACCGACTCGTCTATAGGGACAGAGTCCAACAGAACCATCAGAACCGACTCGTCTATAGGGACAGGGTCCAACAGAGCCATCAGAACCAACAGAACCATCACGTCTGTAAGGAGAGGGTCCAACAGAACCATCAAAACCAACACGTCTTTAGGGACAGGGTCCATCAGAACCATCAAAACCAACACGTCTTTAGGGACAGGGTCCAACAGAACCATCAAAACCAACACGTCTGTAGGGACAGGGTCCAACAGAACCATCAAAACCAACTCGTCTGTAGGGACAGGGTCCAACAGAACCATCAGAACCATCACGTCTGTAGGGACAGGGTCCAACAGAACCATCAGAACAAACACGTGTGTAGGGACAGGGTCCAACAGAACCATCAGAACCCACAGAACCAACACGTCTGTAGGGACAGGGTCCATCAGAACCAACACGTGTGTAGGGACAGGGTCCAACAGAACCATCAGAACCATCACGTCTGTAGGGACAGGGTCCAACAGAACCATCAGAACCATCACGTCTGTAAGGACAGGGTCCAACAGAACCATCAGAACCATCACGTCTGTAAGGACAGGGTCCAACAGAACGATCAGAACCAACAGAACCGACTCGTCTATAGGGACAGGGTCCATCAGAACCAACAGAACCATCACGTCTGTAAGGAGAGGGTCCAACAGAACCATCAGAACCGACTCGTCTATAGGGACATGGTCCAACAGAACCATCAGAACCCACAGAACCATCACGTCTGTAGGGACAGGGTCCATCAGAACCATCACGTCTGTAGGGACAGGGTCCAACAGAACCATCAGAACCCACAGAACCAACACGTCTGTAGGGACAGGGTCCAACAGAACCATCAGAACCATCACGTCTGTAGGGACAGGGTCCAACAGAACCATCAAAACCAACACGTCTGTAGGGACAGGGTCCAAAAGAACCATCAGAACCGACTTGTCTGCAGGGACAGGGTCCATCAGAACCAACAGAACCATCACGTCTGTAAGGAGAGGGTCCAACAGAACCATCAGAACCCACAGAACCAACACGTCTGTAGGGACAGGGTCCAACAGAACCATCACGTGTGTAGGGACAGGGTCCAACAGAACCATCAAAACCAACACGTCTGTAGGGAGAGGGTCTAACAAAACCATCAGAACCCACAGTACCATCACGTCTGTAGGGACAGGGTCCATCAGAACCATCACGTCTGTAGGGACAGGGTCCAACAGAACCATCAGAACCCACAGAACCAACACGTCTGTAGGGACAGGGTCCAACAGAACCATCAGAACCATCACGTCTGTAGGGACAGGGTCCAACAGAACCATCAAAACCAACACGTCTGCAGGGACAGGGTCCAAAAGAACCATCAGAACCATCACGTCTGTAAGGAGAGGGTCTAACAGAACCATCAGAACCAACAGAACCGACTCGTCTATAGGGACAGAGTCCAACAGAACCGACTCGTCTATAGGGACAGGGTCCAACAGAACCATCAGAACCGACTCTTCTATAGGGACAGAGTCCAACAGAACCATCAGAACCGACTCGTCTATAGGGATAGAGTCCAACAGAACCAACAGAACCGAATCGTCTATAGGGACAGAGTCCAACAGAACCATCAGAACCGACTCGTCTATAGGGACAGAGTGCAACAGAACCAACAGAACCGAATCGTCTATAGGGACAGGGTCCAACAGAACCATCAGAACCGACTTGTCTGTAGGGACAGGGTCCATCAGAACCATCAGAACCGACTTGTCTGTAGGGACAGGGTCCATCAGAACCAGTCTCTCATCATGTTGGTACGTGCTGTTCAGAACTCAGTAAAAATGGATCTTTCTATCTGATTGGTTCTGCTGTACAGAACCCCGGAAGGTTCTGGATGTCTAGACCTCAGATGTGGTTCGGTCCAATCGGACTGCTGCTTGTTTTCCTTTTAGCATCATCGTGTTCTATCCACGGCAGAAAGAATCAGTATGACTAATCCATAACTATTCATACCCCTGGCTCAGAGTCATTGACGCCCCCAAGTGGTGGCTAGTTCCACCCAGCAAAAAACTAAAAATAAATCATTTTTACCAACATTTGTTTCCTACAAAAGTGTGCTGGGTTCTGTTTTATATTCCTGTAACATAATATTTCAAAAGCTAATAAAAATTTAAATAGAAAAAAATTTATTTTAGTAAGGCATGCAGAGGGCACCTCACATGTTGGGTCCTACTAAGGGGTCCTTGGAGCTGTGATTTTAGCTCGTTTTAGGCGGCGCTAAAGCATGCCTTAAATTTAAGCTTTTCTATTTATTGATTTTACTGTAGGTCTGAGTTTTTAAGACACTAGTAAAATATAAAAACCATAAAGTATTTGATTAAAACATATTTTAAAAACAAAACGGTTTGATCCCAGTGAATCAGCCAGACTAAACGCACAGAGCTGCTCTGCTACCTAAAAGCAGGATATGTAGCATAATTATATTCTGATTATTGGTTCTGATGTAGACGGACCTTACTCTATGTTTCTGCTGCATTAAAACTTTATGTTGGTAGGCAGAAGTTTTTTTATTCTGTTGTTGAAAAATGAAATTGGACTGAACTGCTGCTCCTTCAGCCTCACTAATATATATGAAATGGGGAAAACCTTCCTGTAGGAGCCCAAGCTCCTCCCTTTCCTGTAGGTAGTATTAGGCTCCTCCCCTTCCTGTCAGCCCATGGGTCCCCTAACCGAAAAATTAATGAATGGAAGTCAATGAAGCGATAAAAGTTATTTTCTGGTCCGCTTTGTCTTACGTCCTGAATCACATATATTTTCTACTTCGATTTAAATGATAACTAACGGTGTACATTTCTACTGTGTTTTTTTAGAATTTCGCATTTAAAAGGCCTACAAATCAGAAATCAGAAGTCGCATATATGACGCCATTTGGCTAACAGGAGCTAGCACTAGCTATAGCACGTAAAACCTTCACCTAGAGCTTGTAGAGCTTCTCCTCCATGCTGGCTCTCACTCCACCGACTGCTTTATCCCCACATAGCTGCTACTTTCCTCATGGTCAGATTTATAGAGGTTTTCTCCATGTTTAATGCTCCTTTCTTCATCCTGGAGGCTACGACCCTCGCTCTCCTTCTTCTTCTGCTGTTGTAGTCCGCTAAACGTTTTTACACAAAATCTAAAGTAACTTTTGCCTCCAGTTGAAGATCAGCGTTTTCTCTGCATCAAAATTAGTTTTTAAAATTCACGTACATCATATGTTCGATCCACGGCGCATTTTAAACTGGATCAGAAAATAACTTTTATCGTTTTATTTACTCTCATTCATTTATTTTGGCAGTAGGGGACCCATGGACAGGAAGTAGAAGGGCGGGGCTTAGACTCCCCATATATACATTTAAAATGTTAAAGGTTGAATATGGAACATGAACCCCATAGCGACATCTAGTGAGCGGAGGTGGTAGTTGCAACAACAGAACGAGGATTCACGCTGTTTGGATGCCAGGTTCGCTGCTGATATGTGATGTGACCAGCCTGCACCATGTCCATTGATGAATCGTACATGAGCCGCCCGCCGGAGCTACGTGGGGAGCGGGGAAGACGTGCCAAGCCGCCCGCCGGAGCTACGTGGGGAGCGGGGAAGACGTGCCAAGCCGCCCGCCGGAGCTACGTGGGGAGCGGGGAAGACGTGCCAAGCCGCCCGCCGGAGCTACGTGGGGAGCGGGGAAGACGTGCCAAGCCGCCCGCCGGAGCTACGTGGCGAGCGGGGAAGACGTGCCAAGCCGCCCGCCGGAGCTACGTGGGGAGCGGGGAAGACGTGCCAAGCCGCCCGCCGGAGCTACGTGGCGAGCGGGGAAGACGTGCCAAGCCGCCCGCCGGAGCTACGTGGGGAGCGGGGAAGACGTGCCAAGCCGCCCGCCGGAGCTACGTGGCGAGCGGGGAAGACGTGCCAAGCCGCCCGCCGGAGCTACGTGGGGAGCGGGGAAGACGTGCCAAGCCGCCCGCCGGAGCTACGTGGCGAGCGGGGAAGACGTGCCAAGCCGCCCGCCGGAGCTACGTGGGGAGCGGGGAAGACGTGCCAAGCCGCCCGCCGGAGCTACGTGGCGAGCGGGGAAGACGTGCCAAGCCGCCCGCCGGAGCTACGTGGGGAGCGGGGAAGACGTGCCAAGCCGCCCGCCGGAACTACGTGGGGAGCGGGGAGCATTGAGGATGAGCCGTGCGCTGTAGCTACTCAACAAGCAGGGTCTCTGCGGTGATCAGAGGGGACTCGGCTAGATGGAAGAGGAAGGCTGGGGAGTTGGAGACTTAGAAAAAAGCGGACTTTATTTGGTGGAAGTTATCAGATTGCCGGGTAAGCAGTTAAATATGTTCTTTTAACTTTCTTGTTATGTTAGCTGACACTAGAACAAACCCGGTTAGGGTAACTACGGTTATTATTATTATTATTAACAGACTATTTATCTTATAACAGGCAACCCGATATGGCGCCCTCTATTGGCTGATAGATGTAAACAGAACTCCAACGTCGTGCACGTCAAAATTTGTATTTTATTTTGTTATATCTCAAATATAATTTTGTAAGGAAATGGTGTACTTTCATTCTGCACCCCTCTAAACGTCCCATAGAAGAATTATATTTTTTAAACATAGCTTTTTATTAAATTGTTCCATATTCAACCATTAACCTTTAAACTAGTCCATACTTTATTATTTAGGCAACTAATTTGTTAATGTTTCAGAATGTTACCGATGTTTCATGATAGTCACTAATGTGTCATAAACCCAAATTACATCTCTGAATTTTTTAATGAAGATTTTTAAGGCGTTTAAAGCTACATTTTATTTCTTTGCTCCTGTAAAATGAAGAGCTACGTTTTTATGACCCAGACATGTTGTAACCATGGATACGGCGTTCTTAGCAACGATCTCCTAGGAAACCTTCTGCTCTTTGTGCAGCAGCACAAGCATCATATTCCGCATGTTTGGAGCTATGCGTAGCTGACCTTTAACCAGAGCGGTTCTGGTACCGGTTCTGCTGGCGTACCTCCTGCTGGTGCTCCTCCTTCATGCCCAGGCTGAACATGGCCTGGAAGTATGGGCTGCAGACGGCCAGCACCGCCCGGTGGGCCCGGATCCGCCGGCCATCCGCCACCAGAACCACGTCACAGAACCGGCTCTGCTGCCGCTGCTGGTCCAAACCCTGCAGAACCTCCACGGCCTGGTCCGCCGAGCTGAACATCTGCAGAGAACAGCACACGGGTCAGAGGTTCTGGTAGGACCGACCCGTCCCATAACATCCATGACTCACCTTGGAGGACTGGCTGGACCCGCAGGACCGACCCAAACGGCCCGGTTCGTCCATGAGCTGCTTCCCTCAGACCGGACTGACCTGGAAGACATCATGGAGACAGTCAGGTTCTCCAGAACGTCCCACAAGGACAGGAGGACAATGGAGGAGCTGCTGCTGCACAAATGGATCCCAGCAGAACCAGAACCTGCTGGGGGTCAGAGGTGGAGCCATGACACCTCCTGGTTCTGGTCCACTGGAACCATCTACCAGAACATCTTGGTTCTGGTACCGACCCACACCGGTACCAGAACCTGCTTTAATCACCATGGTTACAGCAGTAAGCTGGTCCCACCTGAACCGCACAGAGAATATAGGTTCTGGTACCGAGGACAGGTGTTCTTACCTGCTGCATGTCTTCCTCCAGGTGTCCCCAGGTGTCTCCGCTCATCTACACGGTTAGCTACATGCTAAACAGTGACACTTCCGGTTATGGTTTTCAAAATAAAGATGTAGAATAATTGTGTTTATCAATTTATAACAGAAAAAAAGAAGAAAAATCCAAAGTTACAGCAAAGATCCTTACAGCTGATCCGCATCCAGAACTAGAGGGAATAATATTATTAATAATAATATTAATAATCTCCATCAGAAACACCACAAACTAAACAGATTCAGCATTTGTCTTCACACCTGGATCAAGTTCTCGGGTTACAGGCCAAACTACTCACCTGCCTACAGGACCAGCATAAATTATTATTATGTTATATGTTTTAACGGTTTATTTTTAAGGTAAATAAACCGGATGTTGTCATTGAAGAACCTTATTTTGAAAATATGTGATTGGGAGGAAGAAGATGTGTTCAAGACAGGAAACGTTTACAAAGTGTTAAAAAATTATTCGAGTCTGTAAAAAGCAATTCGTTGATTATCTTAGCTACATTTTATTTCCAGAAATGCAAATACAGTCGATAAAAACTTAATTTCTAATCTGATCAGATGATATCTTAATAAATAGGCCAAAAAAAAAACCCAAACAATTACTGTTGGTACGAATTACAAATTAAATTAGTCAACAGCTTCCATAACTGACATAAAAACAAAAATCCGTTTTTTATATGTACTTTAAATGAACACGTTTTCATACTTTGACCAATATTTGCTGCTTTTAATGTGATGCTGATATTGTAGCTTCATGGCTTCTGATTGTGTTTAAAAATGTGCATTTTGATCTCTGGTTGTGAGTTTGGGTCTAGAGTTGTGAAAAGTTCTGAAAATAGAAGCAAAGTGATAGAAAAAAACTTTAACTGGACCGGCTTAGGTTTCATGGACGCAGAGCAGGACCAGAGAGGAGAGAGAGAAGGAGGAAGTTCAAACCATCAATGATCACCTCCTCTACTCCTACGTCTCTCTGACCGTACGGCCAGACAGACTTATAGAGGAGAAGCAAAAGCAAATGAAGACGATTAGCAGAGCTAGCCAACAACTGATGGTGTCATCCATAACATCTTATTGTCTTTCCAAGACTGACTGCTACAGGACGTCCTTCCGGCCCACAGCATCACCACCCACAACAGAAGATACTTATAAACTATGAGAACATTTCATTTCCCTTTAGGATGAATAAAGTATAAATGAACTGAAGTTATTGAAGCTGTATGGCTGTTAGCTCAGCTTTATGATGTCATCAGAGCAGATTGTTGAGCTGTTAATGGGCCTGCATATACAGGATGCCACCAGCAGGTGGCAGAATGAGGCAGTCGCTGATCTCCCATCCGGCAGTGTGTGGTCATCATCTCCTCTTTGTCTGACCAGCAGGTGAAACTGAAGGACTGGAGCAAAGAAGCAGCATTCCCTTAGAGCTGATTGAGCCTCTGAGCTCCACCTGTGAAGTCAGAATATAGATAATAATCAATAATTCAAAATTAACCAGACCAGAGACGGTTAATCTGAAGAGCTTTTATTAAATGACACAATAATCGGATCACTTCCATTTATTTAGACATGACAAATCAAATAAAATCCCTCTACATAAAGTTGTGCTTTTTTAGTGGAAATGTAACCGGAAATGATTAATTCATCCTTCAGAATAAAAGCTGCAAATTTTTTTTTGCTGTGTTGGTTTTTTCACATAGTTGGAAACATTTTGCAGTCTGACATGTTTTCCACCATCTCCTGTCTGCAGCTAACGATGAAGGACAGGGAGGAAGATGTTTGGTCACTGAGTGGATGATGGAACTGTGGAAATGGTTTACACCCGTTTGCTGACGCAGTGAACAAAGTTACAGCGCTGTGAAAAGACACTTTGATGTTCTAAACCATCAATATTTCCTTAATTTCAATCAGCCCAGACAACATAACCAAAAATAAATGTGATTTAGTCGTACTGTTGCGTTGAAGTGGCATCCAAACCCTGAGCGAGAAGAACTAGTCCAACTGGAACAGATCAAGACATGTTCATGATTTGGTAGAATTCTATAGAGATGAAGATAAGGATGAGGATGATTCAGACTCTACTGACACTGTAAGATAATTATTAGGATGGTACAGGTAGCCTTGTTGGGGTCTCCCCTCCCTACAAGCTTTCAGGATGGTTGGATGGTTGGATGATGGTTGGATGATGGATGGATGGTTGGATAATGTATGGTTGGATGATGGTTGGATGATGGATGGTTGGATGATGGATGGATGATGGCTGGATGGATGTACGATGGATGGATGGGTGGATGATGGATGGATGGTTGGATGATGGATGGTTGGATGATGGATGGATGGATGGATGGTTGGATGGATCGATGGATGGTTGGATGATGGATGGATGGATGGTTGGATGATGGATGGATGGATGGTTGGATGATGGATGGATGGATGGTTGGATGATTGGATGGATGGATGGTTGGATGATGGATGGATGGATGGTTGGATGATGGATGGTTGGATGATGGATGGATGATGGCTGGATGGATGTACGATGGATGGATGGGTGGATGATGGATGGATGGTTGGATGATGGATGGTTGGATGATGGATGGATGGATGGATGGTTGGATGGATCGATGGATGGTTGGATGATGGATGGATGGATGGTTGGATGATGGATGGATGGATGGTTGGATGATGGATGGATGGATGGTTGGATGATGGATGGATGGATGGATGGGGTTTCTCAGCATCTCCCCTGGGCTGTGTATTTTATTGTACTTTATTTTGAAGAGCCTCTCCGGAAGCTGAACGGTGTTAGCGGAAGTTGTGTTCTCCGTCAGAGACGCAGAGCAGCCAGGAGGAGGTAATCTCGTCTCCTGCCTGATTGACTAACGGCACCAACGCCCATAAAGTGGAACCATCCAGGAAATGAAGCGACTTTCTACAAGAAGCGCCGCGTCGTCCCGCTAACCCCGCCACTCCCGCAGAAGCCTCCGCATCTCCGCACATTTTCTCCCGCTCTCCTCTTGGCGCCCAGCATCCACCGCTCCTCTTAGCTGCTTTTTCAACCCGGTTCGGTCCGATTTCAGGTGGATTTTCCTCTAGAACCATGGCTACTCAGATCGATAAGGAGGCCTGCAGAGAAGCTTACAACGAAGTGAGAGACGATAACACGGAGACCAGCTGGTAAGTCCATTCATAAATCTCTACATTTTACGCTTTTTTTAATGATTCACTAACTAAAACGCGTTGTAGATATAAAGTGGGTCAGAATCAGAACCATCGATGGGCTTCTTGTTCTCCGGCTGGTTAGAAAATGGCATCCAGCAGGTTTTTCTGTTATTTAATGAGAGATAAAGTGAGTATAAATGATTGTGGATGGAGGCCGAGCTGCGAACAGTCAGTGATGTTCTTCCTCATCAATAGGAAAATGTCTGGAACTAGGATGTTCACCTGCTGATGGAGGTCCAGGTTCTGGCCCGGTACCAGGCCCATTTTTCTGACACATGCCTGTTTCCTGCAGGGCTGCATTCAAGTACGAAGGCTCCATGATCGTCCCGGCGGGACAGGGGACGGACTATGAGG
Source organism: Apricaphanius iberus (assembly GCA_028564705.1). Classification (NCBI taxonomy): domain Eukaryota; kingdom Metazoa; phylum Chordata; class Actinopteri; order Cyprinodontiformes; family Aphaniidae; genus Apricaphanius; species Apricaphanius iberus. Next base: position 50,562 of record JAPXFQ010001853.1, read on the forward strand.
ACTTTAAGAAGCTGTGCACAGGTGAGTTGGTGCTGGGGACGTCCAGGTGGAGCTGCTGCTGCTGTCTGTCTAGCGCTAACGCAGCTCATGGAGCCTTTACCTGTGTTTGCAGCAGGCAGGTACCTGCATGGTGGAGCTACCTGCCAGAATCTGCTCTAGTTTCCCAGGACTTCCTGGTGATCTCAGTGAAGCTTTGGGTGCGGCTCGTTTCTCCCTTCTTCTGAATCTGCAGCCTCAGGGCCGTTCTCCTTCTAGATCTGATCTCTGATCCTCAAACCCGTTTTCTTGGTGCTGCTTCATGCAGCGTCAGGCGTCCAGCTGCCGGGCTTCTCTTCCGGCTCAGAGACTCCTTCAGATCTCTCCTTATTTAGCAGCAAAGCGTTTGCTCTGCAGGAAGGGGGAGGAGCTGAGGATCCAGATACGCACAGCTGGAGGGTATCCATGTGGGCGGAGCCTGTTTCCCACCAATCCTCTTCCTTCTCAGAAACACAAGTAGTGGTACCAAAACTGCTGGTTCCAGAACCGACAAAAATCAGATTCTGCAGTATTGGACCTGGTGGACGCCGATCAGACCCGTTTGGACCCGGGTCATATTTCCATCTAAAACACCTGGAGTAAAACTCTGGTTCTGACCCGGGTTCTCGTTATGGGTGCACGATTATGAGCATAATAAAATTCACAATTATTATTCACGATTATTCATCCTGTCCTGTAAAATATCTATTTTTATTGCACCAATTATAAACATACAATGTTGCAAAAAATTTGTGACAAATAAAACTTTGGATTAGAATAGATGATAAATAATGCAAAAAATGTATGTATATATATATATTTAAAAGTACAAGCTAAATATGTTATTGCAGAGTGCAATTTAACAGAAATAATTACAGCTTATACAGAAAAGGCCTTTGACATTCCCTGCATCCAAATCCTTAGTATTTACTAAATGCTACGTAGCAACTATTACTCACCTGTTAATGTAATACTGCATAGCAAACGATTGCGTAATAGGCATGAAATCAGACGTACTGCTCCACATATTTTACATGTCCTTTGACCCGTATTGACTGTTCTGTTGACCCAGATGTTTGCGTTCGCCTGTGGTCCCGCCTCCTCTAGCCGTTATTTTGTCTGGTTAAATGTTTAATCAGTCAAAAAACAATTACAGTAATCAGTAACATCGCTACATCGACATTTATCTGCCGAAACTGCGGCGGTGTCAAAGGTTGACAGTTCGTCTGTAGCCATTTTTAGCTAGGTCCTTCTTCTTCTATGATTTTGGGGCTACCGCTGCATTGTGGGATAGCGTAGCATCCACCGGCTGCTTACTGTGGCGGTAGAACACATCCAGGAACTTTATGCCCACTAGTCAGATCCAAACTGGAGATTCTGATCTAATAATTCGCTCGCTTACTGCTTTTTATCTGCTACGTTGTCGACGCGTTCGGATGCAACCATTATGAATGCTGAGTGGCGTGTGCGCGGTTTTTATTTGGTCAGCTTAATGAAGCTTTAGCCGTGCGTTGCCCCCTGGTGGTTGGCAGACTATTGGTTGAGGCAGTGATGAAGAGGCACGCAGTGAAGCTCGCATTTTGAATGTAAATATCGTTGATGATCAGGTTCATTTAATTGTTACCACCAAAATCGTGATCACAATCAAAATCCGATTAATTGTGCAGCCCTAGTTCTCGTTGGATCGGTTCTGATCCGATGGCTCCATACCAGTTTAGAAGATGGATCAGAACCAGTTCCTGTGCTCGTCTCTAAACCGGGCCTTCTGATCTTACAGCAGCTGGGTTCTAATGGTTCTTTAACGAGCTGCTTATTCAGGCTATCTGCTCAGAATGGACGCTGTTCTAGGCTCCACAGCAACAGGTGGGGTAGGGGAAGGACTGTACGGTCCACAGAACCATCAGAACCGGCTGGGGTCCTTCAGGAGGAACAGATTCACTTCAGAGCTTCATCCTTGTCTCAGGGGAAACCGTTCCTGCTCCAGAACCTCCTGGTGGGACGGTTCTGCTCACACTGATCTGAACTCCGGTCCGGTTGGTGGATCCCGGTAGAGGATGGCACCAGAATCAATTGTTGCTCCCGTCCTGATCCCAAAAAAATACTCCTGTCCCGTCCCGATCACGTTACCAACAGTGAACTTGACTCCCGTCCCGCGCGAATCCTGCAGGAATCCCGAAAAATTGTCACCTTCTAGATCCCAGTCCGGTTCCTAAAGCTGTGAGGCAGCAAGGCTGTGATACGTAGCTTTAGAGGTAAAAGGTTCTTGTCCATCGGGTCAGACTGTTTCATGGTTCTGTTGGGTTTCTGAGCAGATGTTTGGTTCTGGTACAAGTTAATGGTTGGACCTGGTCCAGAGCAGAACCAGAAGTACTGATGGACACCGTGGTCCGATCCTCCATGGCTGCAGCTTTTCTACGACTCCAATCAGCTTCTCCCGTTCAGTTCTGGTTCTAACTGGACTGCAGCCTGAACCAGAACCGGATGGTTTCATCAGAACCGAACCAAGCTGACTATGTACTAGATGAGTTGGTATCTGAGAAGGTTCTGGTCCAACAGATTATTGCTGCGTTAATCTCAGCAGAACCAGGAAATAAAAACTTTATTGTTAATAGTTTTAGAAGGTTTGGAACCGGCAGCCATTTTGTTTTTTAGACCCATTTCTATCTAGAAGCTTCTTGTTTCCGCCAATCAGAGAACAGCTGGTCCAGCAGTGAGAAGGAAAGGCCCGGTTCTGGTTCTGAGACAGCCTCCTCTTGTGTTCCCTCAGATGACGGACGTCTGTTCGGTTTCGTCCGATTCACCACGGGAGACGCCATGAGCAAGCGGGCCAAGTTCACCCTCATCACCTGGATCGGCGAACACGTCAGCGGGCTGCAGCGCGCCAAGATCAGCACCGACAAGACGCTCGTCAAAGACGTCGTCCAGGTACTGCTGCCTCTGTTGGTTCTGTTGGTTCTGGCCGGGCCACAGAAGCTTCTTCTTACCTGATCTCACCTCCATTCTCTGCAGAACTTTGCCAAGGAGTTCATGATCAGCGACCCGCGGGAGCTGGAGGAGGAGTACCTCTGCTCGGAGCTGAAGAAGGCCGGCGGCGCCAACTACGACGCTCAGGCCGAGTAGAGACGGTCCACTGGGTCGTACCGGGGGGTGGGGGGTGTTGGGGCGGGGCTGCTACCTCTCAGGGGGGCGTGAGGACAAATGACCACTAAATGCTCCGATTTTTACACCAGTTCCTCCGACTGACTGGTTCTTATGTCCCACTGTGTTAGTAACTGGAAACCAGAGACATTAGCAGGGCAGCTCCCCCTTTGTTAGCCGCTATACGTCAGCGCTACACGTTAGCCGCTACATGTTAGCCGCTAAACGTCAGCCGCTAAATATTAGCCGCTGAATGTTAGCAGCTACAGTTAGCTGCCACACGTTAGCCGCTAAACATCAACCGCTACACGTTAGCCGCTAAATGTTAGCTGCTACATGGTAGCCGCTACACGTTAGTCGCTAAATATTAGCTGCTACATGTTAGCCTAGCTTATTTTAGCTTAATTTAACTGGAAATCAGGGGAAGCAATCTGGAGCTTCAGTAAAATCCTTCTCAGTCACTTCCTCCCCCGTTCGGTTAATCTCTTCAAGCTAACGCTGTTAGCTGACTGTGCTAGCAGTGTTAGCTCAGTTCTGTGGAGTGTTTCTGAGTAGTAATCATCTTAAAGAATCAGCTGTTAGTGGCCGATAAAATAAAAAATGAGTTCTTTCTACTAGCCAATATTTGGGTGTTTTAGGACATTTAAGTAAAACTATTTAAAACTGCCAGTGTGGCGCCCTCTTCAGGTTAAACTTTACACTGCAGTTGAATTGGCCTTTGCTATTCTGTTGCTGAGTATAAATGAGTCTTGGCCACGCCTCATTTGGTCACATGTTTCGATCCTGAACTAAAGGTGGAGGCAGAGTTGCTCTTTAGCTAGAGGAACGTATCGTTTGAATGTGTTCAGCGTAATAAAACCTCTAGCCGTTAGAGTTAGCCTCTGGGGAACCAGCCTGTAACATAGTCGCTGCTCGTAGTCGCTCCACAGAACCCACCTACAAACAAACCTGAGAACATTTGGGTTCATTAGATGTTCCAGAATCATTAAGATGCTAGTCAGTTCCTGATTGGTCGTCTGCTGCGCTAAGCTTCATCAACCCATCATCATCATCCTCTGATCCAGGCCGCCGTGCAGCAGAACCTGGTACCGACCTGGACTAGTGATGGAGTCGTGCTGGGAAGAACCGATCTCCATTTTCAGTGAACCTGAGTCCGGCCCACCGCCGCCATCTTCATCCTCAGACTAACCGTCGCCATAGCGACCAGCTGCTTCGGCAGGACGTGTTCTGAAAATGGAGATCTGTTCTTCGGGTGCAACATCTCCGCCATGTTCATGCTTACTGGGGCACCAGTAGAAAGAGGGGCATCATGGGAACGCTGCTCTGTGATTGGTCCTCCAGCTACAGGATGTGGGACCAGAACCGTCGTCCAGGATTCTCCTCTCGGTTGTAGTTTCTGGTTTTATTCCGTTTTAACTCTCCCTACCCCCAGAAAATTAGTCATTTTTATCCTTTTTCATTTTCTCTGAAGAGTTTTAATGTTTTCATTTTCTATCTGCAACATTGGTGACAATTTTCCAAAAAGAAATCCTGCAAAAAATTCAGACGGAAAGCAAGATGAGTCATTTCAAATAAAAGTTGTTTGGTTTTCCAGATTCTGCGTCTCCAGTTGTCTTTATGTTTTGGTTTTGCATAAAGCTGCAGGTTGAACCACAGATTGTGAAGAGAAGAAACCAGCGAGTACAGCTGGGTATCCACACACATGTAAAGAATCGATTCTGATTCTCAACAGTTAGAATAAATTCTCCCCATTATCACGATACCATTCAATCTGATCCAGTTCCATATAGATATGGGTCAGTGCCAATAAAAACGTTATCTTAACTATATTCCTGTAATTATGACTTGGGTAACAGTTTACCAGGAAACCTGTATTAACACTTTCAGAACTAAGTCTTAAAGTGACAGTGTGTAGTTTTGGCAGTACATCTTTAAAAATGGCCATTAAATTTTTATGTAATAATAACGTAAAGCACATTAATTGCAAAATATTGGCGATATTGTAAAATATGACTTTAAAAATCAGTTTTAAAATGCATTGGCGCGGGTCCTCTTTTCATGGGAAAGCCATATTAGATGACGTCTTTACTTCTACAGGAGCCCGGATGGACAAAGCGCACGGAACACACCCGCTATTAAAACATTGATTTCCCCTCAAAATGCTAAAAGTTTCTCCATAAATACATTTTTACCTCTTCACTAGTTCCAAGCGATGAAAGAGAGACTGATGTGCTCGTCATGTTGCTGCTAATAGATCATTCTCAGGGAAAACAGAACTAGTTGGACCTCCTTTGTTGAGTTTCTCACTCAAAGACACAGATACCGCATGTTTGTGATCATTTAGGTATGCACTGCCCCCTACTGGCCGAAAAGTACACACTGTGCTTTTAAGGTGGCTTTATTTTATTTTTAGCTGTAAAAAGGGCAAACTTTGTTAAACCGATTTTTGAGTTTGTGAATCGATTCTTAGAAGTTTTATAAAAATGGATTTGGAATCAATTTTTCTTGTTTGTATTTTCCTACAGTCAGCGAGCATCACTTTAGTTCTCTGCTAACCGCTAACTCAGGCTCAGTAAAACCAACCTTTAACCTTCAGAAGGAAATCTGGCTCAGAGAAAAACTCATTCGTTGTTAATTAGTCCAGAGCTCAGCAGCGACTTTATTACTACCCATTAAAATGCTGCTATGAATGTGGGGAACCAGGCAGAACCTCTGGTTCTGTTTGCAGAGAGTTCCTCTGTAGCAGAGCTCACCTGTGAAGGTCAAAGGTCACAGCAGTGGTCAATAAAGCAAGTTCTTCTTTCATGGGTCAGTCAGTAGAACCGCCCTGGTTCTGATGATTTAACCCTCCATACTAGGAAGGAGCGGTACCAGGAGGCTGGAGTGGATCGAACACGGTCAGAACCTCAGTTTTTACCAATATGAAGTACAGTTCTACCAGTACTAGTGCTATTATTACTTCTACTAGTAATATTACTGCTGTTAATAATAACACTACCAATTACTACTGCAGCTGCTCTTCTAGAGTCTCATTGGTGGATCGCCTCCATCTGACCTCTGACCTTACTATTCCTTCACTACAGCCATGAATCTCCTCCGCCAACTTCCAACTGATCCACTACATGTTCTTAGAACCCATTGGACCTACCATATTCTGTCAGAACCAAACGGATCCACTACATGTTCTTAGTACCCATTGGACCTACCATGTTCTGTCAGAACCAAACTGATCCATTACATGTTCTTAGAACCCATTGGACCTACCATATTCTGTCAGAACCAAACTGATCCATTACATGTTCTTAGAACCCATTGGACCTACCATATTCTGTCAGAACCAAACTGATCCATTACATGTTCTTAGAACCCATTGGACCTTCTATATTCTGTCAGAACCAAACTGATCCATTACATGTCTACATTGGACCTACCATATTCTGTCAGAACCAACGGATCCACTACATGTTCTTAGAACCCATTGGACCTTCTATATTCTGTCAGAACAACGGCCCTTAGAGAACGGATCCACTACATGTTCTTAGAACCATTGGACCTTCTATTCTGTCAGAACCAAACGGATCCTTACATGTTCTTAGACCCATTGGACCTACTATATTCTGTCAGAACCAAACGGATCCATTACATGTTCTTAGAACCCATTGGACCTTCTATATTCTGTCAGAACCAAACGGATCCATTACATGTTCTTAGAACCCATTGGACCTACTATATTCTGTCAGAACCAAACGGATCCATTACATGTTCTTAGAACCCATTGGACCTACCATATTCTGTCAGAACCAAACGGATCCACTACATGTTCTTAGAACCCATTGGACCTACCATATTCTGTCAGAACCAAACTGATCCATTACATGTTCTTAGAACATTGGACCTACCATATTCTGTCAGAACCAAACGGATCCACTACATGTTCTTAGAACCCATTGGACCTACCATATTCTGTCAGAACCAAACTGATCCATTACATGTTCTTAGAACCATTGGACCTACTATATTCTGTCAGAACCAAACGGATCCACTACATGTTCTTAGAACCCATTGGACCTTCTATATTCTGTCAGAACCAAACGGATCCACTACATGTTCTAGAACCCATGGACCTACCATATCTGTCAGAACCAAACGGATCCACTACATGTTCTTAGAACATTGGACCTACCATATTCTGTCAGAACCAAACGATCCACTACATTTCTTAAACTTGGACCTACCAATTCTGTCAGAACCAAACGGATCCATTACATGTTCTTACCCATTGGACCTACCATATTCTGTCAGAACCAAACGGATCCACTATATGTTCTTAGAACATTGGACCTACTATATTCTGTCAGAACCAAACGGATCCACTACATGTTCTTAGAACCCATTGGACCTTCTATATTCTGTCAGAACCAAACGGATCCACTACATGTTCTTAGAACATTGGACCTACTATATTCTGTCAGAACCAAACGGATCCACTACATGTTCTTAGAACCCATTGGACCTACCATATTCTGTCAGAACCAAACGGATCCACTACATGTTCTTAGAACATTGGACCTACCATATTCTGTCAGAACCAAACGGATCCACTACATGTTCTTAGAACCCATTGGACCTACTATATTCTGTCAGAACCAAACGGATCCACTACATGTTCTTAGAACATTGGACCTACTATATTCTGTCAGAACCAAACGGATCCACTACATGTTCTTAGAACCCATTGGACCACCATATTCTGTCAGAACCAAACGGATCCACTACATGTTCTTCGCATTGGACCTACTATATTCTGTCAGAACCAAACGGATCCCTCATGTTCTTAGAACCCATTGGACCTACTATATTCTGTCAGAACCAACGGATCCACTACATGTTCTTAGAACCCATTGGACCTACCATATTCTGTCAGAACCAAACGGATCCACTACAGTTCTTAGAACATTGGACCTACTATATTCTGTCAGAACCAAACGGATCCACTACATGTTCTTAGAACATTGGACCTACCATATTCTGTCAGAACCAAACGGATCCACTACATGTTCTTAGAACCCATTGGACCTACCATATTCTGTCAGAACCAAACGGATCCACTACATGTTCTTAGAACATTGGACCTACCATATTCTGTCAGAACCAAACGGATCCACTACATGTTCTTAGAACATTGGACCTACCATATTCTGTCAGAACCAAACGGATCCACTACATGTTCTTAGAACCCATTGGACCTACCATATTCTGTCAGAACCAAACGGATCCACTACATGTTCTTAGAACATTGGACCTACTATATTCTGTCAGAACCAAACGGATCCACTACATGTTCTTAGAACATTGGACCTACTATATTCTGTCAGAACCAAACGGATCCACTACATGTTCTTAGAACCCATTGGACCTACTATATTCTGTCAGAACCAAACGGATCCGACCGGATCCACTACATGTTCTTAGAACATTGGACCTACCATATTCTGTCAGAACCAAACGGATCCACTACATGTTCTTAGAACCCATTGGACCTACTATATTCTGTCAGAACCAAACGGATCCACTACATGTTCTTAGAACCCATTGGACCTACCATATTCTGTCAGAACCAAACGGATCCACTACATGTTCTTAGAACATTGGACCTACTATATTCTGTCAGAACCAAACGGATCCACTACATGTTCTTAGAACCCATTGGACCTACCATATTCTGTCAGAACCAAACGGATCCACTACATGTTCTTAGAACATTGGACCTACTATATTCTGTCAGAACCAAACGGATCCACTACATGTTCTTAGAACCCATTGGACCTTCTATATTCTGTCAGAACCAAACGGATCCACTACATGTTCTTAGAACATTGGACCTACTATATTCTGTCAGAACCAAACGGATCCACTACATGTTCTTAGAACCCATTGGACCTACCATATTCTGTCAGAACCAAACGGATCCACTACATGTTCTTAGAACCCATTGGACCTACCATATTCTGTCAGAACCAAACGGATCCACTACATGTTCTTAGAACCCATTGGACCTACCATATTCTGTCAGAACCAAACGGATCCATTACATGTTCTTAGAACCCATTGGACCTACCATATTCTGTCAGAACCAAACGGATCCACTACATGTTCTTAGAACCCATTGGACCTACTATATTCTGTCAGAACCAAACGGATCCACTACATGTTCTTAGAACATTGGACCTACTATATTCTGTCAGAACCAAACGGATCCATTACATGTTCTTAGAACATTGGACCTACCATATTCTGTCAGAACCAAACGGATCCACTACATGTTCTTAGAACCCATTGGACCTACTATATTCTGTCAGAACCAAACGGATCCACTACATGTTCTTAGAACCCATTGGACCTTCTATATTCTGTCAGAACCAAACGGATCCACTACATGTTCTTAGAACATTGGACCTACTATATTCTGTCAGAACCAACGGATCCATTACATGTTCTTAGAACCCATTGGACCTACCATATTCTGTCAGAACCAAACGGATCCACTACATGTTCTTAGAACCCATTGGACCTACTATATTCTGTCAGAACCAAACGGATCCACTACATTTCTTAAACATTGGACCTCCATATTCTGTCAGAACCAAACGGATCCACTACATGTTCTTAGAACCCATTGGACCTACCATATTCTGTCAGAACCAAACTGATCCATTACATGTTCTTAGAACCCATTGGACCTACCATATTCTGTCAGAACCAAACGGATCCACTACATGTTCTTAGAACATTGGACCTACCATATTCTGTCAGAACCCAATCTGTCCAATACATGTTCTTAGAACCATTGGACTACCATTTCTGTCAGAACAAAACGGATCCACTACATGTTATTAGGAAACCCCTTGGACCTACCTTATTCTGTCAGAGACAAACGATCATTCATGTTCTTAGAACATTGGACCTACCATATTCTGTCAGAACCAAACGGATCCACTACAGCTTCTCCAGAAGTTCTCCAGTTCTCTCTCAGCTCTAATCCCGTCCATCCCAGTTCCTCCCAGTGAAAATCTCAGCCTCATCGTTACCATGACTACGGTGACCACACAGAGTCCAAATTTGAATAGAAATCAGAACAGAGAAATTATAATGTTTAAATAGAAATATTCAGTCTTATCCAATCAGTTTCCAGCATTTTCATGTTTTGGACCTGCTCATTACAGGAAACTAAGGTGACCTTTGAACCCTGGTTACTGACTAAGACGTCAGTTTTCCTCCCTGGACTCTGATTGGACGCAGCAGGTCGGATCAGCGCTTCAACAGAACATTGATTTACTAACAGCCTGTGGCTCAGAGTGCCGCCAGGGTGAGAGACGCTCTCTGGACCGAACCGGGTCAGTAGATGGCTCCCTGCTGTTTGGACCCAAACTCTGTCGGCACGTTTTCCTCTTCCAGGATTTACAACTCAGGCACTGACCCAACATGTTTCAGTGGTTCTGACAGACCGGTCGGGTTGTTCGGAGCTTCAGAACCAAGCCGCGGTTCCTCGGTGACAGAACCCTGCAAAACATCCAGCCTCTGTTGAATAAAAACAGAGCTTCAGATCATTTTAGGGAACTTTAATAAATAATCAGTCCTGATTTCATCAATCTGTAAACAGATACCTTTATTTTGAAGGGTCTGCTTCCTCTTTGCTGGAGGGTCAGACAGGAAGTCCGAGGTGATGATTAAAATTAAACTTTGCAGTAAAAGACAAACACTGGGAGAAACACTGGGAGGAAATCTGTCAGATATTCCATAGATATTTATTGGGGGCGTGGCTCTAGGATGAGGTCATAAACTCTGCCCCATCATGATGTCATCACTGCTTCTGATTGGCTGGGAGCTCTCAATCAGTGTAATACCGATGCTAAAGTTTAGCTAACAGACTTTAACCTCTGCTGCCTTGCTACAAGGAGGTCCTGGGTTTGCTTCCCAACATGCTGCATTGTGCTAATAAAAGTGGAGGTCCTGGGTTTTGCTTCCCAACATGCTGCCTTGCCTAAAAGGAGGTCCTGGGTTAGGCTTCCCAACATGCTGCCATTTGTACAAGGAGGTCCTGGTATGATTCCCAACATGCTTCCTTGCTACAAGGAGGTCCTGGGTTTGCTTCCCAACATGCTGCCTTGCTAAAAGGAGGTCCTGGGTTTGACTTCCCAACATGCTGCCTTGCTACAAGGAGGTCCTGGGTTTGATTCCCAACATGCTGCCTTGCTACAAGGAGGTCCTGGGTTTGCTTCCCAACATGCTGCCTTGCTACAAGGAGGTCCTAGGTTTGCTTCCCAACATGCTGCCTTGCTATAAGGAGGTCCTGGGTTTGCTTCCCAACATGCTGCCTTGCTACAAGGAGGTCCTGGGTTTGCTTCCCAACATGCTGCCTTGCTAAAAGGAGGTCCTGGGTTTGCTTCCCAACATGCTGCCTTGCTAAAAGGAGGTCCTGGGAGTTGCTTCCCAACATGCTGCCTTGTGCTACAAGGAGGTCCTGGTGTTTGCTTCCCAACATGTGCATTGCTACAAGGAGGTACTGGGTTTGACTTCACAACTTGATGCCTGTGATAAAAGGAGGTCCTGGTTTGCTTCCCAACATGCTGCCTTGCTAAAAGGAGGTCTGGTTTGCGTCCCAACATGCTCTGCCTTGCTACAAGGAGCGGTCCTGGGTTTGCTTCCCAACATGCTGCCTGGCTACAGGATGGTCCTGGGTTTGCTTCCCAAACATGCTGCCTTGCTACAAGGAGGTCCTGGGGTTTGCTTACCAACATGCTGCATTGCTTACAAGGAGGTCCTGGGTTTGCTTCCCAACATTGCTGCCTTGCTACAAAAAAAAGGGGGGGAAGGGGGCCCCCCTGGGGGGGGGGTTTTTTTTGCTTCCCTAACATGCTGCCTTGCTACAAGGTAGGTCATGGGTTTGCTTCCCAACATGCTGCCTTGCTACAAGGAGGTCCTAGGTTTGCTTCCCAACATGCTGCCTTGCTACAATGGAGGTCCTGGGTTTGCTTCCCAACTTGCGGAACTGCTAAAAGGAGGTCCTGGGTTTGCTTCCAACATGCTGCTTGCTAACGGAGGTCCTGGTTTGCTTCCAACATGCTGCCTTGCTACAAGGAGGTCCTGGGTTTGCTTCCCAACATGCTGCCTTGCTACCAAGGAGGTCCTGGGTTTGCTTCCCAACATGCTGCCTTGCTACAAGGAGGTCCTGGGTTTGCTTCCCAACATGCTGCCTTGCTACAAGGAGGTCCTGGGTTTGCTTCCCAACATGCTGCCTTGCTACAAGGAGGTCCTGGGTTTGCTTCCCAACATGCTGCCTTGCTACAAGGAGGGATCCTGGGTATGCTTGCCAACATGCTGCCTCTGCTACAAGGAGGGGCCTGGGTTTGCTTCACCAACATGCTGCCCTTGCTACAAGGAGGTCCTGGGTTTGATTCCCAAACATGCTGCATTGCTACAAGGAGGTCCTGGTTTGCTTCCCACGTTCTGCCTGCTACAAGGAGGTTCCTGGGTTTGCTTACCAACTTGTGCCTTGCTACCAAGGGAGGTCCTGGGTTTGCTTTCCCAAATTGATGCCTTGCTTCAAGGAGGTCCTGGGTTTTGCTTCCAACTGCTGCCTTGCTACAAGAGGTCCTGGGTTTGTTCCCTACTTGCTTGCCTTGCCTTCAAGGACCCTCCGAGGTCCTAGGTTGTGCTTCCAACATGCTGCCATTGCTATAAGGAGGTCCTGGGTTTGCTTCCCAACATGCTTGCCTTGTGCTACATGAGGTCCTGGGTTTGGCTTCCCAACATGCTGCCTTGCTACAAGGAGGTCTGGGTTTGCTTCCCAACATTGCTGCCTTGCTACAAGGAGGTCCTGGTTTGATTCCCAACATGTGCCTTGCTACAAGGGAGGGTCCTGGGTTTGCTTCCCAACATGCTGCCTGCTACAAGGAGGTTCCTGGGTTTGCTTCCAAACATGCTGCCTTGCTAAAGGAGGTATGGGTTTGCTTCCCGAACATGATGCTTTGCTAAAAGGGTAAGGTCCTGGGTTTGCTTCCATCATGCTGCTTGACCTAAAAGGAGGTCCTGGGTTTGCTTCCCACATGCTGCTTGCCTAAAAGGAGAGGTCCTGGGTTGCTTACCAACATGCATGACTTGCTACAAGGAGGTCATGGGTTTGACTTCCCAACTTGCTGCCTGGCTACAAGGAGGTCTGGGTTTTGCTTATCAACATGCTGCCCTTGCTACCAAGGAGGTCCTGGTTTGCTTTACAACGTTCTGCTTGCTAAAAGGAGGTCCTGGGTTTGCTTCCCCAACATGCTGCCTTCGCTAAAGGAGGTCCTGGGTTTGCTTCCAAACATGCTGCCTTGCTACAAGGTGTCTGGGTTGCTGCCCAACATGCTGCTTGCTAAAAGGAGGTCCTGGGTTTGCCTCCCAACATGCTGCCTTGCTACAAGGAGGTCCTGGGTTTGCTTCCCAACATGCTGCCTTGCTACAAGGAGGTCCTGGGTTTGCTTCCCAACATGCTGCCTTGCTACAAGGAGGTCCTGGGTTTGCTTCCCAACATGCTGCCGTCTTGCTACAGGAGGTTCCTGGGTTTGCTTCCCAACATGCTGCTGCCTTGATTACAAGGGAGCTCCTGGGTTTGCTTCCCAACGTCTTGCCTTGCTACAAGGAGGTCCTGGGTTTGCTCCAACATGCTGCCGTGCTAAAAGGAGGGTACCTGGCTGGGTTTGCTTCCAACATGCTGCCTTGCTAAAAGGAGGTCCTGGGTTGCTTCCCAAATGATGCCTTGCTACAAGGAGGTCTGGGCTTGGATTTCCCAACATGCTGCCTTGGCTACCAAGGAGGTCCTGGGTTTGCTTCCCCAATCATGCTGCCTTGCTACAAGGGTGGTCCTGGGTTTGATTCCCAAACATTCTGCATTGCTACAAGGAGGTCTGGGTTTGCTTACCAACATGTGCCTTGCTACAAGGAGGTCCTGGGTATTTGATTCCCAACAATGTGCCTTGCTACAAGATGGTCCTGGGGTTGCTTCCCAACAGTGCTGCCTTGCTACGAAGGAGGTCCAGGGTTTGATTCCCAACATGCTGCCTAGCTACATAGGAGGTCCTGGGTTTGATTCCCAACATGACTGCTTGCTAACAAGGTGGTCCTGGAGTTTGCTTACCAAACATGCTGCCTGCTACATGGAGGTCCGGGGTTTGCTTCCCCAACATGATGCCTTGCTACAAAGGAGGTCCTGGTTTTGATTCCCAACATGCTGCCTTGCTACAAGGACCGGTCTGGGTTTGCTTCCCAAATGCTGCCTTGCTAACAAGGGAGGTCCTTGGTTTGCTTTCCCATAACATGCTGCCTTGCTACAAGGAGGTCCTGGGTTTGATTCCTTCAGGAGTCTTTCTGCATGTTCTCCGATGCGTACCTTGGTTCTCTCCAGGTTCTCCAGGTTCCTCCTTCCATCAGTGAGAGCATTGAAGATTAAACGTGGCTGGGTCTTTCAGCATGACAATGATCCCAAACACATCGCCATGGTTACCAAGGAGGAGGGGCTTCCTGATTGGCCGAGCCAGTCTGCAGATCTCAGCCCCATAGAAAGTCCCAAAACATGGAGGAATGGGCCAAAATAGCAGCAACAGTGGAAAACTGCTGGAGACCTACAGGTGACCTTTGACCTCTGGGAGTTATAAAGTATGGAGATGAAGTTTTATGGACCAAATACTTATTTTCTGCATCATTATAGAAATATTTAAAGATTTAAACTCACACAGTGTGATTTCCTGGATTATTTTAGATTATGTGTCTCATAGTTGAAGTGTAACAAATAATAATATTACAGATTTCTCATGTTTTAAAGTGAGACAAACTCTGCCAGCCTGGCATGTGCACAGAGGGGGAATCTTGGCATGCAGAACCTGTGGGAGTCCAAACAAGGACTGTCAGATGGGTTGGTGAACCATTGGGATCCTTCCTGCATTCCTCAGGCCTCCTCCTCACTGCAGCATGTCCTACAGACCCACAGCCAGTCATGTGTTCTGGGAGGCAGGAGGAGAAAGCAGAGAATTAGCAACCTCTGTGTTGGTTTAATCATGAAATGAATCTGATCTGATAAAACGTGAAATATTTTCTGTTCATTTTGTCTGCAATGAAAAACAAGTCAAAGTAAATTTAGAAATTGCTGCTTTGGCATCAGCAGCTAGGGTGGAGCAACATGTCTGCAGAATCAGGGAAGCATTGAGCAATGATGTGCAGTGTTTGTTGTTTGTTCTGTGACGGAGGTGTTAGCCAATCAGCAGCGTGTGGTAATAAGAAGCTTTGCTGAGGGCAGCGAGCAGCTTGATTACTCCATCAGCTGGAAGCAGAACTAAAGAGGAACGTACAAAGCAACAATTGTTGGACTCCAAATGTTCTGATGGACAGAGAAGCAGAGTTTCTTCAAGAACCTGAAGTGGAAGATTTTCCCCATTAATAAATCTCCATCCTTTCCTGTCATTCAGAGCTGCAACAGATTCCAACAAAGGTTGGAACAGGAGCAGCTCTGGGCTAATCAGGTAAACTGGTTAAATAATGATGGGATCTAAAACAGGTGATTATAACTATGATTTGGTAAGAAAAGCAGCATCCAAGGAAGGTTTGGTTCTTTAGGAGCAAAGATGGCCGAGGATCAATAATTTACCAACAAATATGTGAGAAAATTATGGAAATGTTTTAAACAATGTTCCTCAAAGAGATTTGGATATTTCAGGTTCAACAGTTCATAACATCTTTAAAAGATTCAAGGAATCTGGAGGAATTTCTGTGCGTAAAGGACAAGGGGACCAGCCTAAGCTAAACAACCATGATCTCTGATCCACCAGGTGGCGCTGCATCAATAATCATCATTAATCTATCAGTGATATCACCACATGGGCTCAGGAATACGTTGGTAAAACTTTGGCAACTGGTGAACGGCCTGTATTTGTATAGCGCTTTACTCAGTCCCTACGGACCCCAAAGCGCTTTACATTACATTCAATCATTCACACACATTCATATTCAATATTATATTCAATACGTTCAAAACGTAGTTACATCCACTAATAACAGTTAGAACTGGACTGGGCTAAAAGGAAGCCCTATGTTAACTGTGTTAATGGACCATTAACCAGTAGAAACTTCTGGGATGGACCATCAACCAGTAGAAACATCTGGGATGGATCATCAACCAATAGAAACATCTGGGATGGACCATCAACCAATAGATACATCTGGGATGGACCATCAACCAATAGAAACATCTGGGATGGACCATCAACCAATAGAAACATCTGGGATGGACCATCAACCAGTAGAAACATCTGGGATGGATCATCAACCAGTAGAAACATCTGGGATGGACCATCAACCAGTAGAAACATCTGGGATGGACCATCAACCAATAGAAACATCTGGGATGGACCATCAACCATAGAAACATCTGGGATGGACCATCAAAGAAACATCTGGATGGACCATCAACCAATAGAAACATCTGGGATGGACCATCAACCAGTAGAAACATCTGGGATGGACCATCAACCAGTAGAAACATCTGGGATGGACCATCAACCAGTAGAAACATCTGGGATGGACCATCAACCAATAGAAACATCTGGGATGGACCATCAACCAATAGAAACATCTGGGATGGACCATCAACCAATAGAAACATCTGGGATGGACCATCAACCAGTAGAAACATCTGGGATGGACCATCAACCAGTAGAAACATCTGGGATGGACCATCAACCAATAGAAACATCTGGGATGGACCATCAACCAGTAGAAACATCTGGGATGGACCATCAACCAATAGAAACATCTGGGATGGACCATCAACCAGTAGAAACATCTGGGATGGACCATCAACCAGTAGAAACATCTGGGATGGACCATCAACCAGTAGAAACATCTGGGATGGACCATCAACCAGTAGAAACATCTGGGATGGACCATCAACCAGTAGAAACATCTGGGATGGACCATCAACCAGTAGAAACATCTGGGGATGGACCATCAACCAATAGAAACATCTGATGACCATCAACCATAGAAACATCTGGGATGGACCATCAACCAGTAGAAACATCTGGATGGACCATCAACCAATAGAAACATCTGGGATGGACCATCAACCAGTAGAAACATCTGGGATGGACCATCAACCAGTAGAAACATCTGGGATGGACCATCAACCAGTAGAAACATCTGGGATGGACCATCAACCAATAGAAACATCTGGGATGGACCATCAACCAGTAGAAACATCTGGGATGGACCATCAACCAGTAGAAACATCTGGGATGGACCATCAACCAGTAGAAACATCTGGGATGGACCATCAACCAAGTAGAAACATCTGGGATGGACCATCAACCAGTAGAAACATCTGGGATGGACCATCAACCAATAGAAACATCTGGGATGGACCATCAACCAGTAGAAACATCTGGGATGGACCATCAACCAATAGAAACATCTGGGATGGACCATCAACCAATAGAAACATCTGGGATGGACCATCAACCAGTAGAAACATCTGGGATGAACCATCAACCAATAGAAACATCTGGGATGGACCATCAACCAGTAGAAACATCTGGGATGGACCATCAACCAGTAGAAAAATCTGGGATGGACCATCAACCAGTAGAAACATCTGGGATGGACCATCAACCAGTAGAAACATCTGGGATGGAACAGTAGAAACATCTGGGATGGTCCATCAACCAATAGAAACATCTGGGATGGACCATCAACCAGTAGAAACATCTGGGATGGACCATCAACCAGTAGAAACATCTGGGACGAACCATTTTACTGTTAGAAGTTTTATTGAAAAAAGTGTTTATTTAAAAAAAAAACCTCTAAAAAATATAAAATCTATGATCAACCTTTTAAATAATGTTTTGTTGTTTTCAGTGTAAAACGGGTCAAAGATAATTTAACAAAGACTGTTTTAGGTTTGATTTTTTAATTAATGTCCCAACTTCCTCTGATTTGTGGGTTTAATATTTATATAAAATTATAATGGCAGTTATGTCATCGTAAACAGCGTCATGAAGTGAAACTGTAATAATTGTGAGGATCAGAGGCACAGGATTGTGATAATTGATAATTGTGTATGAGACTGAATGAGTTTGTCCTCCTGTGTCCAAACGTCCCACATTGTTAGAATAGAGACACTATTGTTAGAGACTAACGAGCTTTAGCTTCATTCTGTTAGCTTCATATGGTGGATTATTTACTGTGAGGAGAAGACAGAATGACTGATTAGTGGCTGATAGTTATCAGTTATAGATTATTATCTATAAATGATAATAATCTATAGATAAT
The DNA here is from genome assembly GCA_028564705.1 of Apricaphanius iberus. Classification (NCBI taxonomy): domain Eukaryota; kingdom Metazoa; phylum Chordata; class Actinopteri; order Cyprinodontiformes; family Aphaniidae; genus Apricaphanius; species Apricaphanius iberus. Next base: position 69,069 of record JAPXFQ010001853.1, read on the forward strand.
AATCTATAACTGATAATAATCTATAGATGATAATAATCTATAAATGATAATAATCTATAGATGATAATAATCTATATATTATTATCATCCATAGATGATAATAATATATAGATTATTATCTATAGATTATCATCATCTATAGATCATTACCATTTATAGATTATTATCATTTATAGATTATTATCATCTATAGATTATTATAATCAAATAATTTTACCGGGATCTTTCTGTGATATTTAGAAATGTTGTCTTGATTTGTTAAGTTATTTTGACAATATGTGCTGCAATTGAATTCAATTTAGTTTATTTATATAGCGCCGCTTCACAACAGATGTCATCTCAAGGCACTTTACAAGAAGAATTATTAAAATACAATCTTTAATTTAGGAATTAGAGAACCACAGAAGATTGTGTCAGGTGATGTTCAGTCAGCAATGATTGGCTGCTAAGGTAGCGCTGATTAATGGTACAGCCTATAGGGGTACAAACAGGTACCTACAGGTAGAGTACAGGCTGCTACCTTTGAGGGCACTGCCCCAATGACAGAACATTAGGCATGTTTCCACTATTGGAACCTCAGGGTAATATGAGCAGATCTGTCTGAGCTGCATGTCTCCATGCAGTAAGCAGCTACAGACACCCTGATCAGCGTACGAGGCTCACACAGCAGCAGTAAAACAACATGGACTCCATCAGGACGTTTACAACAAACTCCCCATTTACTCTGTTCAATCATCAAAATGTCCTCAGGAGACGACATTTTAATACGTTTCCCACTATAACCTCAAATTACTTAAACTTTTTGGTTTTACCCCATCTCCTTATTGATGGACATATTTTGTGAAAACACAAGGATTGATTTGAATGAATCATATATAATCTGACATACCTGTAGAGGTTCTTCTGATCAACCAAGCGTCACCTTCGATGAATGATTTCTGGGACGGAGTGATGCTGATTCTGCTGGAGATGCTTCATACCTTCATCAGGTCTGGAAAGGAAAATATGGTCACCCTATTGTACCCCAGAAAGGTAACTGTAACTCTCATCTAGACATTGAATATTAATCATTGTCATCGTCGATGACTCAGCACAATCTGCTGGGATTCCTTACATAGAAAACTTCTGATTTGAATCTTTGGATAATTGGATTGAGATGACTTTTGTTGTAAATTGGAGTATATAAATAAAAGTGAATTGAATCATAATGTTATGTCTCTGTTTGTAACGCGGTAAAATGTGAACGGGTTTAAGGATGGGAACACTTTAAAAGTCAATATAACTACAATGAATAATTATGGCTGCTCTCCTGGTTCTGGTCTTTCTCCCTTTCTCAGTTCTGTCTTGGTCTCTGTTTCTGGCTGCTAAAGGTTGCTGGACTTGATGAAACTGTAACTCTGCCCTCTGCATGCATCAGTGACACCAGCAGGAAGACGCGTTCAGATGTCGCAGGGAAAGGTCAACTGCCTGGATGCTCTTTACCAGCGTACAGCATGTTGGATCTCTGAGTTATGGCCTCATTATCTTCATTGTGTCCAGTCTAAATCTTTAATAATGTCCAATCACAGCAGCTTCCCAGTGTAGCACCAGCATCCTCTGCTCTCATTGGCCGGCGCCCAGTCCTGCTGTGATTGGAGCAGCTTTTATTTCTCCCAGCATGCAACGAAATGCTCAGCTGAAAAAGCTGCTAGATTTACCAGAGGTCTTAAAAGTATTCAAATACTGAAGTGGAAGTGTAGATACTAGATTTAAAAACACTTCTGTACAAGCTGAAGTGTCTGTCTGTCTGTCTGTCTGTCTGCCTGTCCGTCTGTCTAATGAAGTAGACCATTTGTACTTCGTTACTTAAAAACTACTAGAGAAACGATTATTTTCTGTCTGAAAACCTCATTTAGTTCCTCAGACAGCACATTGAGGTAAAACTACAGCCCAATCTCTAATCTCCCATTTATCTGTAAAGTTATTTAGAAAGCTGTTTTCCAAAAATTAAATAGCTTCCTAAAAATTAACAACCTGCTTTTTATATTTATCAGTCTGGTTTCTGTAGGTACCACAGTACAGAGACAGCCCTCGATAAAGACAAATACTGATGTGGTAAAACCACAGTACTGGTTCTATTAGACCTCAGAGCTGAGTTTAACACTGTTGATCATGATATATTACTAAAACGTCTATAGAGCTGGGTCAGACTCTGGTACAGAACTCGACTGGTTTAAATCCTACCTTAAGAACAGGAACTACTTTGTGTCGATTAGCCAGTTCTCATCACAAAACACAGAAATCACATGTGGGGTCCCCCAGGGCTCCATCCTAGGGCCCCTCCTATTAGCATCTACATGCTCCCACTAAACCAGATTATAACCACCAACAATGTTAACTACCACATCTATGCTCATGACACTCAGCTTTATATCTCAATGTCACCAGGTGATGATGAATCCGTCCAAATCCTCAATAAATGGAATTAAGCAAATTAAGAGCTGGATGTCCCATAATTTCCTCCAACTGAACAAAAACAAAACTCAAGTACTTATATTTGGATCCAAAAAAGATCAATCAAATATCAGTAAACAGCTTAAACAGGCCCAGCTAGAAACTAGCAACCAGAAATCTAGGTGTAATAATTGACTCAGACCAGAACCTCCAGGGTCACATAAAGGCAATAACAAGGTCAGCTTTCTATCACCTGAGGAATCCAGACCAATCAGTTCCTCCAGCTCTAGTTTACTGATCGTCCCCAGAACCAGAACCAAACATGGAGAAGCAGCTTTTAGTTTCTTTGCTCCTCATATCTGGAACAAACTTCCAGAATGCAAAGCTGCAGAGACACTGAACTCTTTTAAATCTAAAATAAAAACTTACCTATTTAGACTCACTTATTAGTAACTGTTTTTAGTCGCTTGTTTTTAATTTTCATACAAATTATAGTCTTATCAAATCAATCTTTATTTAAAAAGCACTTTTCAAACACAGTTTTTTAAAGTGCTTTACAGATTTAAAAAAACCCACAACCCCCCTTCAAAAATAAAATAATCAAAGCAACTACAAGCTCCTCCCAACCCATCAGCCACACACACACACACACACACACACACACACACACACACATGTTGGGTTTCTATGTCTTGTGGGGACTTCTCATTGACATAATGTTTTCCGTAGCGCCTTACCCTAACCTTAACCATCAAAAATTAATGCCTAACCCTGACCCTTACCCCAACCTAACCATAACCTAAGTGTAACCCTGACACTAAAACCAAATTTTACGCCTCAAAAATTGCTTTAAACTTGTGGGGACCGGGATTTTGGTCCCCACAAGGGAGGTCGGTCCCCACTTGGATAGTAAACTTCCAATTTTTGGTCCCCACAAAGATAGTAATACCAGGTCCACACACACACACACACACACACACTTAAAAGCTACAAAAATGCCACCATGGATCCATCTGCATCAGCAGCAGCAGATCAACAGCAGCAACCAAGGCACCGACCCAGGGCGCCCAGAGGAGGGAGGGCTGGTAGCCCCACCTCCACCCAAGCACTACCGACCACCGCCCCCGATGCAGAGGGCCCCCAGAGAGGAAACACTGGCAAGAAAGATTAAAATACGTTAAAGTATAAAGTTTATAAAGTATAAAACAATAAGTGTAAAACAACTATAAGAGATCAAGATAAAAATGCAAAGCAGATTAATAAATAAACAGTTAAAAGCTAAACTAAAAATTAAACAATGTAAAACATGCTGAGCAGTTAAAAATATATTAATAAATAATAATAAGCTTGAAGCTCGGTTAAAAAGTTCCTGTTCTTAAAAACATGAATGTTGCCCTGAGATCCTCTAGCAGCCTGTTCCAGAGGTGAGGGCCGTAATAATGGAAAGACGCCTCATCATGAGTCTGTGTCCTGACTTTGGAGATGATAAGGAGACGGCTGCTAGAGGAGCGCAGAGACCGCGAGGGTTCATACGGTAAAAGCATTTCTGACAGATAAGAAGGAGTCTTAAGTCTTATTGTAAATGCTTTCTTGTATTTTAATATTCAAAGTGATTTATGGTCTGTTTTCTGTGTTCTAATTTTAATCATGTGTGGCAAGGTACATAAGGAGGGCCCAGGTAGGATTTGATCCCACAACTCCCAGGTGAGAGTCATGCGCACTAATCTTTCAGCCAAAGAGATGTCCCTGTGCCCAAGCAGGCAGGGCGCATGACCAATCAGAGCCACATGACCAATCAGAACCACATGACCAATCAGAACCACATGACCAATCAGAGCACATGACCAATCAGAGCCACATGACCAATCAGAGCCACATGACCAATCAGAGCCACATGACCAATCAGGGCCACATGACCAATCAGAGCCACATGACCAATCAGAACCACATGACCAATCAGAACCACATGACCAATCAGAGCCACATGACCAATCAGAGCCACATGACCAATCAGGGCCACATGACCAATCAGAGCCACATGACCAATCAGAGCCACATGACCAATCAGGGCCACATGACCAATCAGAGCCACATGAGCAATCAGGGCCACATGACCAATCAGAACCACATGACCAATCAGAGCCACATGACCAATCAGGGCCACATGACCAATCAGAGCCACATGACCAATCAGGGCCACATGACCAATCAGAGCCACATGACCAATCAGAGCCACATGACCAATCAGAGCCACATGACCAATCAGAGCCACATGACCAATCAGAGCCACATGACCAATCAGAGCCACATGACCAATCAGAGCCACATGACCAATCAGAGCCACATGACCAATCAGAGCCACATGACCAATCAGAGCCACATGACCAATCAGAGCCACATGACCAATCAGAGCCACATGACCAATCAGAACCACATGACCAATCAGAGCCACATGACCAATCAGAACCACATGACCAATCAGAGCCACATGACCAATCAGAGCCACATGACCAATCAGGGCCAAATGACCAATCAGGGCCACATGACCAATCAGAGCCACATGACCAATCAGGGCCACCTGACCCATCAGGGCCACATGACCAATCAGAACCACATGACCAATCAGAGCCACATGACCAATCAGGGCCACATGACCAATCAGGGCCACATGACCAATCAGAGCCACATGACCAATCAGAGCCACATGACCAATCAGGGCCACATGACCAATCAGAGCCACATGACCAATCAGAACCACATGACCAATCAGAGCCACATGACCAATCAGGGCCACATGACCAATCAGAACCACATGACCAATCAGAGCCACATGACCAATCAGGGCCAAATGACCAATCAGGGCCACATGACCAATCAGGGCCACCTGACCAATAAGAGCCACATGACCAATCAGGGCCACATGACCAATCAGAGCCACATGACCAATCAGAACCACATGACCAATCAGAGCCACATGACCATTCAGGGCCAAATGACCAATCAGGGCCACATGACCAATCAGGGCCACATGACCAATCAGGGCCACCTGACCAATCAGGGCCACATGACCAATCAGAGCCACCTGACCAATCAGGGCCACATGACCAATCAGAACCACATGACCAATCAGAGCCACATGACCAATCAGAACCACATGACCAATCAGAACCACATGACCAATCAGAGCCACATGACCAATCAGAGCCACATAACCAATCAGAGCCACAGTAACAGGACCTCCACTTTGTCAAACATGTAAAGCACCTTGAATTGCTTCGTGTTCTGTGCTGTACAAATAAATTTGCCTTGCTTTGCCTCATTCAGGACTTTCAGGGAAAATCTCCTGATTTAAATTTCCTGCCAGGAACGTCTGAGTGACCAATCAGAGCCACATGACCAATCAGAGCCACCTGACCAATCAGAGCCACATGACCAATCAGAGCCACCTGACCAATCAGAACCACATGAACAATCAGGGCCACATGACCAATCAGAGCCACATGACCAATCAGAACCACATGACCAATCAGAGCCACATGACCAATCAGAACCACATGACCAATCAGAGCCACATGACCAATCAGGGCCAAATGACCAATCAGGGCCACATGACCAATCAGGGCCACCTGACCAATAAGAGCCACATGACCAATCAGGGCCACATGACCAATCAGAGCCACATGACCAATCAGAACCACATGACCAATCAGAGCCACATGACCATTCAGGGCCAAATGACCAATCAGGGCCACATGACCAATCAGGGCCACATGACCAATCAGGGCCACATGACCAATCAGGGCCACATGACCAATCAGAGCCACCTGACCAATCAGGGCCACATGACCAATCAGAACCACATGACCAATCAGAGCCACATGACCAATCAGAACCACATGACCAATCAGAGCCACATGACCAATCAGAGCCACATGACCAATCAGAGCCACATGACCAATCAGAGCCAAAACAGCCTCCAATCAGACCACATGAAACCACATGACCAATCAGAGCCACATGTCCAATCAGAGCCAATACAATCGCTGACCAATCAGCCACATGACCAATCAGAGCCACATGACCAATCAGACCACATACCATCAGACACATGACCAATCAGAGCCACATGACCAATCAGGGCCACATGACCAATCAGCTGACCAATCAGAGCCACATGACCAATCAGAACCACATGACCAATCAGAGCCACATGACCAATCAGGGCCACATGACCAATCAGAGCCACGTGACCAATCAGAGCCACATGACCAATCAGAACCACATGACCAATCAGAGCCACATGACCAATCAGAGCCACATGACCAATCAGAACCACATGACCAATCAGGGCCAAATGACCAATCAGAGCCACATGACCAATCAGGGCCAAATGACCAATCAGAGCCACATGACCAATCAGGGCCAAATGACCAATCAGAGCCACATGACCAATCAGAACCACCTGACCAATCAGAACCACATGACCAATCGGAGCCACATGACCAATCGGAGCCACATGACCAATCAGAGCCACATGACCAATCAGGGCCACATAACCAATCAGAACCACATGACCAATCAGAACCACATGACCAATCAGGGCCAAATGACCAATCAGAGCCACATGACCAATCAGAACCACCTGACCAATCAGAACCACATGACCAATCAGGGCCAAATGACCAATCAGAGCCACATGACCAATCAGAACCACCTGACCAATCAGAGCCACATGACCAATCAGAGCCACATGACCAATCAGAGCCACATGACCAATCAGAACCACATGACCAATCAGAGCCACATGTCCAATCAGAGCCACATGACCAATCAGGGCCAAATGACCAATCAGGGCCACATGACCAATCAGAGCCACATGACCAATCAGAACCACATGACCAATCAGAGCCACATGACCAATCAGGGCCACATGACCAATCAGAGCCACGTGACCAATCAGAGCCACATGACCAATCAGAACCACATGACCAATCAGAGCCACATGACCAATCAGAGCCACATGACCAATCAGAACCACATGACCAATCAGGGCCAAATGACCAATCAGAGCCACATGACCAATCAGGGCCAAATGACCAATCAGAGCCACATGACCAATCAGGGCCAAATGACCAATCAGAGCCACATGACCAATCAGAACCACCTGACCAATCAGAACCACATGACCAATCGGAGCCACATGACCAATCGGAGCCACATGACCAATCAGAGCCACATGACCAATCAGGGCCACATAACCAATCAGAACCACATGACCAATCAGAACCACATGACCAATCAGGGCCAAATGACCAATCAGAGCCACATGACCAATCAGAACCACCTGACCAATCAGAACCACATGACCAATCAGGGCCAAATGACCAATCAGAGCCACATGACCAATCAGAACCACCTGACCAATCAGAGCCACATGACCAATCAGAGCCACAACCAATCAGGGCCACATGACCAATCAGAGCCACATGACCAATCAGAGCCACATGACCAATCAGAGCCACATGACCAATCAGAGCCACATGACCAATCAGAACCACATGACCAATCAGAGCCACATGACCAATCAGAACCACATGACCAATCAGAGCCACATGACCAATCAGGGCCACATGACCAGTCAGAACCACATGACCAATCAGAGCCACATGACCAATCAGAGCCACATGACCAATCAGAACCACATGACCAATCAGAGCCACATGACCAATCAGAACCACATGACCAATCAGGGCCACATGACCAATCAGGGCCAAATGACCAATCAGAGCCACATGACCAATCAGGGCCACATGACCAATCAGAGCCACATGACCAATCAGGGCCACATGACCAATCAGAGCCACATGACCAATCAGAGCCACATAACCAATCAGAACCACATAACCAATCAGAGCCACATGACCAATCAGAGCCACATAACCAATCAGAACCACATAACCAATCAGGGCCAAATGACCAATCAGAGCCACATGACCAATCAGAGCCACATAACCAATCAGAGCCACATGACCAATCAGAGCCACATGACCAATCAGGGCCAAATGACCAATCAGAGCCACATGACCAATCAGAGCCACATGACCAATCAGAACCACCTGACCAATCAGAACCACATGACCAATCAGAGCCACATGACCAATCAGAACCACCTGACCAATCAGAGCCACATGACCAATCAGGGCCAAATGACCAATCAGAGCCACATGACCAATCAGGGCCACATGACCAATCAGGGCCACATGACCAATCAGAACCACATGACCAATCAGGGCCAAATGACCAATCAGAGCCACATGACCAATCAGGGCCACATGACCAATCAGGGCCACATGACCAATCAGAACCACATGACCAATCAGAACCACATCAACAGGTGCACATGACAATACAGGCACATGACCAATCAGAGCCACATGACCAATCAGAGCCACAACCAATCAGAACCACATGACCAATCAGAGCCACATGACCAATCAGAACCACATGACCAATCAGAACCACATAACCAATCAGAGCCACATGACCAATCAGAGCCACATAACCAATCAGAGCCACATGACCAATCAGAGCCACATGACCAATCAGGGCCACATGACCAATCAGAACCACATGACCAATCAGAGCCACATGACCAATCAGGGCCACATGACCAATCAGAACCACATGACCAATCAGAGCCACATAACCAATCAGAACCACATGACCAATCAGAGCCACATGACCAATCAGGGCCACATGACCAATCAGAACCACATGACCAATCAGAGCCACATGACCAATCAGGGCCACATGACCAATCAGAGCCACAGTATCAGGACCTCCACTTTGTCAAACATGTAAAGCACCTTGAATTGCTTCGTGTTCTGTGCTGTACAAATAAATTTGCCTTGCTTTGCCTCATTCAGGACTTTCAGGGAAAATCTCCTGATTTAAATTTCCTGCCAGGAACGTCTGAGTGATGCTGATACTGATTTTCCTGCTCTGCAGGAAAATTGTTTAAGCTGCTAAAACTGGGTTAACATTGTGCTGCGGCTCTGTGTCTTTTATTTCACTCTAAGTCAGCTCAGCAGGTTTTCCTGACCTTCCAGGTCTTTGTCTCTCCAACAGCTGCAGCCACGCCCAGCATCGGACCAGAGCTGCTCATTTAAAACAGAACCAGAACAGAAACCTTCTCCTTTTAGTCTGATCTACTAAAACAGAAGGAACGTGGACGTCTTTAGAACTTCTGCCAGACAGACACAGGGTCAGCCTTCCTCCATGTTTCAGCAGAACCACCCTGATTGGTCCAGATCTGAAAACCCAACAAATCATCTACAGATCATCGCCTGGCAGCAGGAAGATGACTGGAACCAACGTAAGATCCCAGATCTGAGAAAGTTCTGGAACAGAAACGAACTCTCTGACCTCCACCAGTCAGAAATTGGTCCAGAACCATCTCTTCTAAGGTTCTGGACCTCCAGAGAACCTCAGAGGAACAACACCTGGACAGTGGAGAACCTCCACATGAGCTGCCAGAATGAATCCAGGAGCTCTTCAACCACTCATCCAGGAGGTCCAGAAGAACCAGAGATCCAGTGAGATGAGCTCCACCATCAGAACAATATGTTCAGCCACACAGAAGATGTTTCCATCTTTATTCATTACCTCTTATTAGGATTTAATGTTATTAACTGTTTATTAACTGTTCATTAGCTATGTATTCATGTTTATTTACTGTGTATTAACTTTTAATTTACTGTTTAATACAGTGTATTTGAGTTAAGATTCTGATTACAAAACAACTGGATTTTTTTTTGTTTCTATCTTTAACATTTTGTATTTAGATTAAAAAGGCCAAAAAATGTGAGCCTGATGACTTTGATCAAATATTAATAGAGGGATTATGAAGTGATTGATTGTGTTTAGTTTGTATTCTGTGTAGCATCCAAGAATTAAAGTGGGATTGTGTTCTTCCTACCTGGACGCTGTGGTCCACTGGCTTGGTTCTGTTAGAACTAGACTACCATATACAACCATGTGACCCACTTACAGCTGCTCTACATTCGTGGCACAAGTAAGAAAGTGAAGGAACCCAACGGAAGCAAGGTTCTGGTAGCAGGTTTCCTGAGGCCGTACGTAGATGTTTTCTGCCCTATTAAGGTGTGAAATCTGCATAAACAAATACAAAGATGTAGAGTTTGTTGGTTCTGGTTAAATAATAACAGGTCTGATATTACTGACAAGGAACTCTGTTATTTCCAGACCTTCTTGTGTCTGCACTTCCTATTTACGTTTTTAAAATCTCTCTGAACTGTCAGAAAGACACCAGAATTGTTGCCCCTTTCTTTGAGCAGAGTTGCAGAAGTCCAAACTGCCACATGAAGGATTTGAAGGTGTTCAGGATTGTCTCAGCTGATCTGTTGGCTGCTGCTCTCACAGAAAAACCCAGAATGAGGAAGTTGTGTGAAAGGTCAACAGACAGAAAGTTACAACGCTGCAGAAATGTGTTTGTGGGTGCATTTGGACCTTTAATGCAGAAGTGTCATTTTTATAGTAATGAGCAGCAGCATGAAGGCATGTTCATTAAAAATGGTTCTGGACGCTCAGAGAACCTCAGGTTATAAAACGACAACAAAAACATGAATGTAAAAGCAGTGAGATCATTTTGCACCAACATTAAATCTGATCAATCAGAAAGACGAGGGAAGTTCAGAACCACGCCTTAAAAATGAAAGAAAGTCTGAGGCCAGCTCCCGTAGATCAGCCGCTTCTTCTTTCTAAGCTTCACATTCAAATGTTGGATTTCCTGTGCAGTCACTCAGCAGAAAGCGTTTTACCATATAGGGATGCAGCGCGTGGTGTGGAGGGCAACAGGAAGAGAAAAGAAGAAGTAACACGACGCTCTGCTCAAGTCTCAACGTGCTGCCAGCTGAAGCCGTTCAAACTCTCCACCTGCCGGAGACGACAGCCAATCAGCAGAGCTGCTTCTGTCTCTACCTGCTCCACACAGAACTGGAAGAGACCGACAGATGTTAGGAAGGCCTTTATTACAGGAGCTTTACCGAAACGTTTTCAGACAAAAAAGCTGCAAAAAACCCATAAAAGTTCAAAATTAAAACCATTGTCAATGTACTGGGAAGTTCCCATAAACCAGTTCATTACTGGGAAGCAGAAAGATTCCAAAACTGGTTTGTGTTGAGCCCCGTAGACTCTGATAATCAGAGTCTGACTGCAGAGGTTTGTCAGAGAACAATCAGAACCAGAACCAGAACCAGTAAAAGCTTGTTTTGCTTTAAGGAGATTGGTTAGAAAAAAGAAGAAACCATGAGAACCAACAGATTCCTGCTGAGAGCTTCAGAATCATCCACCATATTAATAATATTCTGTTTTATGCTAACATTACATTTTAAACTTCTTCATTTTATGGATCAAGGTGAGTTTTTTTACCTTTACATGTTTCTCCATAAAAGCAGCCGACACACGCGCCAAAGAAACACCTAAAGGCAGCAGAATATGTAGAAACATATAAAGGTAAAAATAATCTTATATCTAATAATCATAATCTTGTTTCAGAGTAAATATTCTGACCTACAGCAGCAGGTGGATGAATGAAACAACTGAGAGGAACATTTTCCTCTGAAGCAGAAATAGAAAGCAGCCTGATTAGAACAGTGAGAACCTCCAGGTCCCGCCTAGCGAGGTTCTGTCTGAAACTTTTCTACATGTTCAATTAAATCCTCACCTTTAAGGTTCTCCAACGAGAACTTTAAGGTTCTCCACTGAGAACGTTAAGGTTCTCCACTGAGAACTTTAAGGTTCTCCAATGAGACCTTCTAGGTTCTCCAATGAGAACGTTAAGGTTCTCCAATGAGAACGTTAATGTTCTCCAATGAGACCTTCTAGGTTCTCCAATGAGAACTTTAAGGTTCTCCAATGAGAACTTTAAGGTTCTCCAATGAGAACTTTAATGTTGTCCAATGAGACCTTTAAGGTTCTCCAATGAGAACTTTAATGTTGTCCAATGAGAACGTTAATGTTCTCCAATGAGACCTTCTAGGTTCTCCAATGAGAACTTTAATGTTCTCCAATGAGAACTTTAATGTTCTCCAATGAGACCTTCTAGGTTCTCCAATGAGAACTTTAATGTTCTCCAATGAGACCTTCTAGGTTCTCCAATGAGAACTTTAATGTTCTCCAATGAGACCTTCTAGGTTCTCCAATGAGAACTTTAAGGTTCTCCAATGAGAACTTTAATGTTCTCCAATGAGACCTTCTAGGTTCTCCAATGAGAACTTTAAGGTTCTCCAATGAGAACTTTAAGGTTCTCCAATGAGAACTTTAAGGTTCTCCAATGAGACCTTCTAGGTTCTCCAATGAGACCTTTAAGGTTCTCCAATGAGAACTTTAAGGTTCTCCAATGAGACCTTCTATGTTCTCCAATGAGAACTTTAAGGTTCTCCAATGAGACCTTTAAGGTTGTCCAATGAGAACTTTAAGGTTCTCCAATGAGAACTTTAATGTTCTCCAATGAGACCTTCTAAGTTCTCCAATGAGACCTTCTAGGTTCTCCAATGAGAACTTTAAGGTTCTCCAATGAGAACTTTAATGTTCTCCAATGAGACCTTCTAGGTTCTCCAATGAGACCTTCTAGGTTCTCCAATGAGAACTTTAAGGTTCTCCAATGAGAACTTTAAGGTTCTCCAATGAGACCTTCTAGGTTCTCCAATGAGAACTTTAATGTTCTCCAATGAGACCTTCTAGGTTCTCCAATGAGAACTTTAAGGTTCTCCAATGAGAACTTTAATGTTCTCCAATGAGAACTTTAAGGTTCTCCAATGAGACCTTCTAGGTTCTCCAATGAGAACTTTAAGGTTCTCCAATGAGAACTTTAATGTTCTCCAATGAGACCTTCTAGGTTCTCCAATGAGAACTTTAATGTTCTCCAATGAGACCTTCTAGGTTCTCCAATGAGAACTTTAAGGTTCTCCAATGAGAACTTTAATGCTCTCCAATGAGAACTTTAAGGTTCTCCAATGAGACCTTCTAGGTTCTCCAATGAGAACTTTAAGGTTCTCCAATGAGAACTTTAAGGTTCTCCAATGAGACCTTCTAGGTTCTCCAATGAGAACTTTAAGGTTCTCCAATGAACCTTTAAGGTTCTCAATGAGACCTTCTAGGTTCTCCAATGAGAACTTTAGTTCTCAGAGACACTTTAAGGTTCTCCAATGAGAACTTTAAGGTTCTCCAATGAGAACTTTAAGGTTCTCCAATGAGACCTTCTAGGTTCTCCAATGAGAACTTTAAGGTTCTCCAATGAGAACTTTAAGGTTCTCCAATGAGACCTTCTAGGTTCTCCAATGAGAACTTCTAGGTTCTCCAATGAGAACTTTAAGGTTCTCCAATGAGACCTTCTAGGTTCTCCAATGAGAACTTTAATGTTCTCCAATGAGACCTTCTAGGTTCTCCAATGAGAACTTTAAGGTTCTCCAATGAGACCTTCTAGGTTCTCCAATGAGAACTTTAAGGTTCTCCAATGAGAACTTTAATGTTCTCCAATGAGAACTTTAAGGTTCTCCAATGAGACCTTCTAGGTTCTCCAATGAGAACTTTAATGTTCTCCAATGAGACCTTCTAGGTTGTCCAATGAGAACTTTAAGGTTCTCCAATGAGAACTTTAGGTTTCCAATGAGAACTTTAAGGTTCTCAATGAGAACTAATGTTCTCCAATGAGACCTTCTAGGTTCTCCAATGAGAATTTAGGTTCTCCAATGAGAACTTTAATGTTCTCCAATGAGACCTTCTAGGTTCTGCCAGTGAGAACTTCTAGGTTCTCCAATGAGAACTTTAATGTTCTCCAATGAGAACTTTAAGGTTCTCCAATGAGAACTTTAATGTTCTCCAATGAGACCTTCTAGGTTCTCCAATGAGAACTTTAAGGTTCTCCAATGAGAACTTTAATGCTCTCCAATGAGAACTTTAAGGTTCTCCAATGAGACCTTCTAGGTTCTCCAATGAGACCTTCTAGGTTCTCCAATGAGAACTTTAATGGTCTCCAATGAGACCTTCTAGGTTCTGCAGTGAGAACTTTAAGGTTCTCCAATGAGAACTTTAATGCTCTCCAATGAGACCTTCTAGGTTCTGCAGTGAGAACTTCTGGGTTCTCCAATGAGAACTTTAATGTTCTCCAATGAGACCTTCTAGGTGC